>SJYA01001146.1:399479-440100 GCA_006410615.1 Neotragus moschatus
TTGTAGGCTGTCAAAAGCTTTTGAAGAAGCTTTTGAATTTATTCCTGGCCGACCAAAATAATTTAAGTCCCTTAACTTCAGTTTCCATTTGTTTTAACAATATATTAAGTTAGAGTACATTGGTAAATGTACTTTAATAACAAATATCTAATTTTTATTCAACTTTCAGATTTCCAAATGAAATAAATTATCTATTTACAGGCATCACTAGACCATCTGGTTCCATGTGAGAACCCAACACAGAATCAGCTAATTATCATCAATGTTTCTTCATCATGCTTAATTCATTTTCTTACAAATAATGAAAATCTAGGAACTTTAGCAAACAAACAGTTTTCACCATTAGTTAAAGGCTTGACCTCCTTGACTATGTAATAGAATAGGACAAAAGAGCCCAGAAAAATATGTACCTAAGAAGATTAATTGCTAGTCAACTTTACTGTGTCATTCCCATTTTACAGAGAAGGAAAGGGGTTGGGGCAGAGTATGGATTTTAAAGGACCTAATGGAATTAGAATCAGGTCAGTATTCCACAGAATTGAGCTTGTTGTTTAGGCAGTTAAATTCAGTTTTTCAAGAGCATCTTTGAAATTCTTTCTTCTGGATTATTTCCTTTCCTGTCTTAGAATTCAGGATCACCCTAATATTTATATATGCCAGGATTGCTGAGCTCAGATTTAAGGAACTAATAGGGTGTTAAGGAGGAAAAGGTACCAAACATACAGACTAACAAATAATTTCTAACATGTGATCTTTGTTTCAATTAAAATATGCAGAAAAGTCCAAAACTCAATATGTCACAAAAGCATTATAACTCATCTTTTAGAAAAGACCAACATGAATAATTAGTTGCTGGTTCTCTGAATGTAATGATTATGAGGCAGGCAGTATTGAAAGCTACCTCCTAGTCACTTTTACCCTAAACATTTCTTTTCCTAAGCCCCTGGGCTGATTTAGTTCTCCTTTATAGACATACACCACCACCTTCTGCTGATTCTTTGTTTAATTATTTACAGTCACATGCTTTGTGATTATCCTGTAAATGCCAAGAAGGGCAGTGACCTCTATTGTTTTCTCAGCAGATTCTTAATAAATATTTGTTAAATAAAAGGACAGGCATGGCATATCTTCCTGAAACACCAATTCTGCTCAATGATTTGGGGTATTTTTAAATTAACACAAGCATAGTTGTGTCGTGAAATGAAATTCTAGTACATTTTTTTTTAAGTTAAAACAAGCACAGTTGTATCATGAAGTGTAAAATTCAAGATAGAATTGAAAAATTCTCCCTGTGAATGTTCACTTTCCTCTGCCATTAATGGTATTTCAGAGGAAAATTTAATGATGTGGTGAATTTGAGTGTGACATACCAAAGCTCAGGTAACTGAAGCCAACCAAGTTCAGTCATTTCATTAGGAAAGGAGAAAGGACATCTTCCCCTTCATGGAGAAAACAGGAAGCATCAGAATAATGAAGCGCAGTGTGTATCTTAAATGAGTTATTTTAATGCCTCAGATTTTCCAATTGTAGATTCAAAATGGCCCACAAATCTCTAAAATTCTGTTGTGAATAAATTCCTGGGTTTTGTTGGCCTACCATCATTCTTACACCCACAAAAAGGAAAAAGATAGGAAGCAAACATGAAGTTTCCTTTTTCTTCATAAGCTTCTAAGTGTTGTATTCATCTTTAGAATGACATCTGTAAATACCATGTAGTTCTTTCTGCCCCTTTTTATGAATTTGTAGACCCATTCATAGGTCTAAAGGAGAAGGAATAGTAGAAGCAGTATTGAACCACGGAAGCACATTTGTATGAATCAGCCACTCATTGATTATCAGATGAGTTTTACATTGTTTCATGATTACAACCAGATGTAATGGAAAATATTGATTTCAAATGCTACATTTAAAAAGGGAAGGCCTATTTTATACCTTCCCTTTCCTGTTTTATCCTTTTGCCCTCTTTTTCATTCTGCGGGCTTGACAATTTATCTTTGTATGAAAAAGTTTTGCCAGTCTGTGTATGTAGTAACTATTATACCATTAATACAATCCCTTAGGGGTGGTTAGATAAAACAGCTGCTATGCCTCTGTTCCAAGCAAAGATTGTCTGAATACAAATAGAAGGGAATAAGTCAATGTCAGTATGGTGCCAAGTGCTGATAAAAAGTAAGTGGTTGATACTGCAAGCAAAGGAAAGTAATACAAAACAATTCTACTTTGCCAAGTCTGTGCGTATTGCCTAGTGATTGCTTGATTTAGTCACACTCTACAAAAAGAAGTGCTTGTTTGTTCTATTATGTGGTGTCATAATCAAATGCATTTAATATGTATCAGCCACAAATATGACTTTAAGACCTCAGTGTTGCTTATGCTGTGCTCCTTGTTAGTAATAAAGAAAATACCTGCCAACAGCTGTTGTGATACACCCCATATACAACGTAAAGGCTGGCACAGTAAGAAATTAAAATCAGGACTCCTAACTTAAAACTCAGACAATTTGAGGTATTTGTAAATGTGTTAGAAATGGAAACCCTAGTACCCTTTTGTGGGAGTGTAAAATGGTACAGTTGCTTTGGAGAGCAGTTTGGCAATTATCTAGTAAGGGTGAAGATCAAACACCTATGACACAGTAACTTCTCTTCCAGGTGTATACTCTTGATAAACACACATACATGTGTACAAGAAGTTTGTAATAGAAAAGATATGTATGGGAAGCAGTAAATGTCATTGATAAAAGTGTGTATAAACTCTGGTATAGTTAAATGATGAAATACAGTGTAGCAGTTAACTAGATCTTCCTGTACTAAGTTGGATAGATACCACATTTAGTTTAAAAATGCAAATGACAGAACATACAATGTAAAATAGACCATTTTTGTAAAATCTAAAATCACAGCCAATAGCAGTATAATATTTGATTTCTGGCTCCCTAATAATAGATAAAAGCATGAATTAGAAAGATACCCAACAAGTTCCAAAGAAAAGGTGTCTCTGGGGAAGTAGAGAAGGAAGGAGGGGTATGGAAATGGGGAAGCATACAAGATACTTCAGCTTCCACTGTATTCTTTATTTTTCTTTCATCAAAACAATTTTAGAAGTACATATGGTTAAATGTTAATATTTGTTAATTCTGTGTTGAGGACACACAAGTGAAGTTATGCTATGTGCTTTTCTGTATTAATTGCTTTTTCAGTTAAAAAACAAAACTTTAGTCACTTTTGGTCACTCATTGCAACTGGAATACTTTATTTCTTAAATTTAAAGAACCACAACTCTAAATTGTTTCAGTTCAGTTCAATTCAGTCGCTCAGTCGTGTCTGACTCTTTGCGACCCCATGAATCGCAGCACGCCAGGCCTCCCTGTCCATCACCAACTTCCGGAGTTCACTCAGACTCACGTCCATCGAATCAGTGATGCCATCCAGCCATCTCATCCTCTGTCATCCCCTTCTTCTCCTGCCCCCAATCCCTCCCAGCATCAAAGTATTTTCCAATGAGTCAACTCTTCTCATGAGGTGGCCAAAGTACTGGAGTTTCGGCTTTAGCGTCATTCCTTCCAAAGAAATCCCAGGGTTGATCTCCTGCAGAATGGACTGGTTGGATCTCCTTGCAGTCCAAGGGACTCTCAAGAGTCTTCTCCAACACCACAGTTGTATTTTATTCATTTACAGTGTTTATACTGGGTGAATAAACTAGGAGCTTTGGAAAGCTTTCCATGGAATTTCAGTTTAATTAGGTCTCATTTATATACTTGGTAGACGTAGGCAAACTAAAGTTGTAGCATCTGTTTATATAAGGTATACAAACCAGAAAGCATTTTCTTTGGCTTGTCCATATTTTCCTATTCCCATGTGAATATTATCATCAGTTTACAGGGTTTTTCCGCATTGAGAGATTTCAGGTTAATGTTTACTGTGTAAATGTCATGTGAATTCCATTTTGGAAAAATTTACATATCCATACAAAGTACAGAAATGAGAGAATTTTAGTCCAGAGGGTCTCATTTAAGTATACACATTATGAAAATCACTTTTCATGCTTGGGGTTTTAACTCCCTCTCTCTCTCATATGTCAGGCATGTTCAGATCATCCTGTCTGAGCCCCAGAGCTGATGCAGGCAGTGACCTAGGACCCTGCAAAGAGCTAGAGGAGGATGCAGGGAAGGGAGGAAGGAGGAAATAAGCTTTGACTTTAGACAGACTTGGGTTCAAATTCTGCCTCTTTCACTGTCATCTACTCTGTAAGTGACTTCAGGCTGCCTGCTTCAAGCTGGACTACTGAAATTCAGTTGTGCCTCAGGGATAATAAGAGCCACCCCTCAGGAACTGGGGTGAGAACTAAAACGAGATCCTGAGGGTACAGTTCACACAGAGCTGAGCCAGGGTACACATGATGAGTGGTTCCCATTATATTTATTGTTATCATCACCATGATCTGAATGGCCTAAATTCCTGTTGCTTTTTAGCTGAGGCAAAATTATTTCTACTTCGAACAGAATTCAATAAGTTTGTGCTCCTTGGATATGCCTCCTGCTGTTTATAAGGAAAGAAGGATAAGGAGAGTTGTAGCCTTTGAAGAGAATATTAGGGATGAGTCTTACCAGGATTGTTGTTTTTTTTGTTGTTGTTGTTGTTCTCTTTAAAAATTTTTTTTAGTTTGTTTGCCTTTTTTCTTTTTTTAAAGTTTTTTTGGGGGGAGGGGGTGGGGGGTAATGGCAGTGGGAGGTTATGTTTTAAGAAGGAAAAAAATACTATTGTTACGTTAGTTTCTCCTTCATTTCTCTCTGCCTACTCAGTTTCATCCTCCTGACTCTCTCCTTCTAATAAATGTATCCCATGTTTCAATACAAAGGACCATTCCTTTTATTCACTGCTATTGAAGAACAGTTTAATAGACTAGTCCCTCCTTTAGCTATTTACTGATAACAGCTTAAGCTCATTATCTTTCCCAGAATAAGGGAAACAGTTGTAGTATTTTAATAGTGAAACTTTTCCCACAAAGTTTTTTAATAGTGAAAGTTCTCAAAAAGTCTTCATGAACTGCTAATCCTAGAATTTCAGTATTGTAACAAGATAGCAAAATAGCTATTTTGGGGTCAAAGCCCTAATAACCCACCATTGAGTTATTCCATGTAGATGCCCAGTTCTTCCATCTGATTTAAGATTGGCCTTGATTCTTGTTTCAACCTAGGATGACATGCAAGTCATCACCTATCCTCCTCAAGGCAATAGCAGACCTCACTAATTGACCACAGCACTCTCTCTGACAGAGCCTGGTTGTAACCAACAATCCTTCCTGATACAGCATGCTTAGGTAGCAATTAGCGATCTTAGCTGATAAGGAAAATGCAACCTTTTTATCCTCACTGATTCAAAATATATTTGTTGCTTTNTACAAAGGACCATTCCTTTTATTCACTGCTATTGAAGAACAGTTTAATAGACTAGTCCCTCCTTTAGCTATTTACTGATAACAGCTTAAGCTCATTATCTTTCCCAGAATAAGGGAAACAGTTGTAGTATTTTAATAGTGAAACTTTTCCCACAAAGTTTTTTAATAGTGAAAGTTCTCAAAAAGTCTTCATGAACTGCTAATCCTAGAATTTCAGTATTGTAACAAGATAGCAAAATAGCTATTTTGGGGTCAAAGCCCTAATAACCCACCATTGAGTTATTCCATGTAGATGCCCAGTTCTTCCATCTGATTTAAGATTGGCCTTGATTCTTGTTTCAACCTAGGATGACATGCAAGTCATCACCTATCCTCCTCAAGGCAATAGCAGACCTCACTAATTGACCACAGCACTCTCTCTGACAGAGCCTGGTTGTAACCAACAATCCTTCCTGATACAGCATGCTTAGGTAGCAATTAGCGATCTTAGCTGATAAGGAAAATGCAACCTTTTTATCCTCACTGATTCAAAATATATTTGTTGCTTTTCCATTTGTAGAAAAAAGAAATGAAAAGTGGCTCCTTTACAGAAGAATTAGGGGAAAAAAAAAAAAAAAGGAAGTTCCCTGGCAGTCCAGAGGTTATGACTCCACACTTTCACTGCCAACGTCCTGGATATAATGTTGGAATGGGTATTTAATGATTAGGATAGTGAGAAGGATAATTATTTTTGTTTAAAAAAATAACAAAAAATGATAAAACCATTTGCTTTTCCCAGTAAGCTCCTATTACATTTTAGGTTTAAGCTAGAAGTAGAAAACCATCCCTAACATGATGTCATGCTGCATTATTTCTGGCTTCATCAGTTGGTCAAAAATGATACTCTCTGGATTCCTCCTTGGACAGAATGAAACTCCGGAGTAGGTTCAGAGCCCAGCAAGGCAGATTTGCAAATGGCTGAGTGATATTCAACCTTTATGATGTTTTCATATGGCAGATGAAGACCAAAGAAGGAATCCCAAGATAATCTTTAAGTTTTGAGTCTGAGTATCTCGGGGAATACAGTGGCTTCTAATAGACACTGGCAGTCAAGAGGAGAAAATGGCAGTTCTAGAGGACAGAAAAAGAGTTTATATTTAGACTTGTGCTATTTGAGGGACTTCAAAATGGAGCACCTCTTGTGAGTATATGATGTAATAGGCCTAGCCTTGAAAACCTAAGGATAAAGATTTTGAAATATGTGTCCTTAAGCATATAACGGGAAGACATGTGGACCCGTTTCAACTCCATTTGTATCTGAAAGAGTTTGAAAGGTGCTGGAAATTGAGAAAATGCAGATCTGGCTCTACACTGAGTCACTGGGATTCTGAAGAAATATGAGAGTAGCTGCTACAGAGTTTCCATATGAGGAAAGGGAGGCAAGTTACAAGTAGGAATCTGGTTGTAAGGTGAGATCATAAGCTTGTGTGTATAGAAGTTTGTGACAGGTCAAAAAGATAGACCTTTATTTTTAGAGTGGAAAAGGGAAATGATAACTATGGGAAGGCTTTAAGGAACTGCCACTGTCTTATACACTGATCAGGTAGAAAGGAGGTCCTTTTAAACAGTTCAGACTTCACTGGAACTATAAGCCTTTCTCTGCAAAAACATGAGATTAACAAGTCACTGAAAGAAATGATCAGAGCATTACTTGATATTAGATAATATATAAATATTTGATAAGGATAGAATAATCAGTTCAAATTTTGCTTGAAGTTTTCAGTTATGTTGACACTACTGCCACTGCTGCTGCTGCTAAGTCGCTTCAGTTGTGTCTGACTCTGTGCGACCACATAGATGGCAGCCTCCCAGGCTCCCTGGGATTCTCCAGGCAAGAACACTGGAGTGGGTTGCCATTTCCTTCTCCAGTGCATGAAAGTGAAAAGTGAAAGTGAAGTTGGTCAGTCGTGTCTGACTCTTAGCAACCCCATGGAATGCAGCTAGTTGGGAAATAAAGATCTGTTTATTTTAAAGGAAAGGTGACATACCTTGATCAGTGTTCCTTGGAGACACTAATGTTTTACTGAGGACACTTAGCAAAAATGGCAATGAAGACTCATGTAGGCCATGAGATTCATTCTAAGCCCAGTGAGGATTGTTCTAATTTAAACCAGGTGATCCCAGCACAATGCAAGTCATTGACCCTCTCAGGGTATATGGGATTTGAATGTTGAAGAGATGTTCATTCAGTCATGACTCATGCTCAGTGCAGAAGATATTAAGTGGACTTTTCCTCTTAAACATGTTAGATACCAGCTCTGACTGTATCAGTCACACAATGATTTCAAGTAACTCGACCTATGGTGAAATACATTTTGACTTGTGACCTAGAGTGTGTCCATGCCTGTGCCTACTCACACATAAATTGTGACACCCACATATATTTTGTAAAGTTTTATAAAGCAGTTCTTAACTTTACCGTATGTGCTGCACTTTCGTATGTTCTACCTTCTTTCCTTAAATTCGTCATGATGCTTGAAATTGATTTCATGACCCATGAAATAAATCATGATGTAAAACATTGATCTGCACAGTCATACCTCTATTTTTTTTCAATATTCTTTTCTGTTAATGTCTTATGTACTCTCAGAACTAATAGCCAATGCTGTTTATTAGCCTCAGCATATGAGAAGCTGTATTATCCCCACAACTATAATGATTGACTGTACTAAGTGTATATTAGCTAGACAGTATCTTAGTGGTCTTAGATTTATTTGCATTTTTTGTCTGTTCAGTTCAGTTCAGTTGCTCAGTCACATCCAACTCTTTGTGACCCCATGGACTGCAGCACGACAGGCCTCCCTGTCTATCGTCAGCTCCCAGAGTTTACTCAAACTCATGTCCATTGAGTCGGTGATGCCATCCAGCCATCTCATCATTTATCATTCCCTTCTCCTCCCACCTTCAATCTTTCCCAGCATTAGGGTCTTTTCCAGTGGGTCAGGTCTTCCCATCAGGTGGCCAAAGTATTGCAGTTTCAGCTTCAACATCAGTCCTTCCAATGAATATTCAGGACAGATCTCCTTTAGTGTATACTGATTGGATCTCCTTGCTGTCCAAGGGACTCTCAAGAGCCTTCTCCAACACCACAGTTCAAAAGCATCAATTCTTCGGTGTTCAGCTTTCTTTAGAGCCCAACTCTCACATCCATACATGACTACTGTAAAAACCATAGCTTTGACTAGATGGACCTTTGTTGGCAAAGTAATGTCTCTGCTTTTTAATAAGCTGTCTAGGTTGGTCATAACTTTTCTTCCAAGGAGGAAGCATCTTTTAATTTCATGCCTGCAATCACCATCTGCAGTGATTTTGGAGCCCAAAAAATAAAATCTGTCACACTTTCCACTATTTCCCCATCTATTTCCCATGAAGTGATAGGACCAACTGTCATGATCTTAGTTTACTGAATGTTGAGTTTTAAGCCAACTTTTTCACTCTCCTTTTCATGTTCATCAAGAGGCTCTTTAGTTCTTCACTTTCTGCCCAAATTGTGGTGTCATCTGCATATCTGAGGTTATTGTTTGTATTTAAGGTGATATTTTTACCACACTGGAGTTAGGGCAAAAGACTAGAAAACAGCAGAAGCTTGTTGATTTACAGATGATTTGGTCTACTAAAACAATTATAATGGTGAAAGAACTCTGATCCCATACCCTCATCATCTTCCCTAATTTCAAGCCCAATATCCAGAGCTGGCACTGAGCACTATCTATATCTTTCGTTAGCCACTGATTCTGAAGTAGCCTCTTAGCCCAGGCAAGTTAATTAGACCCTGTTTGAGGACTTTTATTAGAGCATGAGGAAGTTCTCTTTCTGTCTAAGATTGCCTAAATATGAGACAGAAGTCAAGACATGCTGTGGCAGGTTTTGCTACCAAAAGGGAAAGACCTGCCTGAAGATGGAAGCAGCACAAAAGCATATGAGGTCAGGAGTTGGAAAACCTGAGGATGAGTCCTAAGTACAACATTAGAACCCCCATTTCTGGGTGTGCCTGAAGCTTGCAAAGTTTTGATGAGTGTCTTCCATTTATAATCAAGTGTCGTGATTAAGAAGAACCAGAGCAAAAAAAAAAAAAAAAGAAGAAGATGAAGAAGAACAAGAGCACTGAAGAAAAATCGATATGTATACATGCTGTCTCTTATACACATCTACCTTCTTTCCTTAAATTCGTCATGATGCTTGAAATTGATTTCATGACCCATGAAATAAATCATGATGTAAAACATTGATCTGCACAGTCATACCTCTATTTTTTTTCAATATTCTTTTCTGTTAATGTCTTATGTACTCTCAGAACTAATAGCCAATGCTGTTTATTAGCCTCAGCATATGAGAAGCTGTATTATCCCCACAACTATAATGATTGACTGTACTAAGTGTATATTAGCTAGACAGTATCTTAGTGGTCTTAGATTTATTTGCATTTTTTGTCTGTTCAGTTCAGTTCAGTTGCTCAGTCACATCCAACTCTTTGTGACCCCATGGACTGCAGCACGACAGGCCTCCCTGTCTATCGTCAGCTCCCAGAGTTTACTCAAACTCATGTCCATTGAGTCGGTGATGCCATCCAGCCATCTCATCATTTATCATTCCCTTCTCCTCCCACCTTCAATCTTTCCCAGCATTAGGGTCTTTTCCAGTGGGTCAGGTCTTCCCATCAGGTGGCCAAAGTATTGCAGTTTCAGCTTCAACATCAGTCCTTCCAATGAATATTCAGGACAGATCTCCTTTAGTGTATACTGATTGGATCTCCTTGCTGTCCAAGGGACTCTCAAGAGCCTTCTCCAACACCACAGTTCAAAAGCATCAATTCTTCGGTGTTCAGCTTTCTTTAGAGCCCAACTCTCACATCCATACATGACTACTGTAAAAACCATAGCTTTGACTAGATGGACCTTTGTTGGCAAAGTAATGTCTCTGCTTTTTAATAAGCTGTCTAGGTTGGTCATAACTTTTCTTCCAAGGAGGAAGCATCTTTTAATTTCATGCCTGCAATCACCATCTGCAGTGATTTTGGAGCCCAAAAAATAAAATCTGTCACACTTTCCACTATTTCCCCATCTATTTCCCATGAAGTGATAGGACCAACTGTCATGATCTTAGTTTACTGAATGTTGAGTTTTAAGCCAACTTTTTCACTCTCCTTTTCATGTTCATCAAGAGGCTCTTTAGTTCTTCACTTTCTGCCCAAATTGTGGTGTCATCTGCATATCTGAGGTTATTGTTTGTATTTAAGGTGATATTTTTACCACACTGGAGTTAGGGCAAAAGACTAGAAAACAGCAGAAGCTTGTTGATTTACAGATGATTTGGTCTACTAAAACAATTATAATGGTGAAAGAACTCTGATCCCATACCCTCATCATCTTCCCTAATTTCAAGCCCAATATCCAGAGCTGGCACTGAGCACTATCTATATCTTTCGTTAGCCACTGATTCTGAAGTAGCCTCTTAGCCCAGGCAAGTTAATTAGACCCTGTTTGAGGACTTTTATTAGAGCATGAGGAAGTTCTCTTTCTGTCTAAGATTGCCTAAATATGAGACAGAAGTCAAGACATGCTGTGGCAGGTTTTGCTACCAAAAGGGAAAGACCTGCCTGAAGATGGAAGCAGCACAAAAGCATATGAGGTCAGGAGTTGGAAAACCTGAGGATGAGTCCTAAGTACAACATTAGAACCCCCATTTCTGGGTGTGCCTGAAGCTTGCAAAGTTTTGATGAGTGTCTTCCATTTATAATCAAGTGTCGTGATTAAGAAGAACCAGAGCAAAAAAAAAAAAAAAAGAAGAAGATGAAGAAGAACAAGAGCACTGAAGAAAAATCGATATGTATACATGAGTGATGATATTATAGATGGTTTTATACTTTCTTTTTTAAAAAAATAATGTATTGCTTTTAGAGGGCTAAAATTATAAGGTAGCATTTCTCCAGATGCTTTTTGGAAAATCCAGATGAGTCAATCTTACTTGGAGATAATATTCAAGATACATCCAAATTCTGTATTTATGAAATCCTGAAATGATTTTATTAATCATTTGATCATACAGATTTTTCCTCCTTAGTTCTATTACCCTCACTGTTTCTATGAACTAAAATCAACAAATATTGGAACTTTTATTATCTTCCAACATGCATTTTCCAGACAATACCTCCCTGAATGTTGTGAAGGAAAGCAAATAAAAACACTAAGAAGAATTATTAATGTCTCCAGCATATAGAAACTTGGGAGGAGTAAGTGTCTTAAGTTAGACTTGGTCCCTGGAATACAGAGGGAGTGCATTCTGCAGTAACTCCAGGTTTGTCCCCACTGGAGAAGTGTGGGGTAGAGAGGGAGTGCAAGGGAAGGACAACAGCCATTGTCAGCATAATCATTTTGTGTGCTTGAATTACATGTTTTAAATTTTTTTTGAGATAATTACAGATTCACATGCAAAAAATAATACAGGGTGATAGTGTGTCCCCGTGTATAGTCTTCCCCAGTAGTAATCTTGCTTAATTATGTAGTAGCGCTAGGGAATTTGCAAGCATCAACCTTTTTTTGATTTTGCCAGTTTCACGTGCATGTGTGTGTGCACATGTATTTAGTTCTGTGTAGTTTCATCAAATGTGTAGATTCTTGTGACCACCACTACAGTCAAGGTATGCAAGTGTTTCGTTACCACAAGGATCCTTTTTATAACCACACCCACCTACCACACATCCTCTGACCCATGGCAACTACTAATCTGTTCTCTTTCTCAGTAATTTTGTTACCAGAAGCATATTTTTAGTATCTGTGTCTCATATTCTAGAAATACCTAGAATACTTGAATTTGAGGCTTAGGAGGACCCTGACATCCCTTTAGTTCACCTTCTCATTGCTTAAATCTTTTGACAGTTGTCTCTGAAGCCTTTCTATTAATGGGGAGGTGGTGGGGATCATAGTAGAAAAGAGCATAGTAAGTCATATCATCGCTCTGCTGTGTTCTAAATGCAGGATTTCTTAGGCGCGGCTGTCTCATGTGTAAAAGGGGGTTAATAATTGTACTTATAGAGTGCTTTAAATTTTAAATGAAACACTGCAGGTCAAACAGTGCAGGTCAACTCATTAAGGGAGCACTCACTACCACATTACCTCTGACAGTTTATCTGACAACACACACCCAGAATTTGTTGGAATTCCTCTTTCTTGTATTCTACTCATTGTCCTTAATATAATTTTTAAGTACCATAGAATAAATTGGGTCCCTAGTTCATTAACAGCATTTTAGCTCCATGAAGCCAAGTCCTATGCTTGTCTCTTATCCAGTCTCCACTTTCTTTAACTGATCTCTACATAGTCTCTTGAGGACAGAATTAGCTCTGTTTACCATCATGTGTTCATTTCTTGAAACTGTGCCTTGCTCACAGTGCATGGTCAAAAATATTTTAATGGATGGCATGCTTTATGTTCATGATAGCTGTGTCCCAGTCACTCTCCATTGGACCAATTTCCCTTTTATTAAAAAAAATAGTACCCAACAATGGCATTCATTAATCTGCCTATGTAGAAGAAAGATCATCCTGAACGTGTTTCATTTCTGAGCTCCAACAACAACTATATATAGCAATGTATAGGTTTTTTTTTTTTAACATAAAAACAAGAAATAGACTTATATACAAACTTCTGGAACTGAAGCTACTCCATAATAGAGGGAATTCTATGTTTCTTGTTTGGTTTTAGTCATGCTTATTAAATCTCAGCTAACTGACTGTTAGTCTGCTAAACCACTAGACTTTTCCATAGGAGTAGCCACCATAGCATCAAATGTTTCTTCCATGTTGGTTAGAATTAAATCAAACAAGCAGTGTCCCTTCTTGCTTCCTCTATGTTTTCAGAAAAGAAATTATCATCAAACCAAGCCCAGGACTATCAGATGATCTACTTCCAAATAAATGAAACTCCCAGCTTAAGCTTGGCAGATCGATGCCATCTCTTTTTTCCCATCTCCACTACCATTTCTCTAGTTGAGGTCATTATCATCGCACCTAAAACATTTGCAACAGCCTCATAGCTTGTCTTCAGGTTCCTGTTCTTCCCCAGCTCCTTGGAATGGTCTTGTAGAAGCACCCTCCCATCCTGACCTTTCTTCCTCGCCTGATCTCTCTCATCCTCATTGCCCCTTGCTTACTATGCTCCATCATTTAAGTCTCTTCTTGTGCCTTGTGAAGTTGCTCAGTCGTGTCTGACTTTTTGTGATCCCATGGAGTGTAGCCTACCACACTCCTCCATCCATGGGATTTTCCAGGCAAGAGTACTGGAGTGGGTTGCCATTTGCTTCTCTAGAGGATCTTCCGGACCCAGGGATTGAACCCAGATCTCCTATGTTGTAGGCAGACACTTTACCATCTGAGCCACCTGAAAGTCACTTCTTATGCCTTAATGGCTTTGTGTTCTTTGTCATTACTTGATTTTTGAGGCAATATCCTCTGCTTTTGAACTGTGGTGTTGGAGAAGACTTCTGAGAGTCCCTTGGACTGCAAGGAGATCCAACCAGTCCATTCTGAAGGAGATCAGCCCTGGGTGTTCTTTGGAAGGAATGATGCTAAAGCTGAAACTCCTGTACTTTGGCCACCTTATATGAAGAGTTGACTCATTGGCAAAGACCCTGACGCTGGGAGGAGAAGGGGATGACAGAGGATGAGATGGCTGAATGGCATCACCAACTTGATGTAGTGAGTTTGAGTGAACTCCAGGAGTTGGTGATGGACAGGGAGGCCTGGCATGCTGCGATTCATGGGGTCGAAAGTAGTTGGACACGACTGAGTGACTGATCTGATCTGATCTGATGTGATCCTCTGCTTGGAACAGTTTTCATCCAGCTATATCTAGTCCCTCACGTAGACATCACTGACCCTCAAGGCCTTCCCTGACCCCAAGTCAAGGTCAGATAGCCCTTCTCAGGACCCCTGGACTTGCCCTATTGCAACGCTTCAGCATGCTGTATTATAATCCCTGGTTTCCTCACTGAAGTTAGAATAGAGTGCAAGGGCCGGGAGAGACTATATTTGCATATAAGCTATATAGCATAGAATAGGGATTATAAGAAGGCTTCATTTTTGAAAACTGAAAGAGTGAATTGTTAAAATATTCTCATCATTTTTATATGATGAGTGAATTAAGGTGAATTAAATGGGGGCTGCAGAACAGAGTTTGGTGTACTTTGAAAATACTCTAAAAGGAAATGTTTTCATTATGAGTATTTCTCACAAGCATACGTTATACTTCAAATTTTAGTTCTCAAACTAGTTTTAATAATTCTTTCTGTCACACAAACATTTTGAATACAGGGCAAACAATTTCTGCCTGCCTTGTGGGCTCATCTGGAGTAAGTCGTACATTATTCTCCCTCTTTTCACTCCAGTTATAGACTTTCTGGGTTTCCATGGTGGCTCAGCTGGTAAAGAATCCGCCTGCAGTGTGGGAGACCTAGATTTGATGTCTGGGTTGGGAAGATCCCCTGGAGAAGGGAACAGCTATCCACTCCAGTATTCTGGCCTAGAGAATTCCATGGACTGTGAAGTCCATGGAGTCGCAAAGACTTGGACATGACTGAACAACTTTCACTTTCTTTCACTTTTATAGACTTTCTGTGCTAGGCAACTGGATGTTTGAACTCTCTTCGCCTATGTTATGAAGATCCAAGTTCTGAGTTTTTGATTAGCAAGAGGAATTGTTCCTTAAAACATACATTACTCTCAAATGGAATTGAAAAATTAAATGTTTCATTTATTTTGTAGTAAAACAATTTTTTTCAACAAGAAACAGTTGCCATCCAACTCATTCGAATTCTCTATTTATATTTTTCTTGAGCAGAAAGCTTTTGTTTTCATTTTGATTACTTTTCTTTGATGGTATGCCATACCACACGGTGAAATTAGAAACTTTTAAGTCTAATTTCAGCTTACATTATAGCAAAATTTAATGTCTTCTTAGAAATGAGATGAAATGCATCAGCTTCATATTAGGGATCTTATTTTATCTGGAACAAAGAACTTCAATGAAAAGAAGTCCCAACAATCTATTTCTGTTATCTGTGGTAGTTTATTGGGCAAATGATAGAAAACTTATAGATACACGTGTGCCACCGCCACCCCCCCCCCACCAACACAAGGTTATTTACTGTAGCATTATTTGAAATGACAAAGAACTGAAAACCAGAATGTTCACTTAAAAAAATGATTGAATGTATTACAGTACATCTATACTGTGGTATATAAGTAACCATTAAATAAATCAAATTAAACTCATATCAACAATTCATGATTTATTGTTAAGTGAAAAAATAAGTTTTCAGAATCATGTATATAATACAGTTCCTTCTGAGGGCAGCATAGGAAGTTGGGGGAAATTCTTGTGTGTCTGTGGAGGAAGAGAAGGAGAGACAGATATGCGTAGTTTTGAGGACATTGATAAAAGACCCTTGTAATGTCCTAAGCTGTTAACATTGGTTATTCAGAAGATAGAACCAGAGGAGGGACATTTCTCTGTATATCTTTAGACCATGTCATTTCTTACAAAGAACATGATTTCTTTTTGAAATTAAAAAATATACTGAGAATTCCTAACAGAAAATAAATGACCAAAAAACAAGAATAAAATGAAGAGAAGCCATGATTAATCAGGGCTGTCAATCTATTATTCTGCATTCTATCAGAGGGGAAAGGGAGAGCCTGCAACCCTTGCCAGGGAAAGATACATAAAACACAGGCAGTGAGAGGGTAGGAAGAGAGAAGGGGAGAAGGGGAGATGTGGAAGGGAAGGTTAAAGAAAAAGATTTCTTTCAAGATTTCTATGAGATTTAGCATCTGTTGAGAAAGCCAGCCTTTCGTTTAATTAACACGTGCTGAGCATATACTCGGTACAAGGTGTTATGGGATGTTCAAGGGACAAAAACACAGTTCCCCTCCCCACCCCCGCCAACTATAAATGATAGCTAGGAGAGAGGACTCTGAAAGGCATGGGGGTGTGAGCACTGGTTCAGATTGTCATGGGAGCTAGCAAGCATTCAAGAACAATTTCATTATGGGCAAAGAGAGAAAAGAAGGAGGAAAACTCTATAGTGAGTAAACTGCCAAGACTTTTCCTAGTTTTTACTAGAATTTTTTAATCTGGAAGATTTATTGTCAACCTCCTTTCAGAACAGCTAAAATGTTATTCTAAGTCAGATTGTAGGGCTGCCACTAGAAGAAAAAGTTGCAATTATTGTTGCATAGTAAGTCTGAGAAAGATGCTTATTAAAGTATATCTAGAAACCTTGATAATGGTAAAAATATCAAATAGGGCCTTTTGTTGTCCTGGTAATATTCTGTATTTTAACCAAGGTAGTGAATACATGGGTGTTTCTTGTATTATAATTACTAAAGCTATGCATACACATTAAAAATATTTTTTGTTCCATCAAACATCTGAAAAAGGAAACAACAAAAAAGTAAATTATTTTTGAGAGGAAATTAACATTTCTGCAACATACCAGTTTACTTTGTATATAAAACCATTTTGATGACATTTAGGTAAAAATGTTCACTTTTTTCTCCCCAGCACTTTTTTTCCTACCCATAATAATTCATTTAAGCAAACAAATCATGATTTTTAATGAAGCATAATGGACATTTTAAACAAAAAGCAAACATTTAACACTGAAATGAGCTGATGCATCATGAATCCTCTGATATTTAAACACTAATAATATTTTGCTTGAACTTAGGGCTTCCCTGGTGGCATAGATGGTAAAGAGTCTGCGGAAGAATCAATGCGGAAGACCTAGGCTCAGTCCCTGGGTTGGGAAGATCCCCTGGAGGAGGGCATGGCAACCCACTCCAGTATTCTTGCCTGGAGAATCCCCATGGACAGAGGAGCCTGGAGGGCTACAGTCCATGGGGCTGCAAAGAGTCGGACACCACTGAGCAAGTAAGCACAGCACAAGCAATGTCAGGATAAATAGTGAATATTCTAACAATATCAAAAAATTGTTAATATCCAGCACCTGAGCAAATCCTAAGCTTCTTGTTTCTTTTGGAGTTTAGAAGAAATGTCCAACTTCTTAAGGTGTTGAATGCTGACCCCACAGATACACAGAACACAGCTTGTCAACAAAACTGAGTTTATTGCTTGGGGCAAAGAGAGAAAACACCCCTCCACAGTACTTTGATAGCATCTCAGAGGGAGAAGGACCAAGATGAGATACTTGCTGAGATTTTCAAGTCTTGTTTAAGGTAGGTTTTTCAACACAGGGAGGATAAACTAGTTTCAGAAAAAACAGCAGGATGAAAATTTTGATTCAAGGATTTTAGAGTCGTAGAATGTAAACTGTTGTTTGATGCTTTCCATTCAAATGATCAGTTTTTAGTTCTTGGTGTGAACAACAAAGGGTGTTGCAACATTTTTTCTTGGTAAGAGCTGTGGAATAGTAAAATTATGTTTATGAAGATGTAGAGTAGTAAAGATGTGTTAATCATTATAGGTAATAAGCTGTGTGGATGATATCCAGTCTAGGTGAGTAGAGAGTCAAAGACAGAAGAAAGGAGGCACCACATCATTGCAGCTACATGTCTAAATACTTGGCTCATTTATTTAGCCAGTGCCTTAGTAGCCTGGGTCACTAATGCCTAGAGGAGATTGAAACTACTCTGTTATTGGTTGCCATTGGGTATATGTGATCTGACTTTCTTTGAGCCTTCATCTGGTCCTTGTTTCAGTAATTCAAGGTCTACGCTGAATCATCCTCTTGGTGCTTTCATTCCCTAACTTAGACAGATAGGAGGTGGTAATGGATAAGAGCAAGGATTCTAGAGTCAGATGATGTTTATTCAAAGCCCATCTCTGTCATGTAGTAGCTGTGTGTCTTATGGCAACTGCTTAACTTCCCAGTCTCTTGGTTTTCTTATTTTAAGAATAGACATAAAAATAAAATTAATGTTGTTGAGGTAACTAAAAGCATATTTACTCATAATAATTGCTCGTATGTTTGCAGTTGTGGTTGTTGTCCTTTATTATCAGTTCAGGTGTCAGAGGTTTCCTTAAAATGTGGACCACTTAAAATATTTTATGCTAGGGTCAGAGAGTTTTTTCCCACATATCAATAATTGATATAGGTTGAATCAGTTTGTATTTCTATGTGTTAGGTTCAAACAGAAAAGCAGCCATGCATATACCTGAGAACTCCTGGTGTTTAATGTTATTACAGTAAACAAAATGGGAAAAAAAATACTGAGGTCATTAATTTAAATTTTTAGTGATATAAAACTATCATAAAATAATTTTGAGAAAGATTTTCTTAGCCTTTGTAACTTACATGCAGCTGTTCAGTTGTTGCGGGTTGAAACTTGAGTTTATTAACTGATCTGGTTTTTCTTTTTTCTCTCTCATGAATATAAGATCGATTCTGTATATTCTTAACCAACCAGATTTAGGAATGTAGAATTTGATCACTTCAACAAATTCCTCCTTCATTTTGCATTCACCACCCTTTGAGGTTCAATTGGCAATTGCACCTTTGTTTGTTGGACTTGTGGCATCACTGGAAACTTTTTTTAATTCTCCAAAAGTGGCTAAGAGGAGCATGAGGTACTCAGCTATTGGCCTAGCATCACAGAAAAGATGTCATGGCCTAGTTTACCTTCTAATTGTCAGTCTATATAGGATAGCGGTGGAAAATCAGAATGAGGGTTAAAATTGAAAAATGAATCACATTTGGGGGAAATCAGCTCCCTGAATGGAGAAGGCAGTGGCACCCCACTCTAGTACTCTTGCCTGGAAACTCCCATGGACGGAGGAGCCTGATGGGCTGCAGTCCATGGGGTCGCTAAGGGTCGGGCACGACTGAGCGACTTTCACTTTCACTTTTCACTCCCATGCATTGGAGAAGGAAATGGCAACCCACTCCAGTGTTCTTGCCTGGAGAATCCCAGGGATGGAAGAGCCTGATAGGCTGCCGTCTACGGGGTCGCACAGAGTCGGACATGACTGAAGTGACTTAGCAGCAGCAGCAGCAGCTCCCTGAAATAGCTAAATTTTGAAGGATAATTTTACCCATGTGGCATACACATCCTAACCCCATGTATTTATGACTAAGTATCAGTTCAATTCACTTCAGTCTCTCAGTCGTGTCTGACTCTTTGCGACCCCATGAACTACAGCACAGTAGGCCTCTCTGTCCATCACCAACTCCCAGAGATTACTCAAACTCATGTCCATTTGTCAGGAAGCATTTAACAGGAGGCTTCTTGTGTGCTGTTTTGAATCTGTCAGGAATCCTCTGTTCCTTATTAATTCCTGAATATTCAGGAATTGAGAGGCAAGCCTCTCCAGGGCTGAGGGATCCAGGCATTTCCTTCGTTAGTTTATCAATATAATGATAAGTACCTTCTTCCTTCTTGTGAACCATACACATATGGTAAAAGTGATTGTTACAACTCTCTCTCTCTCTTTAATATGGATCGCCTATGTTTTGTACGTCTGGAATTTTAATCTTTATCTTTGCTGAGAATAACTACAGTATATGTGCCCACACCATGTTGATTAAAACAACTTTGCTCCATCAGAGCTTTGGTCCCATGTCTTTCTTTCTCTTTCTTTCTCTCTCTTTCTTTTTCCAGCTGATCCCCTGGAGCGCAGAGGCTCTCTGAGTTCACTTTCCTGCCTGGGCTTCTGTCAGTTGACTCTGGACCACCAGGTTCCGGGCCATTAAAGGACCTCAACATCCATTGAGTCGGTGGTGCCATCCAATCATCTCATACTCTGTCATCCCCTTTTCCTCCCAAAACATTGAAGGAAAGATCAGGAAAAGAAAAAAGAAAAGATAGGTCTTTTCCAGTGAGTCAGTTCTTCACATCAGGTGACCAAAGTATTGGAATTTCAGCTTCGACATCAGTCCTTCCAGTGAATATTCAGGACTGATTTCCTTTAGGATTGACTTGTAGGATCTTCTTACAGTCCAAAGGACTCCCAAGAATCTTCTCCAACACCACAGTTCAAAAGCATCAATTCTTTGGTGGTCAGCTTTCTTTACAGTCCAACTCTCACATCCATACATGACTGCTGGAAAAAACATAGCTTTGACTAGATGGACTTTGTTGACAAAGTAATGTCTCTGCTTTTTAATATGCTGTCTAGGTTGGTCANGGCGTGAGTCTGAGTGAACTCCAGGCGTTGGTGATGGACAGGGAGGCCTGGCGTGCTGCGATTCATGGGATCGTGAAGAGTCGGACACAACTGAACGACTGAACTGAACTGACATGTAACTTTGTTCTGTATTTTGCGATGTCTTGTAACATAAATGTGTTATCAGACTTTGATAATTTAATGTGTTACGTAAATGTGTTATCATACTTTATAATTTTAAAAAAAGAAAAAAGACTGATTCAGATCTAATTTCTGTCATTTACCTGTGTGACCTTAGAGAACTTCATTAGTTTTCCTGAGTCTTGGTTCTCTCATCTGTACAACAGCAAGGATGATTCCAGCTCACAGTCAGGTGGGAGGATTGAACTACAGCATGGAAACCTCCCCCCAAAACTAGGTTAGTCCCACATTATTATACATCAGGGCAGGAACCACCCCACCTCATCGGACTGTCCCCACAAGCCTAATGCTGCACCTGGCAGATAATGTGTGCTCAAAGATGCCTGAGAAAGGAAGGAGGGAAGGTAACACAGGGGCCTCATCCCCACATTAAACGGTTTTCCACAGCCTGCCCTCCACTCCAAACTGCTCTCAAACCACAGTGTCAAATTGCTGACCAAAGAGAGGGCAATAAATCAATTAACTGTGCAAAGTCAAAACCATTCTCTTCCGCATGAAGCAACAAGGTCGGGCTGCTGACATTGACATCAGTAGCAAAGAAGTCTATCAGTTCCCAGCCTGAGTGCTTCAAGGGCCACACCCCTGGGAGCCAATGAATAACCTGTTCATTGTGCTAAGACTTTGGCCAACACAGGGCAACATCAAGAGCAGCCAACCTGGCCTTGGCAATGAGCCAGGATCTGGGGGCTTCTCTCGTTCAGGCCCAGCACCAAGTCCAGCCCTTTTCAGCCTCCAGGCCCTCAGCCCTTGTCCTCTATCAGATCACACATTTAATATTTGGCTTGTCTGCTTCCTTCTTTAGATGGGAAAATCCCTGAGGCCAGGTGCCTGGTCTATGTTCTTGATCACCTGATCACCACTATGTCCCCAGGAGCCAGCATAGCACTGACGCATGGTCTGCTATGGCAAAACCTTTGTTGAATGAATGTACAACTGAACACATATCACATTCTGTAGCCCTGACCGGCACTCATGTTTATTAAACTGAGAGTTGAAAATAAATGTCAGCTGAGCAAGTGATGGCTCAGGAGAGTCTCAAAAATCAGGGTGGGTTCCCCTGAAGCGGAGTCAGAGGTTTCTTTTTTTAAAGGCTGCTAGAGGTCCTCACTGGTCTTCCCAGGTGGTTCAGATGGTAAAGAATCTGCCTGCGATGTGGGAGACACAGGTTTGATCCCTGGGTGGGGAAGATCCCTTGGAGAAGGGAATGGTAACCCACTCCAGTAATCTTGCCTGGAGAATCCCATGGACAGAGGAGCCTGGCAGGCTACAGTCCATGGAGTTGCAAAGAGTCGGACACAACTGAGCAGTTAACACTTTCATTCTTCTTCAGAGTTCCTGTCAAAAGGCAGCCAGAGTGACTAGTGGGTAGGACCCAGCAGAACTTAAAGGAACTCCTCACTGTACCCAGGTGACAATCTGTAGCCCTGGCTGGTCGTGAAGACCAGGAAGGAGAATGAGTCATGGGCAAGGGGGGTTGGTGTCCTGAAGCTTGTAAAGAAGAAACGACACCTGCAGATTTGTGTTCTGCTGGAGGAGGTGTCCGGCGTGCCGCGCGCATTGCCTGCCTAAGCAAAATAAGACTGCTCTCACTTTTTGGAAAGTTGGCCACAGTTGTAGAACCACCCAGGGTTTACTTTCCTAGACAAACCACAGCGTGCTGGCCAGCCCAGCCCTAGGGGCCTCCACCAGGGCCTTTCATGGGTAGCGTCATTTTCTCTTAACCACAAAACCACCAGATAGAAATTCTCCAGAAGGGAAGAACACCTGGGGTTTCAGCAATGAGACCCAGCGGCGAGAGGGAGAGAGTCATCAGCGCCCTGGCCACAGGGGCGGACCGAGGCCGAAACGACAGTCTTCGTCCACCTCTGATACTCTCATTTCATGAGCGTGCATCCTGCGCCTGCCCTGAGGCTCAGTCAGACTTACAGAAGGAGCAGAAGAGCATCAAGTCGGCCCACAAACAGCCACTGGGTATCACCAAGACACGATGCATGGCAAGCGTTCGCTAAGTGTCCGAGGCTCAAAGATCTGGGCTCCGGCTCCGGTTCTGACATGTAAGATCAAGGCTCTTAGGGAAATCTCCCATAGCTCAGCTTCAATATTACCATAAAATGGTATTGTTTTAGAGAAGCTGGAGTCAAAATAACTATATGTGAATGTGCTTGGAACAACACCACCAACAAAAACACAAGCCCCAGAAGGTTTCCACCAGTTACACCAAACACACTCAAGACACAGTGTAGCTCCGAGGAAGAACTCTGGCTCTCGGGACACAGAGACCTGGCCCCCAAGCCCCTCACCATCACCCTCCCCCAGCAGTGAACACAGATGTAACCTGTCAGCCTCAGTTTCCCCACCTGTAAAATGGGGCTGATTTCCCTCAAAGGGCTATTGTGAAGATTTACATGAGAAAATCCAGATGTAAAACGTTCGGCAAAGTGCCAGGCCCTCTCAGAGTCCCAGGACATGCCATCTCAAGCAGGGCAGGTGGGCCAGTCTATAAGGACAGAGGTGACAGACATAAATGGGCAACGAATCCCAGCACAGGCGGAGAGGGACACCAGACTCCCATGGACAACAGTGAGCTCTCCCAATTACGCAGATCACCGCAACACGCAATCAGCAACCCTGGTCGCAATAATAATCTTATCTATTTTTTTTCTCCATGTATGCAGCTTGTAAAAATCCCGGTTCCCCGCCAAGGATCAAACCCACACCCCCTCCATTGGCAGCTTGGAGTCACAACCACTGGACCGCCAGGCAAGTCTCTCTCTTCTGTTTACTTAGTACATTATCCTCTTCTCTCCCTGGGTTCTCAATGAAAATTCCGGGAGGTAAGCATGGTGTCCCAACATTCACACAACCCCAAAACCCCTAGGCATACCATTTTCCCACAGAATAGCTCTGTACAACCAAAAAGGTCTCAACCCATTCAGACTCTTGATGGGAGACAAGAAGAGCAATGTCAAGATGTGGGTGCTGGGCAGCCTACCTGGCTCACTCAGATCCAGTCATGTCCAAACCGTCCCAGGCAGTGAGTCCTCTGAATAAAAGCCACAGACTTCCCTACACTCTCCACACTCTCCAGCCACGATGGGCCACCGCCTCTGGTCCTCTGTGCAAGAACCTACCCTCTGGGCTACACCTGGCCCCTGCTCTGAAATCGTTAAGACCAACTACCACCCTGCCCGATGCCAGGGGGCTGCCCCTTTCAAGGAGACCCCACCATGCTTTGCAGAGTGAAGCGAGGCCCTGAAGCCCCCTGCACACCTCCACCCCTTCCCCCGGCTCACTCAGCCCTCCAGCCAGCAGGCACAGTTCACCGACCAGCCTCCAGCTCACCCACACCTATGGGACCCAGACTCCTTCCTCCCAGGTGGGCTGCACAAAATATTCTTAAGAGGACGCCCATGGCAGTCTTTGCTAGTGCCATAGTCCTATGCTTTCATGCATGCTAAGTTGTTTCAGTCGTGTCCGACTCTTTGTGACCCCATGGATCTCAGCCCTCCAGATTCCTCTGTCCATGGGATTCTCCAAGCAANCAATCACCATTTGCATTGATTTTGGAGACTAAGTGAAATCTATCACTGTTTCCATTTTTTCCCCTTCCATTTCCCATGAAGTGATGGAACCAGATGCCGTGATCTTCGTTTTTTGAATGTTGAGCTTTAAGCCAACTTTTTCACTCTCCTGTTTCACTGTCATGGTGTCATCCACATATCTGAGGTTATTGATATTTCTCCTGGCAATCTTGATTCCAGCTTGTGCTTCTTCCAGCCCAGCATTTCTCATAATGTACTCTGCATATAAGTTAAATAAGCAGAGTGACAATATATAGCCTTGACATATTCCTTTTCCTATTTAGAACCATTCTGTTGTTCCATATCCAGTTCTAACTGTTGCTTCCTGACCTGCATATAGTTTTCTCAAGTGGCAGTTCAGGTAGGTTTATTCCTTGTTATTTTATTCTTTTTGATGCAGTTGCTAATGGAATTGTTTCCTTAATTTCTCTTTCTGATCGTTGGTTGTTAGTGTACAGAAATACAACAGATTTCTGTATCCTATAACTTTATTGAATTCATTAATGAGCTCTTCTAGTTTTCTGGCAGTGTCTTTAGGATTTTCTATGTGTAGTTTCTTATTTAACTTATATGCAGAGTACATTTTGAGAAACGCTGGGCAGGAAGAAGCCTAAGCTGGAATCAAGATTGCTGGGAGAAATATCAATAACCTCAGATATGCAGATGACACCATCCTTATGGCAGAAAGTAAAGAAGAACTAAGGAGCCTCTGGATGACAGTGAAAGAGGAGAGTGAAAAAGTTGGCTTAAAGCTCAACATTCAGAAAACGAAGATCATGGCATCTGGTCCCATCACGTCATGGGAAATAGATGGGGAAACAGTGGAAACAGTGTCAGACTTTATTTTTGGGGGCTCAAAAATCACTGCAGATGGTGATTGCAGCCATGAAATTAAAAGACTCTTACACCTTGGAAGAAAAGTTATGACCAACCTAGCCAGCATATTCAAAAGCAGAGACATTACTTTGCCAACAAAGATCCATCTAGTCAAGGCTATGGTTTTTTCAGTAGTCATGTATGGATGTGAAAGTTGGACTGTAATGAAAGCTGAGTACCAAAGAATTTATGCTTTTGAACTGTGGGGTTGGAGAAGACTCTTGACAGTCCCTTGGACTGCAAGGAGATCCAACCAGTCCATTCTAAAGGAGATCAGTCCTGGGTGTTCATTGGAAGGACTAATGTTGAAGCTAAAACTCCAATACTTTGGCCACCTCATGCTAAGAGCTGACTCATTTGAAAAGACCCTAATGCTGGGAAAGATTGAGGGCAGGAGGAGAAGGGGATGACAGAGGATGAAATGGCTGGATGGCATCACCAACTCAATGGACATGAGTTTGGGTAGGCTCTGGGAGTTGGTGATGAACGCCAGGGAGGCCTGGCGTGCTGAAGTTAATGGGTTTGCAAAGAGTCGGACACAACTGAGCTGAACTGAACTGAACTGAACTTTCTAAGTTTACTGAGGCTTATTTTTTGGCCTAGCATGTGACCTATCCAAGAGTATGTTACAAGTTTACTTGAAAAGAATGTGCATTCAAATGCTTTTGAATAGAATGGGCTTCAGTTTATATATATGTAAAATTTATCTGGTATAATTTGTTATTTAAAGCCAATATTTCCTTATTGATTTTCTGTATGGATGATCTGTCCATTAATGTAAGTAGTGTGTTAAGGTCTTCAACTATTACTATATTACTGTTGATCNAGATGGACATGAGACTGAGTAAACTCTAGGAGTTGGCGATGGACAGGGAGGCCTGACGTGCTGCAATTCACGGAGTTGCAAAGAGTCAGACACAACTGAGTGACTGAACTGAACTGAACTGATGCTGAAATGACAATTTCAAAACCCAGATACCAGTACTAGAAAAGATGGGGCATAAAATGAGCCTTTGTGTTGGGAGTCTGACCTTTTTGTAGATTAGCCCCTGAGAAATAATTAAGACTGGAGAAGATTGCATGGAAGAAATTCTGGGTCTGATGGCCAGACAAAGAACCTGAATAGCAGTGAACCTCCACCTGTTAGACACTGATAATCAAAATCATTTTAGGAAATAATTTGTCAAAGTATTTGTAATATCTTGAATTATGAAAAAGATGTTTCAGTAACATGAAACTGTTTTTAACACTTTTTAAAAACTGTTGAATAGTTTTGTTTCCCCTACTCAAAACTTGATTATTACAAATGCCAAAGAAGTTCTCATTTTGCTGTTGATTTGCTGTACACTCCTTGTTCTTTCATAGTAATATTTTAAATTAGCTTGTTACCTCACCTCTAAAGTATCACTTTCATTTGAGAGAGAATACAAAATAGCTCCTGTTATTTTACCTTTCTTATTCATACTTTGATTCTCTTTTTAAATTCACTTCTATTTGCAACTGCAGTTTGTCGCAAATGAGTAATGACTCTTACGTGAAAAAGAGGATGAATATAATTTCCAACAATCTTGAATTTAGACAAATATACTTTGTTTTTTTTATTTTCATACTATTCATGGGTTTCTCAAGGCAAGAATACTGAAGTGGTTTCCCATCCCCTTCTCCAGTTGATCATGTTTTGTCAGAACTCTTCACCATGACCCATCCATCTTGGATAGCCCTACACATCATGACTCATAGTTTCATTGAGTTAGACAAAGCATCACAACTAACAAAGCTAGTGGAGGTGATGGGATTCCAGTTGAGCTGTTTCAAATCCTGGAAGATGATGCTGTGAAAGTGCTGCACTCAATATGCCAGCAAATTTGGAAAACTCAGCAGTGGCCACAGGACTGAAAATAGTCAGTTTTCATTCCAATCTCAAAGAAAACCAATGCTCAAGAATGCTCAAACTACCACACAATTGCACTCATCTCTCATGCTAGTAAAGTAATGCTCAAAATTCCTCACGCCAGTTTCAACAGGACGTGAACCATGAACTTCCAGATGTTCAAGCTGGTTTCAGAAAAGGCAGAGGAATCAGAGATCAAATTGCCAACATCCACTGGATCATGTAAAGAGCAAGAGAGTTCCAGAAAAACATCTATTTCTGCTTTATTGACTATGTTAAGCCTTTGACTGTGTGGATCACAATAAACTGTGGAAAATTCTAAAAGAGATGGGGATACCAGACCACCTGACCTGCCTCTTGAGAAATCTGTATGCAGGTCAGGAAGCAACAGTTAGAACTGGACGTGGAACAACAGACAGGTTCCAAATCAGGAAGGCTGTATATTGTCACCCTGCTTATTTAACTTATATGCAGAGTATATCATAGGAAACACTGGACTGGTTGGATCTCCTTGCAGTCCAAGGGACTTCAAGAGTCTTCTCCAACACCACAGTTCACAAACATCCATTCTTCAGTGCTCAGCTTTCTTTAGAGTCCAACTCTCACATCTAGACATGACTACTGGAAAAACCATAGCTTTGACTAGATGGACCTTTGTTGGCAAAGCAATGTCTCTACTTTTTATTAAGTACAACCTACAATATGGCAATTCTGACTTACCCCTGAACAACATGTGATGGAAGAGAGAAAGGCATAGCTTTAAGATCAGACAGATCTGGGTTCAGAGTTCAGGTTCATCACTTACTATTGTGACCTTGGGCAAATGACTTAAGTTTCCAAGGCTCAAAATTGATTTATCTGTGAAGTGAGGATGATAAGGCCTATTTCCTCAAGTTGTCACTAATGGAAATAATGTACGTAGAGCATTCAGTTCAGGTTCACACAAAATGTTTGTTAAATGGTAGTTCAGACTATGACCCTGAAGCAGTTTATCTCACAGAGTAGAGGAACCTGGCCTTGGCAGTCACAACAAATGAAGATGAATCACAATTCCCTTCCTCACTAGCTCTGAGACCTTAAATAGTGTTGCCTCCTTAAGCATCATTTCACTCATCCATAGAATGAGAATAATGACACTTTATAGTTTTCATTTTATAACTTATATAAGTATCTATAGTAATTGGTATGAAATAAAACATCACCAAATAGCAACAGTGTTACTGCTATCTCACTAAGTCTTAACGTGAGTCCTATTGTAGGTATAGTTTTGCCATTTTATACATGAGAACATTAAAGCTTGGAGAGTATAAGGAACTTGTCCAAGATCAAGGTTCTTAAGTAGCTGAATTGAGATTTGATTTAGGGCCTAAGTTGCCTTCAAAGTCTGTGCCTTTTCCAAAAGGCTAACCTCTCTCTCCTCAGCACCCACCTCACCCCAGACCATCCCTCACCTCTGTGGCTTTTACTTGCTTCCAGGAAACTTGTCAATCTTCCTTTTACTCTTGTCATATTTTTTTTCAGGCATATTACATTTTGAGTAAAATAATAATTTATTAAAATTTTCAATGTAAAATTGAGATTTTTAGATCATCATCTAAATTGATATATTTCTCCAGGATTTTTAATTCTCCCCGTTTCTTCTACTAACATGATACATGTTAGTGGCTGTGAAAGGCTCTGGGTTTTGTTAAGGCCATCTCCAAGTTTCTTCTGTTTATATCGTAATGGTTATAAGAACATGTTAGTCCTTGTCTAAGCCAAGTGCATTTAGATACAAGATAAATGTATAAACTAAAAAAATTTTTAAATTAAAGAATCATTAAGAAGTCCACTGGTATAATAAAAGGGAAAAAGTTCAATAATAATATGGGCTGCTGTGTGTAACTAGCTCCCCTTTACTAATGAGGAAACTTTCTGGTGGTAATAAACTATACTAAGGAATGATTTGTGGGATTTTGTTTGCCTTTCACTGATGCACAGGACAAAGATACTAATTTAGTATCAATACTAATTAGTACTAATTATAATCAATACTAATACTAATTAGATACTAATTTAGATGCAAACCCTAGACTTAGATCTAGTGGCCAAATCCTGACCCTTCCAATTATTAGCTGTGATCTTAGGCAAATTAGTTATTCTTTCTAGGTCTCATTTTGTCTTGGTAAAATTAGAATAATAAAAGCTTATATTATAAAGTATATAGGAAAATTAAATAAGTTGGATCTTATAAAGTACACAGCATAGTGTCTGTCTTCAGTCCAAGATAGATATTGTTTTTATTATGCCTATGCCATGAACTCTAAATATTCCTAAATCTCCTTAGTTACGGAATATAGGATACAATTCCATGATCCAAGGGCACATTTCCAGATCACCAAACCATTGATTAATCACTTACTTGAATTTTCCCCTACTACTCTGTACCATTTTGAATCTTATCTTTTTTTTTTTGCATACAAAATTTGTTTTTATTAAAGATATAAAATCACATAAAAATGGAAAGAAAAAAGTTTTATAATCCCATCACCCAGAAAGACACACACATGAACACCTTGGCCAGGCAAATTTTTAAATGAGAATATTTTAAAATGTAAAATATTTTTATAATTCACATTTCATCTTAAATATTTTGCAGACTTTTGATATTAAATAATTTTATAGTTTTTCAAGGGCTGCATAGTATTCCATCATTTGGATGTTCTATATTTGATTTTTTTCTTTAATTAATTAATTTATTTTTATTTTATTTATTTACTTTACAATACTGTATTGGTTTTGCCCTACATTGACATGAATCAGCCACAGGTGTACATGAGTTCCCAACCCTGAACCCCCATCCCACCACCCTCCCCATGTCATCTCTCTGGGTCTTATCTTTAAATAAAGAAAAACCCATGACCCTTCAAGTGTTAGAGGTTTGTATCAGTATAGCACCAAAACAACCACTCAGATTGGTGAATTTGATCATGCAAATAGTAATTTCACTTCTAAAACAAATTATGAACTGAACTTAAACAATAAACTTTGTCTAAGCAGTCTAACAGTCCTAGAATGAAAAAGACCACACAATATTTTATCTGATACTTGTAATAGAAATTCATCTTTTCTACCTCTACCAGTCTGGGTATCTAAAACACAATGGGTTTATATACTACTCTCAAATGTTGTAGGATTTATCAAATTATTTCAAACTACCATCAAAATGCATCCATGAGATGGTTAGATAGCATTACCAACTCAATCGACATGAATTTGAGCAGACTCTGGGAGACAGTGAAGGACAGAGGAGCCTGGCATGCTGCAGTCCATGGGGTTGCAGAGTCGGGCATGACTTAGTGACTGAACAACATCTATATCATAGATGATAATCACGCTATGTAATAACTTCTCCCACCTCAGCTTGGGGCATCTGGGAGGAAGTCAGGTTAATGTTTGGGTCACACACTACATAGAAATATGGGCAATGATACCAGCTTCTGCATCTCCAAAAGTGGTCCAGGGGTTGGGGTACCCTCTTTGCTGGGTGGACCCATGCACAACAGCTTTCTCCCCTTCTTCTCTCTTAGAGACAGTGGTTCTTGAGAGCAGCACAGGAACTCTGTCCTAACAGTGGGAGAAGGGAAGGCAAGGCAGTGCACTCTTTAGGACATTTAACAACCCATTCCATCCACTTCACTGCACCTCAACTTTCTCTTCACTAGCTAGCTTGTACAGGCCTCAGTTGGCCACTTTTACTTCCTTTAAAAGTTTTCATGATTCTCTCAGACCAGTTTCAGTGTCCTCCTCCATCCACACTCCCCTTTTCAATCTGTATTTCTTCTTTGAAGCTCTTATCACAGGTACTGTTATGGAATGCAAGTTCACATGCCCAATGCACAGTGAGGCCAAACAGACTGAAATATCAGAGTTTGGAGCAGAGAAAGATTTATTGCGCCATCCAAGGAGATAGGTAGATCATGCCCCAAGCCCTAACTCCCTGAAGGGTTTCAACAAAGCATTTTGAAAGGCATGGTGAAGGGAGGGCATGGTTAATTGTTGCAAATTTCTTGGTTTTGGAAACCTTTGTCTTGCAGCTGTCCACTGAGGTCAGGTCAGGACATGTTCCTACAAACCTCCAACAAGACAGATGTTATTCTCTGTTCTGCAAAATTTCATCTCTATATGAATGGACTCTTAAAAGTCAAAGCCCTGAGAATGGGCTAAATTTCAGGCTATAGGCAACACATTTTTACAAAAGGTTCAGAGCCAGCATGACTAAGCACAAGCAACAAAGCACAAAGGTTAAAGTAAAATGAGTGGATGTAATATGGAGTCAGATTTGTTCTTCCCTATCACAGTCCGTCTAGTCAAGGCTATGGTTTTCCCTGTGGTCATGTATGGATGTGAGAGTTGGACTGTGAACAAGGCTGAGCGCCGAAGAATTGATGCCTTTGAACTGTGGTGTTGGAGAAGACTCTTGAGAGTCCCGTGGACTGCAAGGAGATCCAACCAGTCCATTCTGAAGGAGATCAGCCCTGGGATTTCTTTGGAAGGAATGATGCCAAAGCTGAAGCTCTGGTACTTTGTCCACCTCATGCGAAGAGTTGACTCATTGGAAAAGACTCTGATGCTGGGAGGGATTGGGGGCAGGAAGAGAAGGGGACGACAGAGGATGAGATGGCTGGATGGCATCACTGACTCAATGGACGTGAGTCTGAGTGAACTCCGGGATTTGGTGATGGACAGGGAGACCCGGCATGCTGCGATTCATGGGGTCGCAAAGAGTCGGACATGACTGAGCGACTGAACTGAATTGATCACAGGTACAATTAATGAGTTGTGTGATAATCGTCAAATGTCCATTACCCCCATGAGAATGTAAGCATCACAAACTCTTTCTGTTCCACCCCTCTGTTCTCAGCTCCTCACACAAGTCCTATTGGTTCAATACCCAGGGCACGACTTATCACCATTATTGACAAGAATTTATTAGGTGGACGCGTGAATGAATGAAGGGGTAGAGGATGAGCAGTATATACTGAGAGGAGCCTCTCTGCTCTCCTAGCTCCAGACTTGGCGGGTAGGAGGACGCTCTCACATGGATTTAGTTACCAGGTGAAGTTTTCATTATGATGGTGGAGCCTGGAAGCTGGTAGTTTCATATTCAGACACCCTCAAAGATTTTCTCACAGAGCCCACCCGTGCCGTTAGCTGTGGTCTGACTTGTGTGGGCACAAGATCCTTATCTCCCTGAGACCTCAGGTCATGCAAGATTCTGATTTTTTTTCCCTCCATTGCACCTAGTTCAGAGATTTGTACATAAAAGATACTATGTTTAATGAATATATAAAAGAATATATAAAATATTTGAAGTGAAGTTGCTCAGTCGTGTCCGACTCTGTGACCCCATGGACTGTAGCCTACAGGGCTCCCCCTTCCATGGGATTCTCCAGGCAAGAGTACTGGAGTGGGTTGCCATTTCCTTCTCCAGGGGATCTTCCCAATTCAGGGATTGAGCCCAGGTCTCCTGCATTCCAGGCAGATGCTTTAACAAAATATTTAATTAATATATAATAAAATACACAGAGAGTTGTTTTACTATAGACTATAACAGCAATTCACACCCTCTTGGTCCTGTGCTATTTGTGTTTCTGTGTCCCCATTTGGGTCCCCGCTTGTTAACCATTAGACCTACTCCCTTTCTTCTATTGATTCAGCTACAGTGTTTCTGAAGCACTTTTAGTTCTTGGGAAGAAAGGGACAATATATAAAAATATTATGATGATGATGAGGAGGAGGATCTTTCTTTCAACTCTCCTCAGATGTAGGTTTCTAGAGCAAGTACTGTAAGTAACTGAATATAAATTTCAAAACTGCAGTTTCAAAACAAATCCTTATTAATTTCTAGCCATTCTATCTTATATTCATATCTATTTTTAAATTCAGTTAGTGGCATCATCTTTTCATCTTTTCAGTTAAGTCACCTAATTACATGAAAGAATAAAAAACCTGTAGAAGCCCAAATAGCAAGAAAGAAATTCAGGTTAAAAAAATATTTACATCCCAACTATTTAAACACGGTAATCACTGTGATGATAGACAGCATTTACTTGTATTGTATAAATCAAAAGAAATAGGTACTATCTTAACAGATCACTGGAGGAGTCATGGCCAAAAAAGAAAAGAAAAGAAAAAACAGTGCATTTTGGACTCCATTGACTATCTTGTATGTTTGACATAAAAAATATCATAGAGCATATGATATAGGGTATGGTCTGATCCTCAGTCTCAACACATCAAATTCACCCAGTGCTGTGCTAATTTCTGTCTGCTTTCTGCTGGAATCCAAGAGAAATTTCAGTCATTTTCTGTTTCTTTCACTTAAGCTGTGGCAGACCTCAAAAGCAGCCCAGGAAAACCATGAATCCTGAACTTGAACTGAAAGAGGCAGGATGAAAGAAAAAAACACCTTTTTTTTTTTTTTTTTTCCATAAAGATTAAGGAAACTGAAAGCACCACTTACATAACTGGGTTCAAATTCTGCTTTACTCTCAAGTTCACCTCTGCTGTCTGGACTGGCTTTCAGCATGCAGGCTTTCATCATGGCCACATTCTCATTACCATGAGCGGTGCCTGCAGAGGGCCGAGTGTGAACTTTTGACATAAAGGCAACCACTGACCTGCTCAAAGTGACCCCTTGATGGCAGTTCACAGCATAGCACTTAATATCCCTTTGTGATCTGACAATATGTGTATTGCAGCATTGTTGTTGTTTAGTCACTCAGTTGTATCCAGCTCTTTGCGACCCCATGGACTAGAGCCCACCAGGCTCCTCTGTCCATGGCGTTCTTCAGGCAAGAAAACTGGAGTGGGTTGCTATTTCCTCCTCCAGGGAGACTTCCCGACCCAGGGATTGAACCCACATCTCCTACATTTTCAGGTGGGTTCTTTACCACTGACCCACCAGGGCAGCATGTACATTACAATAATATATGCAGGGATCACAGTGCTTTAATAGGGAAAAGCAAGGTTATCATTGTTAGAGAAGGTCTTTTTTTTTTTTTTTTTTGGCAAAATAATGTCTCTGCTTTTTATTATTTATTTATTTATCTTTTTTTTACTTTACAATATTGTATTGGTTTTGCCATACTTCAACATGAGAGAAGTTCTATTACTAATCCTTTAAACATAAGAATAATATATCTATCAAATGGAGTCTACAACCAGTAAATAATACCCCTCTGATTGTGTCTGCTATCTACATGCTGGAAAATGTTTTGCAGGAAGGAATCAAAAAGGAAACGTTTATAGAATGCTCACTAGATATGAGCTAAGTGTTTTATAAACATTTTATCATTTAATTTCACCACTATCCTATATATTAGATTTAGAGTATCTGTTTTACAAATGAGTAAACTGCGGCTCTGTTCGGTAACTTGCCCAAATTTGTCCCTAGAATAGTGCCCGGTATACAATAAACACTCAAATATTTGTAGAAGAGAAGTAAAGAGGGAGAAGAAATCTGGTAAGACCTAAAATGTCTGAAGAAGTAATATTATAACATTAATAAAAACAAATATTACCTAACACCTGCTATATGCCAGGCACTATTCTGTTTCCCTTATGTTCAGTTCAGTTCAGTTCATTTGCTCAGTTGTGTCCAACTCTTTGTGATTCCATGAGCCTCAGCACGTCAGGCCTCCCTGTCCATCACCAACTCCTTGAGTCTACCCAAACACATGTCCATTGAGTTGGTGATGCCATCCAACCATCTCATCCTCTGTCGTCCCCTTCTCCTCCTGCCCTCAATCTTTCCCAGCATCAGGGTCTTTTCAAGTAAGTCAGCTCTTGGCATCAGGTGGCCAAAGTATTGGAGTTTTAGCTTCAACATCAGTCCTTCGAATGAATACCCAGGACTGATCTTCTTTAGGATGGGCTGGTTGGATCTCCTTGCAGTCCAAGGGACTCTCAAGAGTCTTCTCCAACACCACAGTTCAAAAGTAACAATTCTTTGGTGCTCAGCTTTCTTTGTAGTCCAACTCTCACATCCATACATGAGTACTGGAAAAACCATACCTTTGACTAGATGGACCTTTGTTGGCAAAGTAATGTCTCTGCTTTTTAATGTGCTGTCTAGGTTGGTCATAACTCTCCTTCCAAGGAGTAAGCATCTTTTAATTTCATGGCTGCAATCACCATCTGCAGTGATTTTGGAGCCCCCCAAAAATAAAGTCTGACACTGTTTCCACTTTTTCCTATCTATTTGCTATGAAGTGATGGGACTGGATGCCATGATCTTCGTTTTCTGAATGTTGAGCTTTAAGCCAACTTTTTCACTCTCTTTCAATTTCATCAATAGGCTCTTTAGTTCTTTGCTTTCTGCCATAAAGGTGCTGTCATCTGCATATCTGACATTACTGATATGTCTCCCAGCAATCTTGATTCCAGCTTGTGCTTCCTCCAGCACAATTCCTCCCTTATATTAATATACATCTGATTTTACTTAATTATATCAACTGATTTTTATTTATTTGTTACTGACNATGGACTGGTTGGATCTCCTTGCAGTCCAAGGGACTCTCAAGAGTCTTCTCCAACACCACAGTTCAAAAGTAACAATTCTTTGGTGCTCAGCTTTCTTTGTAGTCCAACTCTCACATCCATACATGAGTACTGGAAAAACCATACCTTTGACTAGATGGACCTTTGTTGGCAAAGTAATGTCTCTGCTTTTTAATGTGCTGTCTAGGTTGGTCATAACTCTCCTTCCAAGGAGTAAGCATCTTTTAATTTCATGGCTGCAATCACCATCTGCAGTGATTTTGGAGCCCCCCAAAAATAAAGTCTGACACTGTTTCCACTTTTTCCTATCTATTTGCTATGAAGTGATGGGACTGGATGCCATGATCTTCGTTTTCTGAATGTTGAGCTTTAAGCCAACTTTTTCACTCTCTTTCAATTTCATCAATAGGCTCTTTAGTTCTTTGCTTTCTGCCATAAAGGTGCTGTCATCTGCATATCTGACATTACTGATATGTCTCCCAGCAATCTTGATTCCAGCTTGTGCTTCCTCCAGCACAATTCCTCCCTTATATTAATATACATCTGATTTTACTTAATTATATCAACTGATTTTTATTTATTTGTTACTGACATTAACAATTTAAGACTTACAATAAGGTCAATTTTACAAATAAGGGCGTCTTAGGTCAGGTTCCTAGATGGGTTTTCTTGTGTAAGTGATTTATTAAGGAAATGAGAGAAGCAAGGAATCATGGGAGAATCCTAGAGCATGAATAATAAATACCACAGTTTAAATTGATAACACAGCATGGATGTTTGGCATTTGTACTCCACATCATTCGGTCATTGGCTGCAGGCAGGGGTTTGAGATCCAGGCTATTCTCTGGTAAAGGACATAGTCCGTGAGCTGTAGCAGCCAAAACTCGTCACCAGTATCAACATCGTCCTCATCAATATCAGTGGTGAGATGCATGCACCTACCTTGGATCGAGGATCTGGATGAGGCATCAACTGGGTGCACTACATCAAGTGATGTGCCTGTCACCCAGCCGGTGCCAGGGCCCTTAAACTTGATGACAAGGATGTGTCTTCTTCCCTAACCTTATCCTAGATTAAGTCTCAGAATTGTTTCAGAAATTATTGCTCAGGTTTTATACCTTTGCATAAGTGAGATGAGATGCCTGGAACAGATAATAGAGGCAGTGAACTGCAGGAGGCCATCCTCCAGAAAATCATGGCTGAGCCCAAGGAGGGAGGTGGGGCTTTCTTCTTGAAACATACATCTCATCATGTTAATCCTGTTATGGAAAACATCAGCAGCTCCCCGCTGCTCAGAGAATAATAGGTTTGCTTCTTAGAACGGTTTGCAAAGGTCACCAAAAGGTGACTCACTCCAGCCCACTGACTACCGCTTCAGACAAACATCCACGTACATTAGGTCCTGGCCCACTGAACCACTCAGCAGTCCTCTGACATGCCATGCCTTTCCTCACGCTGTTACCTTCCAAGCGTGATACCATTTGTTAGTACCACTTCCTTCCATGCCGCCTCCTCACAGCACTGGAAATTCCACTTACTGTACAATACCCAGCTGAAACGCTCTCTTCCTCCACTGTAGATTCTCATGGTTTCCTCAGTCAGAACTAATCCTCTGTGCTGTATGCCCTCTATGTGATTTCTTCAGGTCCCTCCTGTGCACTTATTACCATCTGCCTTTCTCCTCTGTAATGACGCATTTCCTCACTAAATGGCAAAATTCTTAAAGCTGTAAAAGAATCTGGGCTCTTTTAGTTGTAAACAACAGAAATACAACCCAACTAGCTTACTCTAAAAGACATTTTGTTGGTTCCCAGAATGTGGAAGTTGAAAATAAGAGGCTGGCCCCACATATTGGCTGAATCCAAGAACTAAAATGCTGTGAGATTTCCCTCTTTCATCTTTGACTCTGACAGTAAATATAGTCATAGCAACTTTGGTTTTATTCTCACGGTGAGCTTCCAGTGAAACAGGTAAGCTGTTTCTCCAGAAACTGCATGAGTCTCCATAGCTAGTGATTCCAAATAGCTTGAAACTCTCTCTCCAGGTCCCTGTTCATCCTGCATCCAGCAATGCCCACTTCTGGAACTGCTGTGGGTCCAAGACATGGTATCCTGACTGGGTCACGTCTCCACTTCTGTTTGGTTGATAGCTTTACCAAAATCACATGGATGGATTACCAAATGGGGAAAAAAAAGAGGATCTGCTACTAGAGTACAAAGATCATAGACAAGCCAAATCAGCAGATATCCACTCCAGCTTTGAATATCATTACCTTGGGAAAAGAGAGGGTTTCCCATGCTCACTAAGAGCATGGGAAAAGGAACGAAAAAGAGAATGAACAAANCGTCTCCACTTCTGTTTGGTTGATAGCTTTACCAAAATCACACGGATGGATTACCAAATGGGGAAAAAAAAAGAGGATCTGCTACTAGAGTACAAAGATCACAGACAAGCCAAATCAGCAGATATCCACTCCAGCTTTGAATATCATTATCTTGGGAAAAGAGAGGGTTTCCCATGCTCACTAAGAGCATGGGAAAAGGAACGAAAAAGAGAATGAACAAATGGAGAGAGGAGGCAGTGGAAAGGAACCCAGGGATAAGTCCGACCAATTGACAGCCTTGCTGGAAACTGGAGAGTGAAGCATGAGATCTGTAGGACAGTGTCCTTGGGGAGTTCTTGCTCTGCCAAGGAGCAATGAAAAGCTCTGTCTAGTTTTAAGACAAGTATTCTTACTTTGCAAGTCTTCAAAATAAGGAGTCTCATAAAACTTTATGGATATGAGAAGAAAATTCAGAGTGACTTTGACTTTAACAAGCAATTAAAATATATTATCTTCAATCTTTTAGGAACCTAATAAAAGTTATAAGAGCTCAGAAAGACACTGGGACATGGTCACAAGAAAGGAAAAGCTGAGCCTTTGCACACAAAAATGACACTGGTAAAGCGCCAGCCTCACAAGCAGGTTGCTCAGATGTGTGTTCTGAGGAGCAGAGAAATAGCCACCCTAGTTTCCCAGGGCAAGGGAATTCATTCACAACTTACATCAGTAGAGGAAGATGTTTTCATCACAGTCATAATTGGTTGCGTAGAAAATCACACTTGCAATTTGGCCCCTCTGACCATTATACAAATATATAAATGTCAGCCCTGCATGAGTTAATTCACCTTCTCACTGTCGTTGTGTGATGCTGGAGAGTCACTATCTGATTCTATTACTATAGGTAGTATCCCAGGTGGATAAAATGTTGTCCTTAGCCTCCGTTATAGCAAAATTTTGAAAAAGAGAGAGGCTTTAGAAGTAAGACTGCTCAAGGGAAGAGACTTGACTGAACAAACACACTGGCCACCTTGAGAATCAAAACACATTCATTTGCAAGCAGTGACCAGGTCACTCCAAACAGCTGGGTGCCAGAGTATTTTAAATAGGATGTACACAAGGAATTTGTAATTCTCAGTTCTAATCAGTTAGGACGAGACTGAAGTAGAAAAGAAGGCTAAAGCAGAAATTTACATCTGAATTATAATTAAAAGGAAGCACAATACCACATATATTGGGAAGAGACTATGCATCACAACTTTTGAATACAGATCAAATAACCCCCCTGAAACATTATCAATAATGTCGTTGGGAGTAATGAGGCATTAATGGAAATAGTAATCAGTAAATAATGGTAATTATAATGGGCTCAAAAAGTACATGACACTAATGTGAGGTTATATGTATCACATTTTGCCGTAGTTTAAACTCTTGAGGATTATTATTTTTCAATAAAGATTTTAACTATTCTCAATAGATGACCAATTGTAACTTACTCTCTGATTTATAATTACTGTGCTTTGAGCACTTGCTGTGTGCTAAGCATTTAAGTGCTCATTGTTTTAATTAACATTCACAACAGCTCTGCAGGATAGGTTGCCACTGTCTCTGTCTTACAGATTATGAAATGAAACTCAAAACTCATGGCAGTCCTATGGCCGAAGTTACCTGGTGGGGATGGAGATGTGTCTCCCAGCTGTCGCGTCCTTTCACTGTCCTGCATGCACGCCCAGGGATCACTAGTGGGTGCCCTTACCTAACAGATGGAGCCGTGGACCTCTGCACCACTTCTGGCCTGCCCCATACCGTGGCCCTTCTCTATGGCGCTCTTTAGTTTTCAGCTCTGTCTCCTTATGGTGATTAACTGCAATAGACAGTTGCCCAGTTTATACATGGCTGTAGGCAAATGACATAATCTGACTGTTCCAAAGTACGTCCAGTGACCCAAAAAATTTGAGCAGTAGGAGGCTCATATCTATGGTCATCATTTTCATATATCATCATTTATATTAAAAGAGAGGTGATAGAAGGACTGAACAGGTTTGTTCAGTAAGAGCAACATTCACGATAATAGTGGTTAATATGTGTGAAGTGCATATGTGCCAGCCTTAAGCTAAGCACTCTACATACAATGTCTTACCTAACCTTCCCAACACTGTAGTAAAGTATCATCTCCACTACAAAGATTAAAGATTTGAAAGCCTTAAGTGATATGATCAGAGAGTCACAACTGTAAGTGGCCAAACCAGAATTGGGCCAGGACAAAGGAGGTCATGGCTTTCTAAGGCAAGGAAGGTAATACAAATAAGTAACACAGGCCACAAAGGGGTCACAGCAAATGCCAGAGTCCATGCTGGCTTGGCTGCTCAGTTTCACCACTTTGAGACTGTGTAGAAGTGTGTGCCTAGGTCTGCTGCTTTTTTTCAACTCAGTGATCTGAATATGCCAGCAAATTTGGAAAACTCAGCAGTGGCCACAGGACTGGGAAAGATCAGTTTTCATTCCAATCCCAAAGAAAGGCAATGCCAAAGAATGCTCAAACTACCACGTAATTGCACTCATCTCACACGCTAGTAATGTTCAAAATTTTCCAAGCCAGGCTTCAGCAATATGTGAACTATGAACTTCCAGATGTTCAAGCTGGTTTTAGAAAAGG
>SJYA01001146.1:441122-497358 GCA_006410615.1 Neotragus moschatus
AACCAAGATCATGGCACCTGGTCCCATACTTCATGGGAAACAGATGGGGAAACAGTGGAATCAGTATCAGACTTTATATTTGGGGAGCTCCAAAAGCACTGCAGATGTTGACTGCAGCCATGAAATTAAAAGATGCTTACTTCTTGAAAGGAAAGTTATGACCAACCTAGATAGCATATTGAGAAACAGAGACATTCCTTTGCCGACTAAGGTCCGTCCAGTCAAGGCTATGGTTTTTTCTGTGGTCATGTACAGATTTGAGAGTTGGACTGTGAAGAAGGCTGAGCACCGAAGAATTGATTCTTTTGAACTGTGGTGTTGGAGAAGACTCTTGAGAGTCACTTGGACTGCAAGGAGATCCAACCAGTCCATTCTGAAGGAGATCGGCCCTGGGATTTCTTTGGAAGGAATGATGCTGAAGCTGAAACTCCAGTAATTTGGCCACCTCATGCAAAGAGTTGACTCATTGGAAAAGACTCTGATGCTGGGAGGAATTGGGGGCAGGAGGAGAAGGGGACGACAGAGGATGAGATGGCTGGATGGCATCACTGACTCAATGGAGGTGAGTCTGAGTGAGCTCCGGGAGTTGGTGATGGACAGGGAGGCCTGATGTGCTGTGATTCATGGGGTTGCAAAGAGTCGGACACAACTGAACAACTGAACTGAACTGAACTGAATCTGAATATTTTCAGTGTGAAATCTCCTAATTTTAAAACATCAGTATCTATTTCAGATGTGTTCCTTTAAATGTTCCAAGTACCCAATAACCATATCTATGGGCTGAAGGAGTCCCTGTCTTCCAGATGCCATCTCTGTTCTAGAGCGTGTGTTCTTAGCCCTTGGAGTGCTGTGGTTCCAGTGTCTCCTTAGATCCCTGAGAATATCTATTTCCAGGGCTATCTTTTTTGCTTTTTTTGATCTACATCTTCCTCTTCCTTCAATAAATGGAACATCATTCCCTGAACTCTCTTTTCCCAGGAGCAAATTTCCACTGCTCTGGTCGTAAGACTGATAAATGTTTCCATTTACAAAGGTACAAGGGCCAACTTTAATTCAAAGAAATGCATGATGCCCTTGAGGGTTCCTTGCCTTTGGACTTGGGAGAGATTAAACAAATACACTTTCAGGGGCAGAATTCCTTCAAAGTTTGGAAACTGTGACCATATGTGTGGTACCCTCGAATTTTTCATTTTCCTGAAAGCCATCTGCCTCTTGTTATCCTGATGTGCCCAGTCCTGATGGTAGTGCTGTAGCATGAAAATTGGTTCCATCTAGGTTTCCATCTTGGGATCCAAAAATTTGTTTCAATTGACAGTTTCTCCCTTTAGGGTTTTTCCCTAAGACAGCTGGGCTCCCGGCACGCCTAATCATCACCCCATCTTCAGCCAAAGCAGAACAGGAAAGTTCCACAGGCTTAAAAAGGCTGAGCAACAGCACTTTATGCATTTATTCTCCTTCCCACTCATGTTATTAATATCTGGGCAGAAATGTGACAATGAGAAGTTTTGATATGCACAAGGAGGGTGGCTAAGCAAGTTAGCATTCTCAGTTTAATATAGTACCAACCAATTTGGCTATGCTGAAAAAAAGGATAGATCCTAAATCTATTTGTAAATAAGGATTTAGATCCTAAATCTATTTTGCACAAAATGACTAAATGCTGGGTTGAATTAACAAAGAAGCGACAAAATAATGCAGAAAACTAAGAGCTGTAATGAAACATTGCTCTCATCTTGGCCTATGGGTTTATAAAGGTCATATTTATAAATGTCTCTCTGGAAGGTAAGAGTTCTTTGGTAGATATAGATAGATAGATATAAATATGCTATTAGAAAAATTGGATTTTAGTAGATTCTTAAAGTACTATATAATTGGGAGAAGCACTCTAGTTAGGCATGACAGTCATGTTATAACTGAAAGGATAAAAGTGTCTGTACATTTCCACAGTCTTTCCCCTCCTTCTTGTGTGCAAAACAGTTTAGACTTTGCCTACTCTGACCCTGCCTCATCCTCTGCAGAGGGCCTTTCCCCTGATGATGCTGAGTTGGAGACTAGCTGAAGGGGAAAAAGAAAACCAGCAAGCACAGAGGAATCTCACTCTTAGAGAGCCCTAAGCAGGAGAGAAATAACCTATTGAGAGTCATTTGTGTGCAAAGGCAGAACCTGGCGATGAGGAAGAGTTGTTAAGAGCGATTACAGAGGCTAAGTGGAGTAGTAGGTGATGAGGAAGATGGCTCTGCAGAGAGGAAGGGATGATCCAGAGACTTCTGAGTCCATAGACAAGAACAGAAAATTTTAATAGTAGTCGCATTTATGTTGTTTGAAAGATGTACAACTTACTACAATTGCTACTTGATAGCACTTTGAATTTTAAGTTTCTCATGGACTGAACCACATGGACCATGGTTTTATTAGGGTTACAACTCAAAATAATATTGCCTGTTTACCCCTCCTTTCCTCTTTATCAGGCCCTCTAGTTATTTCCAGAGAGACATAGATACTTCACAAAGAAGCACAAACACATGTGACTTTTTCTCACCAAAGGCCGGGGGCTCTTTCAATAATATAATAGTATTCTCAGATTTCAGAATAATTGGCCTCTGAGAACTTAGTCCTCAGGAGTTTACTGAGATTTTTTTCTCAGGGAGACGGACACCTTTATGACACTTTAAACCTCTTATTCATCCATTTAATCAATAAGTATTTCCTGACGGCTTGCCATGGGGCTTCCTTTGTGGCTCAGCTGGTAAAGAATCTGCTTGCAATGTGGGAGACATGGGTTTTANGCATTTATGTTGTTTGAAAGATGTACAACTTACTACAATTGCTACTTGATAGCACTTTGAATTTTAAGTTTCTCATGGACTGAACCACATGGACCATGGTTTTATTAGGGTTACAACTCAAAATAATATTGCCTGTTTACCCCTCCTTTCCTCTTTATCAGGCCCTCTAGTTATTTCCAGAGAGACATAGATACTTCACAAAGAAGCACAAACACATGTGACTTTTTCTCACCAAAGGCCGGGGGCTCTTTCAATAATATAATAGTATTCTCAGATTTCAGAATAATTGGCCTCTGAGAACTTAGTCCTCAGGAGTTTACTGAGATTTTTTTCTCAGGGAGACGGACACCTTTATGACACTTTAAACCTCTTATTCATCCATTTAATCAATAAGTATTTCCTGACGGCTTGCCATGGGGCTTCTTTTGTGGCTCAGCTGGTAAAGAATCTGCTTGCAATGTGGGAGACATGGGTTTTATCCCTGAGTTGGGAAGATCCCCTGGAGAAGAGAAAGGCTACCCACTCCAGTATTCTGGCCTGGAGAATTCCATGGACTGTATAGCCCAGGGGGTCGCAAAGAGTCGGACACGACTGAGCAACTTTCACACTACCGTGGAGAAGGCACATGTTCTTGATTATGAGGATATAGTTATTAATACCCCTGTCTCACAGAATCTACATTTCATTTTACACATATACTTTTCTAAAGAAAGTGTTTCCATTACATACACAAAGTAAGGTGAATGGCAGGTTATGAACTTGATATTTAAGTAACTGGGAAAATTAAATCATCTCTCAGAATCCTCATGCTAGAATTATAGAGAAATGAGAACTGTAACAAACATTTCCTCCTTCATCCATTCCAAAATAACTAAACTCGAGGGAAATAAAAAACCTTTACCCTCTGCTGAATAGAGCCGGGCATACTTTGAAGAAGCAGGAGACAGAGCTGCAAGCTGAGGTCCATTAGGCCACAGGTGAATCTCAGCTGAATCTGTGTGCTTCGAGCAAGCTGCATACCCTAGGTCTTCCATCACTGACAACATGGAGTTAATAATAGCACCTGCCTCATTAAAGGTTCTGTGTGGATTAAATGAGCTAATGCAAAGTATTTAGCTCCGTCTGCTAGAAACTCAATGATCATTTTTATCTAACTCCGTAAAGAATGGTCTGGAGGAATTCAGATCCTCTTCAGGCAAGACTCTGTTCACAAAAGAAATGAAAATAAGTTATGCATGACAAAGACTCACTGACAGATGAAGGGAGATACACTGAGCAACCCAAATAACGATACATAAGGGTGATGGCAGGGCTGTGCAAGATTTAGAACAGATATAAGAGCAGAGGCTGTGGTTTCCCCACACAGCAGGTGCATTTATGTGGCAGTATGTATCTGTATAACCAGAGAAATTATTTCCTATTAACCACAGCTAGCTCTCTGACTACAAATGACAACTTTGACAAGCTTACATCACCAAAGACACAGCAAGACTTCAGCAGTACTAGTTGTGTGTCCAAGAGCTATTTCCAACTCTTCAGCCCTTTGAAGACTGCCCCCATGGAACAAATTATAATCTGATTGACATGGACAAACAATGCAAAATTCCACTATCTAGCCAGCAAAGTGGTTTCCTAGGTGGAGGCCTCACTAAATGGAGAAGCACGTGACATCTCTCTACTCTCGAGGGCTTCTAGTGCTTGGGTCAACAGCTCGGCTTTCCAGCAAAATTTTCTCTAGTAAAAGTTTTCTCGATAGAGCTGGAGGACATCATTCATTCTAAGTCCCAAATTGGTCTCCACATTCTTCATGGGGATGTTGCCAGAGGTTAGGTCACCAGGCAAATGGTTATACTGAGTGGTCTGTGCTGCTGCTGCTACTAAGTCACGTCAGTCGTGTCCGACTCTGTGTGACCCCATAGACAGCACCCACCAGGCTCCTCTGTTCCTGGGATTCTCCAGGCAAGAACACTGGAATAGGTTGCCATTTCCTTCTCCAATGCATGAAAGTGAAAAGTGAAAGTGAAGTTGCTCAGTCATGTCCGACTCTTAGCGACCCCATGGACTGCAGCCTATCATGCTCCTCCGTCCATGGGATTTTCCAGGCAAGAGTACTGGAGTGGGTTGCCATTGCCTTCTCCTACTTAGAAGTAACTTAAACACAACTCAGAAGCTACCTAGGTTCTTAAAATTACTGGTACCCACAATATTCCTGAGTCACTTAAGTTTTTGCTACTTGGTTTCACTCTGCACTGGTAAAAAGAAGCAACATCAGTAAGCAAGTTACTCTTCAACATTTAATGGTGCCACAGGTTTAAATAATGGCCTTCTTTTTTGGGCCTGAATCTTACCAAAGTTAGCCTCAATTTCTTTTTTTGTTCCATTTAGATTTGCTAGATGTCCATCCTTTATTCCGTAGCCTAAGGAATTCAGTTTCCTTATCCTGTATTGTACTATTTGTGGTGTTAATTCAAGAACCATTGGTGTCTCTCTTATCTGAGCTATGGAAATTCCTTCTTTGAATAATCCCTGAATTATGAGTGGTCTCCAAGATCATCTAATTCTAGTGTTCTCCATTAAACTACTCATCTCAGTGATAGTCTCTCACTGGGAGATAGAGTTCATCTTCACCCTCTGTGTAATTCTTGTCACCAGGAAGCAGGATGATGCAGCTAACGAAGCCCAAGGAGAGAAAGCTGATCTGGATTCAAATCCTACTTCTACCACATCCATTTCCTCACATGGAAAACAATATCCAGCTAGCAGTGAGGCTTTGAGGATTTGATATCATCTCTATACAGTTATTGAATGCTAATTATTGCTATGATTTATCACTTAGTGTCTTTCCCCATCTCTGTATCAGCTTCTTTCTTGTCTCTTCTTGCAAGGTTCTTTATAATGGTAGCATTATCAAACAGGGTGACAATATATAGCCTTGATATACACCTTTTCCTATTTGGAACCAGTCTGTTGTTCCATGTCCAGTTCTAACTGTTGCTCCCTGACCTGCGTATAAGTTTCTCAAGAGACAGGTCAGGTGGTCTGGTATTCCCATCTCTTTCAGAATTTTCCACAGTTTATTGTGATCCACACAGTCAAAGGCTTTGGCANATGAAACTGAGAACTCATCAGAGGGAAAACATACATAAAACTACTTTACTGACAAATTGAAGTATTACTAGGAGCTGAATCACTTTGATTTCCCTAGTAAGAGTTCATTTATACATTATGATGTAATTAGAGTTCATTTCTCCCCTTTCTTTAACCTGAACCATGAAAAAGGTTTACCTATAGTGATGTCTGTTCTCATCTCTTTGCAGTATATTCTCTGCTTTCTCTTCCACCTCTCTTTTTCCAACTCTTTCCCCATTCTGTGCCCCAGAAAATTGGCCCCTGTTTACCACAGCAGCCAGATTTCCCTGCTCTCAGATGCAGTTGGCAAAGACAGTAGGATTAGCAGAAGAGAAAAGAGTTGAAAGACTGAAAAATGCTGGGATGTTTTGTCCCCTGGTTCCTTCTCTGCCTGGGCCACAATGCCTGTGGAAAGGAACATCTCTTGTACTATGTCTGGGCCTCTCTCTGGGCTCCTGCTCCTACTGCTGCTACTGCTGCTGCTAAGTCACTTCAGTCATGTCCAACTCTGTGCGACCCCATAGAGGGCAGCCCACAAGGCTCCCCCGTCCCTGGGATTCTCCAGGCAAGAACACTGGAGTGGGTTGCCATTTCCTTCTCCAATGCATGAAAGTGAAAAGTGAAAGTGAAGTTGTTCAGTCCTGTCCGACTCTTCGCAACCCCATGGACTGCAGCCCACCAGGCTCCTCCATCCATGGGATTTTCCAGGCAAGAGTACTGGAGTCGGGTGCCATTGCCTTCTCCGCCTGCTCCTACTAGCCTTGTTATTATTCATTCTTGGTTTCCCTTAAAATCTCTCATACCTTTGTAAACAGTCCCTTTAGTAAAAGCTCTTCAATTATCCAATCTGTTTCCTATTAAAATCTTAATTGAAATACTATTATTTATTTCCTGCTATTAACTCATTTGTTCCCAGACCATAACAAGTATATAGTTCAGTCAGGACAGAAACCCTTCTGGGTTTTTCAAACTGGAAGGGATTCAACACAGTGATTTACAGAATCTTTAGAATAACTTTGGAAGGAAGATCAGAAAAAACCTTGCTAGCTAAGGCCAGGATGCTACAGAAATTTCACAAAATAGCAGCCAAAGTTCCCAGCAGCATCTAAGTTAATGAATCACATTAAGCTGCCCCAAAGCTGATGCAAACCTCAAGACAGCCAACAGACATCACAAGGAGATGATAGCCTGCCCTTTCAGCCACCTTCCAAATCTCACACAGTAGCCTCTTCAGCAGGATCTCACCTACAACCCTCTTCTTAAGAGATCTGGGAGAATGTCTCATCCCTCTGCTTTTTCCATGGGATACAAGGAATGCAGACAGAGAAGAGAATGAGGCTGAGCTGACAGTAAAGAATCCACACAATAAGCACTGAGTAAATACTGGACTCTCCTTGGAAATTTTCCTTAACAGCCTGATACCTCACTTTCCTCTTCCTTAAGGGGAGGTATAATATAGTAACTAAATGTGCAATATGTGTAAAATACTTCCACATGAATGAGGAAGAGCAGGAGTTCTTCATTTCTTTATGCACCATGCATCCCTTTGATCCTTTGGCCACCTGGTAGAGCCTATAGATCTCTCTTCTCAGAAAGAAAATGTTTTGAACTTAAACATAATGAAAGGAATTCAGAGGAAATCACTTATATTTAAACACAGTAATCAAACTATTTTTAAGCTATGATACAGTAACATACACATAATATAACAAAATCCAGGTGGCAGGTTTATCTAGTGGCTACCATTGATTTCAAAGAAGTGTTCGGCATAAATGATATTCCACACTATCTATAATATCTGGAATGTGCTATGAAAATATCTAAACTCTGTTGGTGACAGAGTCATAGGTACTGCTTATACTACTGTGACTTGTTGTTTGCATCTATTATTATAATTGAATGGCATGCTAAATTGCAGTAAGGCAAGTGAAAACAAGGTATACTATTTTTTCCAGCTGCATTCACAAGACTCTAGGATTAACAAGGCCAATGTTCCCTGTTAAAACAGTGGGACTTCCTTACAGAGCTGAGGCATGGCTCAAGACCCCCATCTACCCTGCCTTTCCTTCAGGCACACAGGCCCATTTGTCTTCCAAAAGATATAGTGTAAATCAGCCCTCCCTCTTTGCCTACCTCCAATACTTTTCCCCGCTCAGAAGGAAAAATCACTTAAAAAATCTAGCTTGTTGCTGTCCTGTCCCTCAGTTGTGTCTGACTTTATACAATGCCATGGATTGCAGCACACCAGGCTTGCCTGTCCTTTACCATCTCCCAGAGGCCACTCAAACTCTTGCCTATTGAGTCAGTGATGCCATCCAACCATCTCCTCTTCGGTCACCCCTTCTCCTCCTGCCCTCAATATTTCCCAGCATCAGGGTCTTTTCAAATGAGTCACCTCTTCACATCAGATGGCCAAAATATCAGAGCTTCAGCTTCAGCATCAATACTTTCAGTAAGTATTCAGGACTGATTTCCTTTAGGATTGACTGGTTTGATATCCTTGCTGTCCAAGGGACTCTCAAGGGTCTTCTCTAGCACCACAGTTTGAAATCATCAGTTCTTCAGTGCTCAGCCTTCTTTATGGTCCAACTCTCACATCTGTACATGACTATTGGAAAAACCACAGCTTTGACTATATGAACCTTTGTTGGCCAAGTGATGTCTCTGATTTTTAATATGCCATCTAGGTTTGTCATAGCTTTTCTTCCAAGTAGCAAGCATCTTTTAATTTCATAGCTGCAATCACCATCTGCAGTAATTTTCAAGCCCAAGAAAATAAAGTCTGTCACTGTTTCCATTTTTCCCCATCTATTTGCCATGAAGTGATGGGACTGGATGCCATGATCTTCATTGTGTGAATGTTGAGTTTTAAGCCAGCTTTTTCTCTCTCCTCTTTCACCTTCACAAGAGGCTCTTTGGTTTCTCTTCACTTTCTGCCATTAGGATGGTATCATCTGCATGTCTGAGGTTATTGATATTTCTCCCAGCAATCCTGATTCCAGCTNCATTGTGTGAATGTTGAGTTTTAAGCCAGCTTTTTCTCTCTCCTCTTTCACCTTCACAAGAGGCTCTTTGGTTTCTCTTCACTTTCTGCCATTAGGATGGTATCATCTGCATGTCTGAGGTTATTGATATTTCTCCCAGCAATCCTGATTCCAGCTTGAGGTTCATCCAGCTCAGCATTTTGCATGATGTACTCACGTATTTTGCATCTAGGTTAAATAAGCAAGGTGACAATATACAGTCTTGACATACTCCTTTCTCTATTTGGAACAGGTCTGTTAATCCATCTCTGATTCTAACTGTTGCTTCTTGACCTGCATACACCCTACAGGCAGATAGGGTGGTCTGATATTCCCATTTCTTTTAGGCTTTGGCCATGAAGTGTTCCCTTGGTATCTCTAATTTTGTGGAAGAGATCTCTACTCTTTCCCATTCTATTGTTTACCTCTATTTCTCTGCATTGTTCACTTAAGAAGGGTTTCTTAGCTTTCCTTGCTCTTCTTTGGAACTCTGCATTCAGATGGATACATCTTTCATTTTTCCCTAAAATGAAGTCAATGAAGCATAAGCAGATGTTTTCTGAAATTCCCTTGCTTTTTTTCCATGATCGAACAGATGCTGGCAATTTGATCTGTGGTTTCTCTACCTTTTCTCAATTCAGCTTCTACATCTGGAAGTTCTCAGTTCACATACTGTTGAAGCCTAGCTTGAAGGATTTTGGGCATTACCTTGCTAGCATGTGAAGTGAGTGCAATTGTCTGTAGTTTGAAAATTCTTTGGCATTGCCTTTCTTTGGGATTGGAATGAAAACTGACCTTTTCCAGTTCTGTTTTTTCCAAATTTGTTTTTGCTGAGTTTTCCAAATTTGCTGGCATATTGAGTGCAGCACTTTAACAACACCATCTTTTAGGATTTGAAGTAGCTCAGCTGGAATTCAGTCACCTCCACTAGCTTTGTAATGCTCCCTAAGGCCCACTTGACTTCACACTCCAGGATGTCTGGCTTTAGGTGAGTGATTACATCATCACAGTTATCCAGGTCATCAAGTAAGACCTTTTTGTTCTGTCCTCCTGTGTATTCTTGCCACTTCTTAATGTCTTCTGCTTCTGTTAGGTTCATACCATTTCTGTTCTTTATTATTTCCATCTTTGCATGAAGTGTTCCCTTGGTATCTCTAATTTTGTTGAAAAAATCTCTAATCTTTCCCATTTTGTTGTTTTCCTCTATTTCTTTGCATTGTTCACTTAAGAAGGCTTTCTTATCTCTCCTTGCTCTTCTTTGGAACTCTGCACTCAGATGGATATATCTTTTCTTTTCTCCTTTGCATTTCACTTCTCTTCTTTTCTCAGCTATCTGTAAGGCCACTTCAGACAACCGTTTTGCCTTTTTGCATTCCTTTTTCTTGGGGATGGTTTTGATCACTGCCTCCTGTACAGTGTTATGAACCACTGTTAAAAACCTGTTGGTTGCATCAAGATCATAGGAAAACATTTGGAGACAAATGGGAACTTGGTTGATGTTAAACTCCAAGGCAAAGAGTGAAACAGCCAAAGCAGCAGCAGATCTAGGGATTGCCACACATGGTGCTGTTGTTTGGAGATAATGGTAACGATACTATCTTGTGAGGAATTGCCCAGGCTTGTGTGTCAGACACATGTGGGTGCACTTCTGGCTCTGCCACTGACTAACTCTGTCTCAGGGCAGTTGACTTCATGTCTTCAAGCCTCAGTCCCCACCTGAAAAAATGAGATAATAATAGTACTAAACACATGGGCTTACTTTGAGAATAAAGAAGGTGAGCTAAACAAAAGGATTCAGCCCAGTGATNGACTAACTCTGTCTCAGGGCAGTTGACTTCATGTCTTCAAGCCTCAGTCCCCACCTGAAAAAATGAGATAATAATAGTACTAAACACATGGGCTTACTTTGAGAATAAAGAAGGTGAGCTAAACAAAAGGATTCAGCCCAGTGATTGATGCAGAATAAATTTTCAGTTCATGTGAGCTTTTAGAAGGAGCACTGCTATATAAATTCTTTTCTGTGTTGTTGATCAGGTTCTACAGGCAAAACATCAGATGTAGCCTATCACCTATACAAAATACCATGCTGTTACCATCCTGACTACAGCAAAAGGAGTTGGAGGCGCTACCTTAAATACCATGATATTAAAAGAGAGCCCATGGGTGTCCCTTCCATAAAAGCAGAGCGTCTTACCAAAGTAATGGCCCATTACAGTACCTCAGTCGCTGGGCTGAGCTGATTCCATTTTTTCTTTGCATTCGACCTGTTAAATCCTGTCATACCTGTCTGCTTCGCAAATAGAGTTCCATCCCCTGCCAAACTCTGAAATAAGATGCTTAGTAAATTTACCCCAGCTGTTCACACTTCAGTTAGCACATGTCAGTACAAGTGAGGTCTAGTATGGTTCGGTGATTCTTCATCTTTCATCAGTCAGCACAGCCTTCTGATTCCTGCTCCCTCACTGCCCCTGGACTTCTTAAAGAATTTCTTACCATTTTTCTCTGTTTATGTTTCCCTGATGCCTTCCTTCTCATTTTCTTTTTGAATGTGATATCAAAATCTGGCAACAAGTCTGAACACTGGCCAGAAGTGAAAGGCACCCAAGCTTAGGATCAGAAAAACACACACAGTCCCCACTATGCCCCCATCCCCACTCCCTTCCCTCTCACAAAAATAGAGCCTGGAGCCTAAAACTTTAATCCCCGAGAAACTATTGTTTACTTTCTCAGAATTAATTAAGCCAATAAATCTACTAGCTTTTCAGGTAATAATTTATAGTCCAAAACATATTCCAAACCAGAGTCATAGATGAGGCAAGATATTTGCAAAGTAAGGTCCAGGATCTACTGCCTGGGTGGCATCAAGTGGCATCTGAGAGCTTTTGGCCTATGTACACATCAAAGCTTAGAGCCCACTTTATAATGACATGGGTGCCTCCTGGGGAAGACAAGGGGCCACATGGCAGCCTCCCAAATTTGTCACAGAGTAAGAGTAAGAAAATTTAGTTCACTGAGGAAATAAATATGGCCTGGAGGTTTCCAAATTCTCACAGAGAACTGTACATTTATATAGGATAACTATGCAGATTTTGATTGGGTATTTTTTATTAGTTCTTTTGATGACTTACATAGGTTGAAATTATTTGAGCTTATTTATAAGACTAGAGAGAACTGAAGCTTAGAGGGATTATGAGCTGTCCAGTCACATGCTAAAGATGGTGGGGCCATGTCAATTTCTTTATGATTTATTTACTATAAGGAGAAAATGAAAATCCTCTTGGATTTAATTAGCCTGGATAGTTGCATAATTTGATTAATTCCCAAACTCCTATGTATAGCATTTTTCTTTTCTTTCTGTTCTTTTTTTGTGACAGAAAGCAGTCCATCAGAACAGGAAAGCCTTGAAATTCAGTGTCATTCACATAACCATTTCTCCAACAGCAGAGCAGACATTGTAAACTTGGATTCATTCTTGTGGTACCTCTACTTTAGTCCTTGAGAGCTATTGTCTAACAATTCAAATTGGCTCACATGATATAAATATAAATTTGCTATTTCTAATTAGCCATGTGCTCTTCCTATCTCACACCATGAAACATCTAACTATAAAGGAAAAAGCATCTTTCAAAAAGGAGCTACTTCAAGCTCTGCATATAATTTTTTGACCATCATTTTCAAAATAGCAGTGTTGTTTAAGGACCAGATATCTGTTCTTAAGAGCAGTATCTGTGCTTAAGGACTATCTGTGTTTAAATGACCTTTCTATCAGCTATGTGTTGCATTCCATCATGGTTTTAGACTCTTAACTCTTTCCCATCCTCTCTCTTTCCCGTATGATTTCAGCATATCTGCATATGACACTATGGGATGAAGCACTCTAGGAAGTACATTAAATGACTGCTTATTGAGCACCTACTGTATGCTGGACTTCGTTCTAGGAGCTAGGAATACAGCAGTGAACAAGATGAGATCTCTTGTTTTCTGAGAGCTTACGTTCTGGAGGAGCAAGATGGACAATGACCCAATAAAAACAGAAGCACACGAAATAACTTCGGTTATTGACATGCACTGTGGAAGAAATAAAATAGCCTAGCTGTCTGTTACTCTTCATGGACCATTCCTAGCCACTAGCAACAAATGGTTTCACCTGAGAGACTTCTATTATATTTGAGTCAGAGACAGAGCCACCTCAGCTTGAAGATGATGTTCAAGTTATTCTTCATGGGCCACCTTTAACTCTTGGCAAAGGATGACTTTACCTGACAGACTTCTGTATTTGAAGTACAATAGTCAGGGTCATCAGCAAACAATTGTGAATTGTCCTTAAGAAAAAAAAACAAAACAAGTATAATAAAGTGGAGTTGCTAAAGTGTGATTTGAAGACCTCTCAGAGGTCTTCTCAGAGGAAATATTTGAACTGAGACAGTAATAGTGAGAAGGGGTTATTATTTAAATATCTTGAAGCAAAGCGTCCCTAGCATGAAGCGTCCACAGAACAGGAGCAGCATCCATGGACAGTGAACAAGCCTGGCACATTCAAGGATGAGGAAGATGCTCAAAATGGCTGGAGCTGAGTAAATAAGGAGCGGACTAAGTAAGGTTAAGCCAGAGGGGTGGCTGGGCTAGACTATTTCAGTGCCTTGTAGGCTATGGTTAGGAACTTGAATTTATTTTAAGTTCACTTTAAAGTCGTTAAAGGGCTGTCAGTACAAGAAGAGACCTGAGGTTATTTACACATTTAGGAAGCCAGTCAGAGTAAAGCACAGCTGCTGCCCTCAAGGAGCTGATAAACTATAGCACTAATTATGATTCAAGGCAGAAACTGAAGGATGAATTCCAAATGCTGAATAGAGGCTCCAGGAACCTCTGGGATCCAGCTGGCAAATGGTGTTCTGAACTGTATTGAATTTATAATCTAATATCAGGAATTTAGCATTAAAGGGTAAACTTGGCTAGAGTCCTTGAATTCCAGGGGAAATATTCTCACTTTTATTTTCTTTTTGAAATGTAATCACTAACTTCCATAGAGCACAATGAAATCTTTCAGTTCCTTCAGAAAGGGCTTGTGTGGTACAAGTCCTGACATCTAAACTTTCATCTCTTTGTTTTGTGCAGATGAGGAAGCATAATCCCCTGAGCATTTTGTACTCAAAGCAATCCTGCTTCTTTTGTGTTTCCTGATGGGGGCATTGAAAGAGGAATGTTTGACAATTTTAAATCTAGTTCATAAAAAGTAAAGTCATTACTGAAACCGGAGAAGGCAATGGCACCCCACTCCAGTTCTTTTGCCTGGAAAATCCCATTGACAGAGGAGGAGCCTGGTAGGCATGGGGTCACTAAGAGTCGGACACAACTGAGCGACTTCACTTTCACTTTTCACTTTTCACTTTCATGCATTGGAGAAGGAAATGGCAACACACTCCAGTGTTCTTGCCTGGAGAATCCCAGGGACAGGGGAGCCCAGTGGGCTGTCATCGATGGGGTCACACAGAGTCAGACACAACTGAAGTGACTTAGGAGCAGCAGCAACAGCATTACTGAAACAATGTCTTTCATCCAGGAGATCATAGTTTCCACAAGGAGCAGAGTTCCAAAAATCAGGATCTCTGAGTTCCTGCAGTTGCTCAAGTGAGTTTAACCAAACATTTCCACTTTAGGGGTTGGCCTTGGAACACATGGCCAACATGAGGAAGTTGACTTACGCCATCCCTAAATTCCTCAATATTACTTTTACCTCCAGTGATCTGCCATCCCCACTTGCATTGATTTTAAAGTGGGTCATAATGGCAGTGATTCTGTGCACTGAGAAACAGAATAGAAGATCATTGAATTTGGGAATTTTTGTTATGGGCTTCAGAGGAGGAATTAAGTATGATCTCCATCAAGGCTTTGGGACCTTCATAAAGGGGAAAGTGTTTTCACCAACTATTTGTGCTCTGCATGAACAATGTTAACTTGTTTTGAATGTTTGAATACTGAAAGGTTTATAAAGGAGTATATGACCTGCTTCAGAGATTCACGATCCATCTTAGAAGGTAAGATATAAATATATAAGAGGTGAAATAATACAGTACGAGGTGAAAATGTGATATACCACAGGGAGTTACATGATTAATTTTTAATTGACGGAGGTATGGAACAAAATAAATGCAGGAAAAACTGAACTCATGACTTCTGAAGTGTGTATTCAATGATCCAGTTTATCGGATCATTGAACAAGTAGTTATTATGTGCTCACTTGGTGCCGAAAGCTCCACTAGGTGCTGGTGAGGAAGAGGTGAGCTGACATGGGCCTGTTGTTGGGCAGATAGACAGATGACAGGAGTCTCTGGGAGGGAGCTGCTGATGGGTCAGATTTCTCCTCTTTTCTGGTTGTCACCAGGATGATGACTGTATATTCAACTATAAACTTAGGGTATCAGAATTTTCTGTGAAACCATCTAGTCTTGCACTTTTGTTTGTTGGGAGTTTTTAAATTACAGGTTAGGGACTAAGATCATGGCATCCAGTCCCATTAGTTCATGGCAAATAGATGGGAAAACAGTGGAAACAGTGGCTGACTTTATTTGGGAGGAGCTCCAAAATCACTGCAGATGGTGATTGCAGCCATGAAATTAAAAGATGCTTACTCCTTGGAAGGAAAGNATTCAAGGCAGAAACTGAAGGATGAATTCCAAATGCTGAATAGAGGCTCCAGGAACCTCTGGGATCCAGCTGGCAAATGGTGTTCTGAACTGTATTGAATTTATAATCTAATATCAGGAATTTAGCATTAAAGGGTAAACTTGGCTAGAGTCCTTGAATTCCAGGGGAAATATTCTCACTTTTATTTTCTTTTTGAAATGTAATCACTAACTTCCATAGAGCACAATGAAATCTTTCAGTTCCTTCAGAAAGGGCTTGTGTGGTACAAGTCCTGACATCTAAACTTTCATCTCTTTGTTTTGTGCAGATGAGGAAGCATAATCCCCTGAGCATTTTGTACTCAAAGCAATCCTGCTTCTTTTGTGTTTCCTGATGGGGGCATTGAAAGAGGAATGTTTGACAATTTTAAATCTAGTTCATAAAAAGTAAAGTCATTACTGAAACCGGAGAAGGCAATGGCACCCCACTCCAGTTCTTTTGCCTGGAAAATCCCATTGACAGAGGAGGAGCCTGGTAGGCATGGGGTCACTAAGAGTCGGACACAACTGAGCGACTTCACTTTCACTTTTCACTTTTCACTTTCATGCGTTGGAGAAGGAAATGGCAACACACTCCAGTGTTCTTGCCTGGAGAATCCCAGGGACAGGGGAGCCCAGTGGGCTGTCATCTATGGGGTCACACAGAGTCAGACACAACTGAAGTGACTTAGGAGCAGCAGCAACAGCATTACTGAAACAATGTCTTTCATCCAGGAGATCATAGTTTCCACAAGGAGCAGAGTTCCAAAAATCAGGATCTCTGAGTTCCTGCAGTTGCTCAAGTGAGTTTAACCAAACATTTTCACTTTAGGGGTTGGCCTTGGAACACATGGCCAACATGAGGAAGTTGACTTACGCCATCCCTAAATTCCTCAATATTACGTTTACCTCCAGTGATCTGCTATCCCCACTTGCATTGATTTTAAAGTGGGTCATAATGGCAGTGATTCTGTGCACTGAGAAACAGAATAGAAGATCATTGAATTTGGGAATTTTTGTTATGGGCTTCAGAGGAGGAATTAAGTATGATCTCCATCAAGGCTTTGGGACCTTCATAAAGGGGAAAGTGTTTTCACCAACTATTTGTGCTCTGCATGAACAATGTTAACTTGTTTTGAATGTTTGAATACTGAAAGGTTTATAAAGGAGTATATGACCTGCTTCAGAGATTCACGATCCATCTTAGAAGGTAAGATATAAATATATAAGAGGTGAAATAATACAGTACGAGGTGAAAATGTGATATACCACAGGGAGTTACATGATTAATTTTTAATTGACGGAGGTATGGAACAAAATAAATGCAGGAAAAACTGAACTCATGACTTCTGAAGTGTGTATTCAATGATCCAGTTTATCGGATCATTGAACAAGTAGTTATTATGTGCTCACTTGGTGCCGAAAGCTCCACTAGGTGCTGGTGAGGAAGAGGTGAGCTGACATGGGCCTGTTGTTGGGCAGATAGACAGATGACAGGAGTCTCTGGGAGGGAGCTGCTGATGGGTCAGATTTCTCCTCTTTTCTGGTTGTCACCAGGATGATGACTGTATATTCAACTATAAACTTAGGGTATCAGAATTTTCTGTGAAACCATCTAGTCTTGCACTTTTGTTTGTTGGGAGTTTTTAAATTACAGGTTAGGGACTAAGATCATGGCATCCAGTTCCATTAGTTCATGGCAAATAGATGGGAAAACAGTGGAAACAGTGGCTGACTTTATTTGGGAGGAGCTCCAAAATCACTGCAGATGGTGATTGCAGCCATGAAATTAAAAGATGCTTACTCCTTGGAAGGAAAGTTATGACCAACCTCGACAGCATGTTAAAAAGCAGAGACATTACTTAGTCAACAAAGGTCCATCTAGTCAAGGCTATGGTTTTTCCAGTGGTCATGTATGGATGTGAAAGTTGGACTGTGAAGAAAACTGAGGGCCGAAGAATTGATGCTTTTGAACTGTGGTGTTGGAGAAGACTCTTGAGAGTCCCTTGGACTGCAAGGAGATCCAACCTGTCCATCCTAAAGGAGACTAGTCCTGGGTGTTCATTTGCAGGATTAATGTTGAAGCCGAAACTCACATACTTTGGCCACCTGATGTAAAGAACTGACTCATTTGAAAAGACCCTGATGTTGGGAAAGACTGAGGGCAGGAAGAGAAGGGGATGACAGAGGATGAGATAGTTAGATGGCATCACTGACTCAATGGACATGGGTTTGGGTAGACTCCGACAGTTGGTGATGGATAGGGAGGCCTGGTATGCTGCGTGCGGCTTATGGGGTCGCAGAGTTGGACATGACTGAGCAACTGAAGTGAACTGAGATGAACTGAAATCACAGGTTCAATTTCAGTGCTTGTGAACAGTCTGTTCATATTAATATTTTCTATTTCTTCCTGATTCAGTGTTGAGAGATTGTAAGAATTTGTCCATTTCTTCTGGGTTGTTCCTTTTGTTAGCATACAGTTACATGTAGTAGTCTCTTATGATTCTTTGTATTTTTGTGGTGTCAGTTGAAACTTCTTTTTTATTCTTCTTTTAATTTCTAATTGTATAGATTTGGGCCCTCTCCTTTTTTTCCTGTATGAATCAGGTTAAAAGTTTATCAATTTTGTTTATCTTTTCAAAGAACCAGCTTTTAGTTTTATTGATCTTTTCTGATTCTTCTTCTTTTTTTTTTTTTGTCTCATTTATTTCTGCTCTGATCTTTATGATTTATTTCCTTCTACTAATTTTGGGGGTTTTTTTTCTTCTTCCTCCAGTTACTTTAGGTGTAAGGTTAGGTTGTTTATTTGAGATTTTTATTTATTTTTATTTTTAGTTGAAAGATAATTGCTTTGTAATCTATAATTTTATGCTGTACAATATGATCAGTTATAAGTATATCTAAATGTATATATTTAAAATATTTAATATATATTATATATTTATACATACATATAAATAAGGGGATACACACACACATATATGTATATATATATATAGATGTGTATATATATATATATGTATATGTATGTATACCTTCCCTCTTGAGCCTCCCTTATTCCTGAAATAAGCTTTTATCTCTATAAACTTTCCTGTTAGAACTGCTTTTGCCACATCCCATAGGTTTTGAATCATTGTGTTTTCCTTTTCATTTGTTGGGAAAGGGGGAGGATGGGATTAATATATACATACTACAATATATAAAATAGATAACCAACAAGGACTTACTGTATAGCACAGGAAACTATATTCAGTATTTTATAATATCATATAAAGGAAAATAATCTGAAAAAGAATATATATATATAAAAATTGAAGTATAATTGATGTTCAATGTCATGTTAGTTTCAGGTGTATAGCAAACTGATTCAGTTATGTATATGTGTTTGCTGCTACTGCTGCTAAGTCACTTCAGTTGTGTCCAACTCTGTGCGACCCCATAGACAGCAACCCACCAGGCTCCCCCTTCCTGGGATTCCCCAGGCAAGAACACTAGAGTGTGTTGCTATTTCCTTCTCCAATGCATGAAAGTAAAAAGTGAAAGTGAAGTCGCTCAGTCATGTCCGACTATTTGCAACCCCAAGGACTGTAGCCTACCAGGCTCCTCTGTCCATGGGATTTTCCAGGCAAGAGTACTGGAATGGGGTGCCATTGCCTTATCCATATATGTGTGTATATATATATATATACACACACAGGCATATATATATATACATAAATGCATCAGTTCGCTATACACCTGAAACTAACATGACACTGTACATCAATTATACTTCAATTTAAAAAAGAATTTTTTGTGACTTCTCCTAAGATTTGCAGAGTTAGAAACCTAACCAATAACCAGCTACCTATTACCTTTCTCCAAAGTTCCGTACAGAGATCACACATCCTCAGTTAGAATGCCTCTAAGGACAAAGAGTCTCTGAGATGTCCATTTCCACTATTCTCTGACTATAGCAGTTAGCTTGTTTCTTTCATTCTGAAACAGACTCTGCCTCTTTCATACAGTCATCTGCCTCTTCACTGGGAAAGCTGTGGGGTCTTGCCCCAAAGGAAGCCTTCAAACTTACTTCTCTGCTGTGACCAAAGAACAATTTAAAATAAAACAATATCCAAGAAGTAATAATATTTTAAAGATAAATAACTTAAGCTATTCCATTACCAGTCAACATCTGTGATGACACAGCAGGTAAAGTATAGACAGATTATCTCAGGTTTCGTCTAGCTCTGATTGTTTATTTAGCAAAGACTACTTCCTTGCTCATCATGTATTACTCAAGGATATGTTTAATAAGTAGGACACATCCTCACATTAAAGCTGAATTCCCAGACTTAAAAGGGAGTATGCATTTTTGAAGCTATTTCCTATAAATTTGTCATAGATTGTTTTCATTAGCTCCATTAGGATGATTTGGCAGCTATTAAAATTGATTCTCTGCCTAGTGATTTTCCAGTGTGCCATGTTTCCTAGTTATTATTGACCTCTGGGGCCCTAAAATAGGTCTATAAACAAAGAAAATCATTTATATATAATTTTAAGAAATTCTTCTTCTTGTATCACTTAGATTTGTTCTTGTAGTGACTCCCATGACAAAGCACTCCTGCATTCTTTAGCTTAGTCTGTTACATGGCAGCACCCTGCCATGGACCTGGGATCTAGTGGTTAATAATCCCTGTTATCACAAGGGTCAGACACCCGAATCAGTAGCCTCAGGGCCTGATCACTCTCACAGTCTTTGTATCCAGGTTGTAGGCACAGCTGCTCGCCCAGGGCTCACACCGTGTCCTCAGGTTTTGGCCTCACACTCTTCATCTCTTGGCTGAACTTTCTCTGGGTTGGCTGTGTCCTCAAGTAGGTTTCCTTCATGGAAGCAAGGTGGTTACCAGAACCTCCAGCTCCACCTTGTCCTCTCAGCAGTGCCAGAGAGAACACCCTCCCCAAAAGTCCTATAGTCAAATCCCATTGGCCTAGTTGGGCCATAGACCCATTTCAAGCCCAGTGCCAGATTATTTCAGGGAACAAAACAAGATGATTGACCAGTTCTGAGCCACAAGCTCACTCTGGACCAGGAGTTAGGGGATAAGTAGGGCCATCCTCTTGAGCCTACTAATCACATGGAGAGAATGGGAGGAGGAATAGTTCTGGAAGAAAATTGGGCTGTTGGATGTTTGGCAGGCAAAAACAGTAGATGTCCTCTACAGTAACCAAATATATAGAGAGGGTTGCATAACTTTTGAGTAACTATAGTAACCTTTTGGTTACTATAGAGTGTTGCATAACTTTTGAATCAAAAGAGAGGGTCTTTTAAGTAGGTAGATAAACGGACATTTAGCTAGGTAGTGGCAGAATCTGGGAGCAAACCCAGGTCTTCTGACTTCTATCCAGTTAATCTTTCATAAATGTTCCTAAATGTTTTACCTCTGAAAATCAGTTACACAGTTTGTGGGGTCCAGTGAGAAATGAAAAATGTGAATCCTTTGTCCAAAAATTTCAGATAGCCACAATCAGGCATTAAACCAAGGGCACAGATCATACGCTCATGAAGTCAGTCTTGGTCAGCCAGTACCACTTCTTGTATACAGGCCACAGCATTTGTCACAATATAGGCATGCAAGACTTATAAGANTTGCCTTGATTCATGGACCTAACATTCCAGGTTCCCATGCAATATTGCTCTTTACAGCATCAGACTTTAGTTCCATCACCAGTGACATCCACAACTGGGTGTTGCTTTTGTTTTGGCTCCATCTTTTCATTCTTTCTGGAGTTATTTCTCCACTGATCTCCAGTAGCACATTGGGCACCTACCAACTTGAGGAGTTCATCTTTCAGTATTCTATCTTTTTGCCTTTTCATACTGTTCATGGGGTTCTCAAGGCATGAATACTGGTTTGCCATTCCCTTCTCCAGCGGACCACATTTTGTCAGAACTCTCCACCATGACCCGTCCATCTTGGGTGACCCTACATGGCATGGCTCATAGTTTCATTGAGTTAGACAAAGCTGTAGTCCATGTGATCAGATTGGTTAGTTTTCTGTGGTTGTGGTTTTCATTCTGTCTTCCCTTTGATGGATAAGGATAAGAAGCTTATGGAAGCTTCCTGATGGGGGATACTGATTGAGGGGGAAACTGGGTCTTGTTCTGGTGGATGGAGTCATGCTCAGCAAATCTTTAATCCAATTTTCTGTTGATGGGCATGGCTGTTTTCCCTCCCTGTTGTTTGACCTGAGACCAAACTGTTTGTTAACAAAGCTATTTAACTATTATTGAAGTGAAGTCGCTCAGTTGTGTCCAACTCTTTGTGACCCCATGGACTGTAACCCACCACACTCCTCCATCCACGGGATTTTCCAGGCAGGAGTATTGGAGTGGGTTGCCATTTCCTTCTCCAGAAGATCTTCCCAACCTAGGGGTTGAACCTGGGTCTCCTGCATGGTAGACAGACACTTTACCATCTGAACCACCAGGGAAGTCTATTAAATTATTATTAACTGCCATTAATAGTTAGTAAAAAGACCTCACTATAGGCATTGATGTGGGTACATTTCTACAAACACACACATGTAATTGGGATAAATAAATCCTTGAAAATACTTAGCTATGAATCCTAAAATTTAAGTCTAAACAGGTGTGTTACCAGAAGAAATACTGTCAGTTCATCTGATGATGGCATACATAGCAGATGGTACAGTCCAGTGGGGAAGTCAGTTTGTTTCTTTAGACTCTGGCTCTGTCATTAATCATATTAAAATATCACATTAACTACTGTTGATAAGTGAGGGGGGAAAAATTAGCTGCAAGAGTATGGACCATAGCAAATTATTTTAGGTGAAGCCAGGATTTAACCTACAGTCACTTAGATTTATCCTATAGTTGCTTAGTGCAGAAAATACAGCTAACTAGTCTTCTATTTTTTCTAACACTCTGTCAAGAACTTAGGGTAGTGCTATCTGATAGATAATGTGTGAACTGCATGTGTGATTTTAATTAAAAAATAAAAAGAAACAGGTGAAATTAATTTTGACAATAGATTTTATTTTACCCACTATATCCAAAATATTATCATTTTAATGTCAATATAAAAAATCAAATAAGATTTTGATTTTTGGCTGAACCTCAGAAATGTTGGATTACCCTCATTGAAGGTACTCAGTAGCAACATGGCTGGTGGCTATGAATATCACAGAAAGCAGTGGCTTCCAACTTGTTCTCTATACATGCCTATAAGGAAAAAAGTGTACATGCATCTCAGCATATGTATATTTCTTTAGAAGTTATATATATGAGTTATATTCTTAATACATAAAAGATGTCTTGTTTCATCTGTATCTCATTTGACTTATCTTTTTGTATATTTTAGAATGTATATATTTATAACATAACCCATGTGTGCAATTTCTAAAGAAAAAATTTGCATATGCTGGGATGTAACTTCTTTCCTCATAGGCATATCTTAAAATTTTTCACTTACTGGTGATTCTAAAATTTTACTCATTAATATAACTATTATTAGTAAATACAATATGATAAAAATAAGCCTTATTATGTTGGAAAATCTTGATTTAACATTTGTAATACTTTTAATTCAACAACTCAAAGATCTGTTGCTATGTTCAGTTTATTTTGATTTTTGGTTTTAATGGCTGTCGAAGCTGATAAAAATATCTTCCAAAGAGAAATAGATCTAATTTAAAGAAGTGCATTAGTGATTGTGCTTGAAATCATGATGCTAATATTTCATCCCATCCACTAATTATGAAAAACTCTTTGCAGTAACTTAACATGTAAGTTTCCACTTCTCTGATGTCAGCCAGTGGTTTTTTAGTTGCTTTCTTTTATTTTTAGTAAATGGAGTCAAAGTCCACTGAAACTCTTTATTATGAAGATTTGCAAAGCGATTGGAAAATTCTGTGTGTCAGGCCCTAAGATGACCCTTCATGGTTTCTCCCTCCTGAAGTTCACGCCTTGGTGGAATCACCCTCCCTTGAGTGTAGGCACGACACGTGACTGACTTGCAGCTGATAGAATATGACAGTGATGATTGGATATCACTCTCATGATTGTGTGTGGTTATATTAGACTCTGACTTAGCAGACTGAAACGAGAGACTCTCCTTGTGATCTGGAGGAAATGAGTGGACATGCTGGAGAAGCCCATATAGCCAAGAACTGTGGTGACCCTGAAGTCCTATGGGCAGCTTCTAGAACCTGTAGACAGTCTCCAGCTAGCATCCAGCAAAAAATTTGGGTCCTTGGTCATACAGAAATGAATTCTGCCAACAACCTGAATGAACTTGGAAGCAGTTTCTTCCCCAGTTGAGCCTCCAGATGAAAAAAACAGTCCAGTTGAGACCTTACCTGCAGCTTGTGAAAACCCTAGGCAGTAACCCCTAAACAGTGTCCAAACTCCTGACCCAAGACATAACAAAATGTGAGATAAAAGATATGTGTGTATTGTTTTAAGCTGCCAAATTTCTGGTAATTTGTTGTACAGCAATAGAAAATATATGCTGATAATTTTTTTAAGTGTACAGATATGAGAGTTTTTAAGAGTTGGCACATAATCATGTTTACAGAATCAGAGAGTAATATAAATATTTCCAAATATCTATTTTCCAAATGCTCTGTCCAAAATAAGAATTTCCTTTGTAAAAGCCCACTTTTACAAAGGCAGGCATAGAGTCTACTATAATTTAAATGTTGATTTTTGAAAGATTTAAGTTTAATTTTTAAAATTAATCACATCAGTATAGCCATTTGTGCTTGTGACTTCTTGACTGTATTAGCTTACTTATGAATGATGTGATGAATGAATTTCAATTTTAGCATTATCTATGTAACATTATCCCAGAAACTTAAAGAAATTTTCTAATCAGAGTATTGTGGGAAATGGGACATGAAAGGATGGTCATGTCTCAGTAAGTCCCTGGGACGGGCTGCTGAGTGAGGGTCTTTGACTTCATGCAGGAAAGAAATTCAAAGTGAGCCATAGTAGAGTGAAAGCAGGTTTATTTTGAAAGATACACACTGCAAAGACAGAATGCAGTCCATCTCAGAAGGCAACAGTGGGCTCCAAGCTGTGGGGGTGGTTAGCTTTTTATTGACTGGGTTATTTCATAGGCTAATGAGTGGGGAAAATATTCTAACTGTCTTGGAGAAGGATTAGATATTTCTAGGAACTGGTGCGCCACTCATTTTTTGGCCTTTCATGGTTGGCCTCAGAACTGTCATGGCAGCTGTGGGTGTGTCATCTCACATCCTGTTATATTATGATGAATCTGTAATGAGGGTCAAGATCTACTGGAAGTTGAGTCATCTGCCATCTTGGACCTAGTAGGTTCTAGGTATCCTGTTGTTCTTAATGATTGTGTGATTATTTTAATGGCTGTGCCCTGCCTCCTTCCTTCCTGTCTCAAGAGGAGCCACTCTATGAGTGAATACACTTAAATATTTTCTTCCTAAAATGTTGTGTTAATTATAGAAGTCATCTACTCTCAAAAATATATCTTCTTTAGTTATATTTAATTTAGTGACATGCCAAAAAAAGCAATTCTTCATGTTGTTTATTATTGAAATCTAATCTAGCAGATAGCATGCATCAAGACATCTAGAAACATCTGTACTTTCATCTTGGCTGTAGGATAAAACTCCTCTCATATATCATCTGGTCTAGAAGTTATTTCCTCCAGTCTTTTGCAATATAGTCTATGCATATTCTGAAAGTATTTTGCTACTGTGGTATAATAAAAACATAAGTACTTGGTATTTGTCCCTGGTCTCTGGCACAGAGCTCCAAAAACCCTTGGAATTTCCTAAGGGGAAGGAGTCTTTTGTTATTCATTACAACCTCCTTTCTGATCATACCTGAATTTGTGCTAATGATGTGCTAAATGAGGTAACAAAATGGAAGTTACTGGAAACCTTAACAAGAGCAGTTTCAGTGGAGTAGCTGGGAACAAGCCAGCTTGTTAATAAGTAAGAGTGAGTTGAAGGTTAGAAAATGGACTCAGCATATGTAAACAACTCTTTTGGGAAGTTTAATATAGAAGGGAATGGAGAAATAGGGTTATGACTCAGAGAATATGTGGGGTTCAGGGAAAGTTTTGGTTTTGTGACTTGTTGGTTTTATGATGAGAGTTCTTTGAGCACGTTTGCTGAGGGAAATGAACCAGTACAAAGAAAAGAGAGAGACAAATGGAAGGAAAGGGGATGAAAATGGAGCACAGAGGAGGGGCTGGCTTTATGAAGAAGATATTGACCTTCATTGTGGTAGAAGAGAAGAGTAGGAGAGAATGCAAGATTGTAAGTATAGATTAGTTTGGTCCTTTGGTTGTTAACAGACAAGGAGATTTTCCCTGGTAACTTCAGATTTCTTGATGAGGAGGGGAGCTCATCATTAGTGGAGGAAAGAATGTAGGAAGAATGAGGAGATAGAAGGTCTCCTGAGAAAAAAAGAAATCCAGCCTACTAGAGAAACAGTAGGTTTACTGGAATGCATTAAATACCTCATGAAGATACAATAAGAATAAAAGTGAAAATAGCCCCCTTTGTGAATTTATCTGGTAACATTCATCTGCTCAACTGTAATCTTAAAGAAGGCAGATGATGTTCATCTGGTCTGATGCTTTTCCAGCAGAAGATGGAAAAAGGAATGATGGACAGTCAAGCTAAGTGGATTTGTAAAGGAGTTATTATAATGATGGATGATGGAATCAAGACTAAATAAGATGGTAAATGAAGCCAGACGGGACTTTGGGTAGGGGGTGGTGGTGAGCAACATGTTATGTCCTGTACATTTTCTCACATATGAAGGGACTGACCCTAATCAGTTGACAAGCCAAAAACTTAGACAACAAAATGGTAGGTTTGCCTGCTCAGTGCCATGCACCTGGTTTGGATTTTTCTTTTCTCTACAGTGACTGGCTTGAACACTTATTCATCTTCTTACCTAATCCTATCAGTACTTGCTTAACTAAAAATTTGGCATTGGTTTTCCCCAGTCACCTCGAGGTGAAGCCTTCGTTTTTGCTGTATTAGTAAAGCTTCTGAAGTGAGACTCCTTTCTTTTTTCTTGCAAAAAGCATTTAACTCAAGATTATTTCAAAGTTAGTCATTTTCACCTTTTCCTTTTATTGTTTAATATGCAGAATCAACAGAGCCAGGTGCAAGAAAGCAGACCAACCATGTTGCTCTTGCACAGCCTCAGTATCTTGCAATATATCCACCTTATTTGTCCATTTACAGTCTGTCAGCAAATAAAGAGCTTGAGGCATGTCAGTGAAAATACACATGCCTTTAGATGTGATTAGCATCTAAATTAAATCATCCAGTGCCATATTTGGTTTGCTTCTTAGCTTAAATCATAACTAACCACTCATATGCTTTCAAAGTCAGCAAGTTTAGACTCTAGTTCAAAATAAAAATGCCTTGATTATCAATTACTTCTTCAAATGCCTCTTTTTACAACCTCCAAGACTTGAACTTGGGCCTCATTCCAAACAATGGAAGGCCCAAAAATTTTGGAAATGTATAAATATCATTTTGAATACCCTACCCTATCATTTTGAGACAAAAGACTCACTCTCACATATGCTGCCATGATCATGTAAAAGTCATCCTCAGATACCCGTATTGACCACGGTCTTCATTCTGATCTGACCCAGCTTGTGCTTTGCTTCTATACATCTTTGTTTCTCACTTCTTTCATTTACATAACAACTGGCATGACTGACCTGGCTTTATCATTTTACTTTTTCTCTCAGCCTCAGTGAGACTCTCCCCTGACTATGTTATGTTTTGGACATTCTGAATAATCATCCTCTCTGGTTTGGAGTGGCCTCCTGGAAACTTAAAACATTGACATAGGTATTCAGAAACACCACACTCCCTGGGTTTGCTTCAACCACAGTGTAGACAGTATGCACCTTGTCAGTACTTTTATTCAAGTGCTGAAATGGCAGCTAGCAAGTCTTGTGTGTCTGCCAAGAGTCAATCTTCTTTGCATGGGCCCATCTGTTCTGAAGAAACTCCAAGGGCAGTATTCGCCACACAGGTGCCAGTTAATGAATATTTGAATGCATAAATGTAATAAATAATACATGGACAGTTTACTGTATTACAGTTTTACTTGTACATACCATTGTTGTGTGATTTATGTAATTTAGCCTTCAAAATAGCCCCATGAGGGAGGTACTGTTATACCTTCAATCATTAGTTTAATGCAGTAGAGGGGAAGATTTTGACTTAAATTCCTCCTTCACTGTCATTTCTGTTCAATGAAGAGACTGGATTTTTGGACAACTCTAAGTCTCAGGATTATAATCATAGCATCCACTGCAGCATTCCCATTCCTACCCTTAAGCAGTGGAGCAGGCATTAGACCTGAAGTCAGGCCAAGTATCAGTGAACCTAACACCTAAAATGGATAACTAATAAGCCAGACCCTGTGTATTATCACATTGAATCTTCACTGCCTCCTCTAAATATTGTACTTCTTCCAGTTTTTACATGTCAAGTAAGGCTCTAAGAGGTAAGTAATTCATCCAAATTTACCCTGAAGTTCTGAAACTTCAGGTATACAGCTAGTAAGTGGTAGAGCTAGAAAGAAACACAGTTAAGTTTGGCTTTGAAGCCAGTGTTCTTTTTACCATAGTACTTTACTAAAGGTGTGAAACTTTTATGTTGTTAAGTCATGTTTCAGACAGCTTCATCTTAAACTTTTACAAAAGCTCATAAGTTCTTACAGTCGGGTCAAAGTCAAGGTATTGATTTAGAAATTGCTGTACCAGCTAACAACTCTCTTTCCTTTTCTAGATATTGTTAATTCTAAGAAAAAGGAGGAACAGCGTTTTTTCACACACAAGGGAAATCTTTTCCGGAGCGGAATGGGGCCACTGTTTGACCCTACTCATTGATTTGTATAAACTTTTATTCACTCTGAATGTGAGTTATAGCTGGGAATTGAGATAGTTGAATCAAATTCTGAAACTTTAGGTATTTTCCCAGTATCATTCTTTGTTTTTTTTTAATTGAAGTATAATTGATTTACATTCTTATGTTGGTTTCAGGTATACAGCAAAATGATTCAGTTGTTTTATATAGATACAAAAGAATATATATTACTTTTCAGATTCTTTTCCTTTCTAGTTTATTATAAAATACTGAGTATAGTTCTCTGTGCTATACAGTAAGTCCTTGTTGGTCACCTATTTTATATATGATCATGTGTATGTGTTAACCCTGAACTCCTAATTTATCCCTCCCCCTTTCCCCTTTGGTAACTGGAATTTTGTTTTCTAGGTCTGTAGGTCTATTTCTGTTTGTAAGTAAGTTCATCTGTGTCATTTATAAGTGGTATCACATAATATTTGCCTTTGTCTGACTTACTTCACTTAGTATAATAATCTCTAAGTCTATCCATGTTGCTGCAAATGGCATTATTTCATTCATTTTCATGTCTGAGTAATATTTCATTGTATATTATACCACATCCTCTTTATCCATTCATTTGTCATCGGACATTTAGGTTACTTCCTTGATGTCTTAGTTATTGTAAGTAACACTGCAGTGAACATTGGGGTGCATGCATCTTTTTGGATTATGGTTTTCTCCAAATATATGCCCAGTAGTAGAAGCTTTGTTATTAATAAAAGAAGTGAATGCTATTAATTGAAGTCTTAAAGACTATGTATGCAAAATGATATTTATAGGTATAAAGACTTCCTCTGGAATGAGTGGGCTGTCTGACTCCTATTTCAATGGATCAGGCCCCTCTACTGAGGTTTCATGGCCACCAGAATTTTTCTCTTGCCAATCTGTCCAATTCTGGTCATACTTTTTGATGATCAAATAGGCCAGTTCCCACATCTCTATCCACACTCATATTGTTGCCTCTTTGTCTCTGCCCTGCTCACTTACTCAAATTTGCCTGCCAACTTGTCTAATACCAGCTGTGATTTCACCTTCTGCACAAACTCTAACCTGATTTGTGTGCTAAGGTACAAATTTGGGGGTTCAGAAGACCTGAGTTCAAATCTTTAGAGTCTCTGCTTACTGTCAGTCATTGAGTAAATTAACTTCCCTAATATTGTGACTGATCTGACCTACCTTAGAAGTTGTAAGCATAAAATTAAACCATACATATAGAACACTTACTTCAGGCTCTGGCATGTAACAAGTGATTATTAAATATTATTGACCTTTTATTGTTTCCACTAAGAGGCCTTTATTCTAGGCTGTACTCTCAAAGGAAAGGAAAAAAGTCATAATATTTATTTGGGTGGGAGCTGATAACTTGGGGATGCTCTTAGGAGAGTCTATAATAACTTGCCTCCAAGAGGGACACCATCAATATTTTGATTTTTTTATATAAAAATAAAAGATTTTCTATATTCTTCTATTCCATGCCATTCTATGGTCTAAAGGTCAAAATATTCTTCCCTCAATCCTTTGAATTTATTTGACCAGCAAAATGGAACAGAACTGACATTCTGGAACTAACAAGGTGAGGTACAGTGAATCCTTGCAACTTCTTCGGGGTCTCTTAGAACATTTGTTCTTGGAACAGTCTCTCTAGGAGAAGTTGATACAAGGTGATAAATCCATCAATTCTAAAATTACTGTGTTGTGAGAAGCCTAAGTATCATGGAGAGTTCCAGGACAATCAGAAAGCAAAATGAAACACATGAAGAGAAGCGGAGACACCAAGGAGCATAGCAACTCCACTCATGTGAGTAAAGACCCATCTTGGAAGTGGCTCCTCCACACCTAGCTACACTCAGTGATACTCTGTAAGACATGAAACCTTGAAATGCCTGGAAGAAAACAAGGAAAAGCCTTCTTGACAATAGATTTGGCAATAATTTTTTTGGATATGACATCAAAAGTACAGACAACAAAAGCAAAAGTAAACAAATGCAACTACATCAAACTAAAAATTTTCTGTGCAGCAAAAGAAAGTCAACAGAATGAAATGGAAACCTATGGAGAAAATAATTGTAGATCGTGTATCTGATAAGGGAACTCATACAACTCAATGGCAAAAAGTAACCCAATTTTTAAAATGGGCAAAGGATCTGAATAGACTTTTTATTTTTTTCCCAAAGAGGACATACAACTGGCCAATGGGTATATGGAAAAGTATTCAAGATCATAATCAAGGAAATGCAAATCAAAGCCACAATGAGGTATTACCTCACACTGTTAGGATGGCTGTCATCAAAAAGACAAGAGATAACAAGTGTTGATGAGGATGTAGAGAGAACGGAACACTTGTAGAATGTTGGCGGGAATATAAATTGGTACAGTCACTATGGAAAGCAATATGAAGGTTCTTTAAAAATATAAATAGTATATGATCCAGCAATACCACTTCTGAGTTATATCCAAAGAAAATGAAATCAGTGTTTTGAAGAGATATCTGCTCTGCCATATTCATTGCAGTATTATTCACAATAGCCAAGATATGGAAACAACTGTGTCTGGCAATAAATAAAGAAAAGAGGTATGTGTGTATGTATATGTGTGTGTGTGTGTGTGTGTGTGTGTGTGTGTGTGTGTGTGTGTGTGTATACTAGCATCACCTGGGAAGTCCTCTATCATCTTAATGGCATAATAAACTACTCCCCAAATACAGATGCTTAAAACAACCATTTGATTTTGCTAATACCTTTGTGGCTCAGGAATTTGGGAAAAGTTTGTTGGGAGGCAAATATACACTCACAAACTCATACATACACAGTGGAATCTTATGCAGCCATAGAAAAGATGCTAATGTGTGNATCTTAATGGCATAATAAACTACTCCCCAAATACAGATGCTTAAAACAACCATTTGATTTTGCTAATACCTTTGTGGCTCAGGAATTTGGGAAAAGTTTGTTGGGAGGCAAATATACACTCACAAACTCATACATACACAGTGGAATCTTATGCAGCCATAGAAAAGATGCTAATGTGTGTGACAACATGGAACAACTTGCAAGCATAATGCTTCCAAGTGAAATAAGAAAGACAAATACTATATAATATCACTGATACGTAGTATTTAAAAAAGTTGAACTTACAGAGTAGATTGGTGGTTGCCAGGGGCTGAAGGAAATGGGGAGATGTTGGTCAAAGAGTACAAAGTTTCAGTTATAATATGAATAAGTCCCATGTATAGTATATTGATTATAGTTAATAATACCATATTGTATGTTTGAAACTTGCTAAGAGAATAAGTTTTAAGTGGTCTCATTACACAAGAAAAATACTAATAATGTAAGATAATGGATGTGTTCAGTCAGTCAGTCAGTTCAGTCGCTCAGTCGTGTCTGACTCTTTGCTACCCCATGAATCACAGCATGCCAGGCCTCTCTGTCCATCATTAACTCCCAGAGTTCACTCAAACTCGCGTCCATTGAGTCAGTGATGCCATCCAGCCATCTCATCCTCTGTCGTCCCCTTCTCCTCCTGCCCCCAATCCCTTCCAGCATCAGAGTCTTTTCCAATGAGTCAACTCTTCCCATGAGGTGGCCAAAGTACTGGAGTTTCAGCTTTAGCATCATTCCTTCCAAAGAAATCTCAGGGCCTATCTCCTTCAGAATGAACTGGTTGGATCTCCTTGCAGTCCAAGGGACTCTCAAGAGTCTTCTCCAACACCACAGTTCAAAAGCATCATTTCTTCGGTGCTCAGCCTTCTCCACAGTCCAACTCTCACATCCATACACGCCCACTGGAAAAACCATAGCCTTGAGTAGATGGACCTTAGTCGGCAAAGTAATGTCTCTGCTTTTGAATATGCTATCTAGGTTGGTCATAACTTTTCTTCCAAGGAGTAAGCATCTTTTAATTTCATGGCTGCAGTCACCATCTGCAGTGATTTTGGAGCCCCAAAAAATAGCTTGATTGTGGTAATCATTTCACAATGTATACATATATGAAATTATTGTGTTTTACTCTTTAAATATATATAATTTTTCCAATTATACCTCAATAAAGCTGGGAAAAATTTGAAAACATATTTATAAAATTAAAAAAAACATTTTTTAACTTTATAAAAGCAGCATCCCAACAAACTTTTCCCAAATTCCTGAGCCACAAAGGTACTAGCAAAATCAAATGGTTGTTTTAAGCAACTGTATTTGAGGAGTAGTTTATTATGCCATTGAGATGATAGGGGGCTCCCAGGTGGTGCTAGTGGTAAAGAACCTGTTTACCAATGCAGGAGACGTAAGGGATGTGAGTTTGATCCCTGGGTCAGGAAAATCCCCTGAAGGAAGAAATGGCAACCCACTCTAGTATTCTTGCCTGGGAAATCCCATGGACTGAGGAGCCTGGCTGGCTACAGTCCATGGGGTCACAAAGAGTCTGACACAACTGAAGTGACCTAGCATGCACAGATATGATAGGGACTTCGCTGGTGACTCAGTGGTAAAGAATCTCCCTGCCAATGCAGGAGATACAGTTTGATCCCTGGGTCAGAAAGATCCCCTGGAGGAGGAAAGGGCAACCCCTCAAATATTCTTATCTGAAGGAGCCTGGCAGTCTATAGTCCATGGGGTCTCAAAAGAGTCGAACACAACTTAGCAACTAAACAGCAACAATAATAGCAGATGATAGAGCACAGTTTTAGATTCTTGAAATTAATAAAATGGAAATGGATAAGGCAGTGTTGCAATGACATCTCCCTTGATGTCTGGTGTTGGAAACAAAACAATATTAGGTACCCCCTTGAGACTGTCCCTTTTCTCCTGTTCTTGAGAGTGACCTGGGAGTTATCTCTGTTATATAAGGAGATTTCAATATACTGCATGTTAGAATGTAAAATGATTAAGAGACCAATAAATCTACATAGGTTTACAATGGTTTATGTAAACATAGGTTTATAATGTGGTTTGCCGCTTATTAGCTGTGTGACCTTGGNCCCTTTTCTCCTGTTCTTGAGAGTGACCTGGGAGTTATCTCTGTTATATAAGGAGATTTCAATATACTGCATGTTAGAATGTAAAATGATTAAGAGACCAATAAATCTACATAGGTTTACAATGGTTTATGTAAACATAGGTTTATAATGTGGTTTGCCGCTTATTAGCTGTGTGACCTTGGACAAAGTGCCTAACATTTCAAAGCTCTGGTCCCTCATTTGTAAAGTGGGATAATTCTTACCTCTCAAGGTTTTGTACAACTTTAAGTGAGACAACAGAGGATAAGATGGTTGGATGGCATCACCGACTCAATGGACATGGGTTTGGGTGGACTCCAGAAATTGGTGATGGACAGGGAGGCCTGGCTTGCTGCAGTTCATGGGGTTGCAAAGAGTCAGACACAACTGAGCAACTGAACTAAACTGAACTGAAGTGAGACAATAAACGTAAAGCACTTAACAGAGATCCAGGCACAGAGTAAATGTTCTATAGTAACCATGACTATTTAATATACATGTACTGTATCACTTTGGTGATTCACCTTCTTTCCGTTATTCCATAGCAGAAAATCTTGAAATTCATGCTTTATCTTTAGAAAATCTAACTTATATCACAGCATTCAGGCAATATTTATGTATATTGACAATATCTGTCCTCATAGACAATGATTTTCCAAGTGAAAGCAAGGGAAATAATCTAGTTGCTAATACGCTGAAATCAGAGTATTCACTTTATCGAGGTCAGGCTGTCATTTTAAGGGGAATATTGAGGTAAGAAATTTCTGCTTGTTATTCACACTTCATGCCAGATTTGGACTGCCTTTATTTTCACTCACATAGTAGATTCCTGTGATTATTACATCATGATATTAGCCAGTGATGACAAGAGTCAAAGAAGACACGATGCTGTATGAGAGTTCTTTGACTCTTATTGGCTCCTGGCACCCTGCAAGCACTAGTCTGCAGCACTTTCCAGATGTTTCCTGAATCCCTTAACCACAGCCAAAGCCCAAGAGCCCCATAGACCTACTGGCCTCCCAGTTCACTCACATTATAGGGCCATTACAAGTTCATTTTGGCTCATAGGCCCTACAAGGTTAAGGAGAAAGAGGCTTGCTTTTCAAAGATTGGAACAGGGTTATTTCTTAGCATATGGAGAATCTAGGTCCCAGAGCTGATATTTACTCATTCTAGAAACATTTGCTGAGGGTCATCTAAATGCCAGGCATGATGCTAGGTGCTGAGGATACAACAGTGAACAAACTCAAGTTTGCACAAACAACCACAAATAATTTTTAAGTGAGACAGAACCTTCAAAAAGCCACTCAAATAACCTTTAAATAAGTGCTATGAAAGAGCAGTATAGGGTGCTCACCATTAACCAGGGAATTAAGGGTGCAGTTCCAAAATGCCTTTCTGGGAAAAGAACATCTAAGCAGTGACTTAAAGACTGAATAGGGATTAGCCAAGTGGGAGGAGTAACAGGCCTGTGCAAAGGCCAATGCAAGTGGAGGATTTGAGCCCAAAGTCTACTCTCTCCATTTCTGCCTCCATCCTGTACTGTAAGAGGACTTAGGCTCCTGTGTGTAAACACCCACCTTAAACAGTCAAGTTCTTAATCAATCACAAAGGAAACAGCCACCCAGAGGTATATAATCTGTGACGTGGTATACCTTAAATATGGCAAACTCTGAAAAGAGGCTCCTAACAGGCTCTAAAAGTTGGGTCCCCAGAGAGAGGCCTGGAAATGGATATACAACCTGGGCTTCAGGCAAACATCTTGCTGCTCTGTGAACTCCTTATTTCAGTGTGGAAATAAGAAAAAAGCCAGAGTGGGTTTTTATAAAATGCAGACCTGGCAGGGCTCTCACTGCCAGACCTTTGGACAATACTAGCCCAAGCCATGGGCAAGAGCTCTTTATGTGCAGACTCTGTAACTTAGAAGTCGGGACATGTATCAGTGAATCCTCCTGGAACCTGATTCAAAACTGTCAGCCTACACCTGTGTGCATGTTCCTCACAGCTTCCTTCAGCCTCACGAAGAAATTCCTAACACCCCAAGTGTTAACAATCACTGAAGCAGTTAGACATTGTCCAGCTGACTTTGAGATCTCTTGCAGCTCAGAGCTTCTGTGATTCTCAGACAACCTATACTCACCTGAGCTCAGCTGTAAAGAACCCTGGAGAAAGAGACTGGATAAGGAGATATTTGAACATTAATTAACATTCCAACTGTATCTCCTTTATATTCATATATGACTTCTAAGAAAAGCATATATGCCTTCCCCAAGAAAGACAATTCCAAAGAACATTAAAACCACCACACAACTGCACTCATTTCACACGCTAGCAAAGTAATGCTCAAAATTCTCCAAGCCAGGCTTCAACAGTACGTGAACCATGAACTTCCAGATGTTCAAGCTGGATTTAGAAAAGGCAGAGGAACCAGAGATCAAATTGCCAACATCCATTAGATCATCACAAAAGCAAGAGAGTTCCAGAAAAACATCTGCATCTATTTATTGACTGTGCGAAAGCCTTTGACTGTGTGGATAACAACAATCTTGTGGAAAATTCTGAAAGAGATGGGAATATCAGACCATCTTACCTGCCTCTTGAGAAATTTTTATGCAGGTCAAGAAGCAAGAATTAGAACTGTACATGGAAAAACAGAGTGGTTCCAAATAGGGAAAGGAATACGTAAAGGCTGTATATTGTCACCCTGCTTATTTAACATATATATAGGATACATCATGAGGAATGCTGGATTGGTTGAAGCACAAGCTGGAATCAAGATTGGCAGGAGAAATATCAATAACCTCAGATGTGCAGATGACACCAACTTTATGGCAGAAAGTGAGTAAGAACTAAAAAGCCTCTTGATGAAAGTGAAAAGGAAAGTGGAAAAGATGGCTTAAAATTCAACATTCATAAAACTAAGATCATGGCATCTGGTCCCATCACTTCATGGCAAATAGATGGGGAATGAGTGGAAACAGTGACAAACTTTATTTTCTTGGGCTCCAAAATCAGTGTAGATGGTGACTACAGCCATGACATTAAAAGACACTTGCTCCTTGGAAGAAAAGTTATAACCAACCTAGACAGTATATTCAAAAGCAGAGACATTACTTTGCCAACAAAGGTCCATCTAGTCAAAGCTATGGTTTTTCCAGTAGTCTTGTATGGATGTGAGAGTTGGATTACAAAGAAAGCTGAGCACAAAGAATTGATGCTTTTGAAGTGTAGTGTTGGAGAAGACTCTTAAGAGTCCCTTGGACTGCAAGGAAATCCAAACCAGTCCATTCTAAAGGAGATCAGTCCTGGGTATTCTTTGGAAGGACTGATACTAAAGCTGAAACTCCAATACTTTGGCCACCTCATGCAAAGAACTGACTCATTGGAAAAGNTCACACGCTAGCAAAGTAATGCTCAAAATTCTCCAAGCCAGGCTTCAACAGTACGTGAACCATGAACTTCCAGATGTTCAAGCTGGATTTAGAAAAGGCAGAGGAACCAGAGATCAAATTGCCAACATCCATTAGATCATCACAAAAGCAAGAGAGTTCCAGAAAAACATCTGCATCTATTTATTGACTGTGCTAAAGCCTTTGACTGTGTGGATAACAACAAACTTGTGGAAAATTCTGAAAGAGATGGGAATATCAGACCATCTTACCTGCCTCTTGAGAAATTTTTATGCAGGTCAAGAAGCAAGAATTAGAACTGTACATGGAAAAACAGAGTGGTTCCAAATAGGGAAAGGAATACGTAAAGGCTGTATATTGTCACCCTGCTTATTTAACATATATATAGGATACATCATGAGGAATGCTGGATTGGTTGAAGCACAAGCTGGAATCAAGATTGGCAGGAGAAATATCAATAACCTCAGATGTGCAGATGACACCAACTTTATGGCAGAAAGTGAGTAAGAACTAAAAAGCCTCTTGATGAAAGTGAAAAGGAAAGTGGAAAAGATGGCTTAAAACTCAACATTCATAAAACTAAGATCATGGCATCTGGTCCCATCACTTCATGGCAAATAGATGGGGAATGAGTGGAAACAGTGACAAACTTTATTTTCTTGGGCTCCAAAATCAGTGTAGATGGTGACTACAGCCATGACATTAAAAGACACTTGCTCCTTGGAAGAAAAGTTATAACCAACCTAGACAGCATATTCAAAAGCAGAGACATTACTTTGCCAACAAAGGTCCATCTAGTCAAAGCTATGGTTTTTCCAGTAGTCTTGTATGGATGTGAGAGTTGGACTACAAAGAAAGCTGAGCACAAAGAATTGATGCTTTTGAAGTGTAGTGTTGGAGAAGACTCTTAAGAGTCCCTTGGACTGCAAGGAAATCCAAACCAGTCCATTCTAAAGGAGATCAGTCCTGGGTATTCTTTGGAAGGACTGATACTAAAGCTGAAACTCCAATACTTTGGCCACCTCATGCAAAGAACTGACTCATTGGAAAAGACTCTGATGCTGGGAGGGATTGGGGGCAGGAGGAGAAGGGGACGACAGAGAATGAGATGGTTGGATAGCATCACCAACTTGAGGGACATGAGTTTGGATAAACTCTGGGAGTTCGTGATGGATAGGGAGGCCTGGCTTGCTGCGGTTCATGGGGTCGCAAAGAGTTGGACACAACTTAGTGACTGAACTAAACTGAATATTCCACTGTGTATGTATATATATATACACATATATATACACACACATATATATATGTATACCACAACTTCTTTATCCATTCACCTGTCGGTGGACACCTAGGTTGCTTCCATGTTGTATATGGTGCTACAGTGAATATTAGGGTTCATGTGTCTTTTTCAATTATGGTTTTCTCAGGGTATATTTACTCTTAAGTTAGGTGATATTTGCATCCTTTTTGTCTAAAAGTTTTGTATTATAGCTTCCATTTCTACTGCACATTGAGCTTTGGAAAATATTTAAAGGGCAAAATGAAAAGAAATATTGAAACTGCCTATTTGAAATAATCAAGGCTCGTGGGTGAAACATTTGCTTCTAAGGCATGACATAATATGTGTACTCTTGCATCTATTATACTATTTTTGTAGTAATTTCCTAGAGTGTAGGTGTTCAGTTTCACTGATCCCAGATAGAATTTGCTATGTAAGCTGTCGCACATTCATGGGCAATTAATCAAATTCTTACAGTGTCTGCCTATTCTCCAGGAAGAAGGAAAGAACCAAGCATAGTATTAGGCATGGAGTAAACGTTCCACAAATAGTCTCAATCTAGTTGCTTAATTGGACTGGAACCTGTTTCCATTCTTCCTGGAAATGAGAGTACCAGCTAGCACAATGAGCCAGTGAATTACTAAACATTACTAATGCTGAAATTCACTTTATACAAGCTTCCAGGAAGGTACACCTACCTGATACAGATAAGCTTAGGCAAAGCACAATCTGCCTTAGTCAGAATTAAATTCTAAGTCTCAAGTCCTTCTGGTACAGGTTTGGGTGTATTCTTGTTTCTCTCTGTGTGTGTCATCATCACAAAGGCCGTAATTTTGTTATTTGAGGTCAGGACATCCAGAATGATTGTGAGGAGCCAAGAATGAGGAAGGGGAAAGGACCTTAGTTGGTTGAATTTGAGAACGTCTGGCTTATTTCCCATACTGTGCCTCTCTGTGTATCGCCTATCTGCCGTCACTGTCTTGCCCTTTCTTTGCCAATCTTTATCCACTGAAATTGCTAAGCTCCATCTGAAAACCTTTCACCTCAAGAAGATCTAACACCTATTAAGTGCTTCCTATGTACCAGGCTTTACACATTTTATTCTTTTTGATCTTCCAAATAGCCCTCAGTGGGTATGTACCAGAATTGGTATCACTGATGGGGACATGTGACGTAAGACGTGAAGGTGATAAAGGTGAGTGATAGGGCAGTATTTGAACCCAAATAATTCCTAGGCCTGTGCCCCTTGTTGTTGACTGTAAAACTATGGAGCATTTCAGAACCTGCCCTATCCCACAAGACCACACCATATACTGCATACCTTTAGAACTAGTTTTAAACTACAAACCACGGTCCTGCACACATGACTCTGAAAATAATTTCTGTTTGTCTTGTGCTAGTAAATGTTGGCTTCCTAGATCAATGTTAAGGCCTTTTAGGACAGGAACTTGGTGTTCTGCCATCCCTGGAATATAGTTGCTGTGGTGGGCTGTAGAGTCATACAGCCCAAATTCAAACCTAGCTCCACTGCTCACTAGTATTGTGACCTTGGGCCACTTACTTGCTATATTTCCTCATCTGCAAAATAGGTATCAGAAACATACCTATCTTTATAGGTGAGTATTTTACATGGGGATTAAATATAGTAATACATGGGAAACCTATAGAATAGGATACAGTAAATATACATGATGAGTGTTAGCTACTATTTTCCTTTGCCTATACAGAAATACAGTGCTGGGCACCCAGCAGGTGGTCAATTCTCTGCCAAATAATGAACTTACCATAGAAGTAAATGAGAGATTTTATCACAGGTGTTTTTGGGTCAGCCTTTCACTGTTCATCACATGCTGATGTATCACTCAGTGCCTTGCATATTGTACTCAATAAGTAATTGTTAAATCAGTCATTTGATAAATTAACCAACCAACCAGCCAATTGGCTAGTTTTCTTACATACCAACTAATTATAGTGTTCATCAGTTTTGCTCTTCCTAAGTTAGCCTTCATCCTGTACAACATGGCTCTTAATGGTCTGCTGCTTAACTTATCTTTCACCATTGTGACTGTGCCCTGACTAATGTAAATTTCCTCACACCAAATCAGATATTATCCATCGCCTATGGCCAGCGGAGAGTTCACCTGCTATGCTACAAATTAAAAGACCAATGCAATTTACATACCAAACAATAGCCATTTGGAAGTATGGCTCAGTGTGAGGGAGGTTCAATTTATAATTTCTGTGTAAGTACCATTTAGCATGTAAAGTTAGGCTTTTCTCTGGGGTGACGTAAAGGAGATAAATGTCTGCAAAACTGGTGGTCTTATTCTGTAGCTGTTCCTTGAATATTAGCCCTGTGTTGCCAAGACTGCTGTGCTCCCCAAAACTTCCCAAAACACACATAATTTCTTGTCAGAATATCTAAATTATGTAAATGGTAACAACCATGATAATGACTAATTTTATTGGGTATGCTGATCCTAAAGATGATGAGACAGGCCAAATGTTTTGATTTGGTTTGATGTAGATCAGTCAGCTTGCTATGTTTTTTGTAAGGTTACAGGATCAGAGGGATATTCCACTGAAAAGATTTATCACTCTAAAAAGAAGTATCTCAGAAGTGGATACTCAGAGGGGGGAAAAAAAAAACAGTTTATCTAAGTCTTTGCAGGAAATTGGTTTCAAAGACCATAGTTGCCTATGTTTAATGAGTTGGATTTTCTGGAAAACTGTTTAGTTTCAACAGACAGCACAGTTTCTTAATTGTTTTGCTGTTAATTAGCTAAGGATGTAGTTTAACTGGGATTAAAGTATTCAAGATGCAAGGTGTATTCAGAAGAAGAAAATGTCTAATTAGCTTCCTATACTACATAACTCCATTGCTTCCAAGCCAGTGGGGACAACAGAAGGCAGAAATCAGATGTGCTCACTTGTTGCCTAATTCAATCAGAAGGAAGGGACGGAAAAGCCTCTTTGGGTTCAGTTCAGTTCAGTTGCTCAGTCATGTCCGACTCTTTGCGACCCCATGAATCGCAGCACGTCAGGCCTCCCTGTCCATCACCAAATCTCGGAGTTTATTCAGACTCACGCCCATCGAGTCAGTGATGCCATCCAGCCATCTCATCCTCTGTCGTCCCCTCTCCTCCTGCCCCCAATCCCTCCCAGCATCAGAGTCTTTTCCAATGAGTCAACTCTTCCCATGAGGTGGCCAAAGTACTGGAGCTTCAGCTTTAGCATCATTCCTTCCAAAGAAATCCCAGGGCCAAGCTCCTTCAGAATGGACTGGTTGGATCTCCTTGCAGTCCAAGGGACTCTCAAGAGTCTTCTCCAACACCACAGTTCAAAAGCATCAATTCTTCGGCACTCAGCCTTCTTCACAGTCCAACTCTTGCATCCATACATGACTACTGGAAAAACCATAGCTTTGACTAGTCGAACCTTAGTCGGCAAATATCTCTGCTTTTGAATATGCTATCTAGGTTGGTCATAACTTTCCTTCCAAAGAGTAAGCATCTTTTGATTTCATGGCTGTATTAAATGACATTTACAGAAACTGAGGAATGTATACATGCAAGTAAGGATGCAGGTAGAGAAAAGTGTATTTGATACAGAATGAGAAAGGATTTTTAAATAAGGGGACTTCCTTACGTTACCCAAAGTTGGACTTAATAATTTTCCTCAGATGGTAAGAGAGTCACTGAATATTCTCTTTTTCTTCTCATTTTTGGTTGAGAGTAAAAGACAATGATAACAATTCTAATCCTTAATTAAATTAAGGAAGTATGATTGGTAGGGATTTGTGTGTGTGAGAGAGAATTACTGAGTCACTTTGCATATTATACTGAAGTTGGGGAGAAAAACAGCAGTGACATACTGGAGCTGAGAAAGCCCTGAAGGTTATTGTTTCTCCTTGGTCCCATTAACAGGTCTTCCAGAATTAGCTCTTTCATATTTCCCACATACTTGGAAATCACAAGCTAATTATTACAGCTATGAAAATTAGCACAGATCTACTAAACAACAGCCAAAAATCTTGTCAGAATACAGATAGAGTTTCTTTTTAAAAATGGATTAAGAGGAGTTTTACTTTTAAAGCAAATGCATAACCCATGTGGAGTAAGGTGTTCACAGTGCATTAGGTTTGGACACATGGAGTAAATTGATTTGAATTCTTATTCATATGACTTACTCTTGTGGGCATGCTCATGTCCTCTCTGTTCTCTGCTATGTCTTTAGCTCCTAGCAAAATACAAAGAGTATACATTCTGTCAGATGGATAAGTATTTTATGAATGAATGAATAAAATAATTTGAGGTCAAATAAAATACTCAAATCTGTTTTTTAATGATTAAAAATAGTAGTTAAGGCTACCATTTGCTGAACATGGGCCATATTTTGTATTCTGTGCTAAGAGCTTTACCTGTGTGATCTCCTTGGTGAGCATGTTAGGTTCTTGGCTTTATTTAATTTGGAATTCCTTGGGAGTCTGATCATAAGCTCCATAAATGCATCCAGCTGATTTTTTAAAATAAGTTTTTTCTTTGAAATAATTTTAGATTTATAGAAAGTTTTGAAGATACTACAGAATTCCCATATACCCCTCTTCCAGTTTCTCTTAATGTTAACATCTTACGTTTCTATGGTATATTTTACAAGACTAAGAAATTAACATTGGTACAATACTATTCACTGTAGACTTTGGTTTTACTAATTCTTTTCTATTAAGATCCTTTTGCTATCCCAGGATCTAACTCAGGATACAACATTGCAAGTGGCCAGTTTATTTTTGCCCCAAAGTGCAAAAGCAGTTAAATGGAACGTGAACAGTCTTTTCAACAAATGGTGCTAGAAAAATTTTCGTGTACGTTTATAAAAGAATAAACCTTATACTCTTTATGAAATCTTAAAATGAATCATAGCTCCATTTACATAGATTTACATGTAAATTTTAGACCTACAACACTTTCAGAAGAACACATTTGAGAAAATCCTCATGATTTGTGATTAGGCCAAGAGATTTTAGAAATAACACCAAAAAGCAGTATCCATAAAAGAAAACATTTAGAGTTCATCAAAATTAGAAACTTTTATTTGCAAAAGACACTGTCAAGAAACTGAAAAGATAAGACACAGACTGGGCAAAAATATTTGCAAATAGTATATTCAGAAAGAATTTTTCCCAGAATACATAAAGAAATTTCAAGATTTGACAGAAAGAAAACAACCTACCCAATTAAACACTGAACAAAAAGATTTGATCGGACACTTCAGCAAAGAGAATATTGGGATGGACAATAAGCACAAGAAAAGATATTGAACATTATTAGCCACTAGGGAAAATCAAATTACTGCCACTGTTAACAGAGAAGGCAATGGCAACCCCCTCCAGTATTCTTACCTGGAAAATCCCATGAATGGAGGAGCCTGGAAGGCTGCAGTCTATGGGATTGCTGAGGGTCAGACATGACTGAGCGACTTCACTTTCACTTTCATGCATTGGAGAAGGAAATGGCAACCCACTCCAGTGTTCTTGCCTGTAGAATCCCAGGGATGGCAGAGCCTGGTGGGCTGCCATTTATGGGGTTGCACAGAGTCAGACATGACTGAAGTGACTTAATGCTAATACTAATAATGCCACCGTTAAATGCCACTGAGTACCCATCAGAATGACTAAAGTTGAAAACACTGGCAATCCCAAGAATTGAAAAGGATGTGAATAACTGGAACTCTTATACATACTGATGGTAATGTGAAATAGTATGGCCACTCAGAAAAACAGCATGGCATCCTACCATGGTGTTAAAAATACACCTATAGTATGACCTAACATTCCCACTCCTGGGTATTTATAACAGAGCATGGATTGGCAAATAGTGACCAGCAGGTTAAGTCCAATACACTGCTTATTTCTGTAAATAAAGTTTTTAAATAAGGAATAAGGATGGCTGCTACTGCTACTGCTAAGTCGCTTTAGTCGTGTCCAACTCTGTGGCGACCCTATAGATGGAAGCCTACCAGGCTCCCCCCATCCCTAGGATTCTCCAGGCAAGAACACTGGAGTGGGTTGCCATTTCCTTCTCCAATGAATGAAAGTGAAAAGTGAAAGTGAAGTCGCTCAGTTGTGTCCGACTCTTCCCAACCCAATGGACTGCAGCCCACCAGGCTCCTCGACCCATGGGATTTTCCAGGCAAGAGTACAGGAGTGGGATGCCATTGCCTTCTCCATAAGGATGGCTATGTTCCAGAAAAACTTTATTTACAGATTCATGCAAAGATGTGCTTGATAAAGGACAGAAATGGAATGGACCTAAAAGAAGCAGAAGATATTAAGAAGAGGTGGCAAGAATACACAGAAGAACTGTACAAAAAAGATCTTGACAACCTGGATAATCACAATGGTGTGATCACTCACCTAGAGCCAGACATCCTGGAATGTGAAGTCAAGTGGGCCTTAGAAAGCATCACTACGAACAAAGCTAATGGAGGACGTAGACTTCTAGTTGAGCTGTTTCAAATCCTGGAAGATGATGCTGTGAAAGTGCTGCACTCAATATGCCAGCAAATTTGGAAAACTCAGCAGTGGCCACAGGACTGGAAAAGGTCAGTTTTCATTCCAATCCCAAAGAAAGGCAATGCCAAAGAATGCTCAAACTAGCACACAATTGCATTCATCTCACATGCTAGTAAAGTAATGCTCAAAATTCTCCAAGCCAGGCTTCAGNCTCAAGAGGCAGGTGAGGTGGTCAGGTATTCCCATCTCTTTCAGAATTTTCCACAGTTTATTGTGATTCATAGTAACATGTAAAAATGTGTCAGTATCATGTGATATTTGCCTCCAAAATGAGTTGTATCTATTGCTTATTCTTCAGTATTATGGTTGGTCATCTTATTTCTATTGCTTGTGGAACGGAAGTCTGAAATAAAAGCTTAAAAGTTATATGTGTGTATATATATATGTATATCTACTGCTGCTGCTGCTAAGTCGCTTCAGTCGTGTCCGACTCTGTGCGACCCCATAGACGGTAGCCCACCAGGCTCCGCCGTCCCTGGGATTCTCCAGGCAAGAACACCAGAGTGGGTTGCCATTTCCTTCTTCAGTGCATGAAAGTGAAAAGTGAAAGTGAAAAGTGAAAGTGAAGTCGCTCAGTCATGTCCGACTCCCAGTGACCCCATGGACTGCAGCCCACCAGGCTCCTCTGTCCATGGGATTTTCCAGGCAAGAGTACTGGAGTGGGGTGCCATTGCCTTCTCTGATATATATATACTAGATATATATATACTAGATATATATATATGTATTCACATTTCCTCATGGCTCAGATGGTGAAAGAATCTACACGCAATGTGGGAGATCAGGTTTCAATCCCTGGGTCGGGAAGATCCCCTGGAGAAGGGTATTGGCACACTACAATACATGGTGTCACAAAGAGTCAGACCCAACAGAGCTAATAACATTGTACACATAGACACACACAAACACACCCTCATATATACTTATTTTTTCCTTACAAATGACAATTTGGAAATAACAAATGGTCAGTTTTATAACTCACATCTTTATAACATATTTTTGTTATTTATTGTCCCAAAAGAAATCCATATGCTATTTAACATTTTACCAATAGAGAAAATGCAGATGACAATGTCTTATTTCATGAGTTTCTGAGTTAAGGAAGCAAAATTGGAAATGGCTGATTTATAACAGCACCAACAAATTCCATTTCCATTTTATGCTTTCAGTCTACTCAAAATTTATCGACTATTTCTACTATGCCAGGCACTGTGTGAGCAAGGTGCCAAGGATATAGAAATGATTAAAACACAGTTCCTTTCCTCAAGAAGTCCATGCTGTTTTGAAGGAGAGAAACAAGTGCCTCAAACCAAAATGCAGTACTATGAAGGCACCAAGGAGGAAGTGATTTATTTCGCCTGGAGAGAAATGAAACCTTCACAGAAAGGCTGACATTTGGAAAAGCCTTAAAGGAAAAGGAGAAGGTTAGTAACTGTACATTTTAAACAATGATACAGCATAAAAACTCCAAAAGAAGGTTCAGTTTGTATCATGTAAGTTGCCTATGTAACTGGAACTGAATATTCATCCAGGGCAGGGGGTATTTGGGGGGACCAGATGGGAGGCTGGAAGAATAAAGTTTCATCTGGTCCCATCAGTCGTGTCTTCCCAGGCCAAGGGTCCTCCATCTGTGGGAAGGGAAGAAGCACTGCCATCTCTTGCAAAGTCTGTCCAACACTTCATGTTAGATAGTAGGACCTTTCTGCTACTGCCTGGTTCTGAGATGGTGTTGTGCAAGTTATTAAGCCTAGTTTCTGATATCTGCAAACCCAGATAACTAATAGCTGCCTCCAGAGTTTTTGTGAGGATGAAAGAGACAACTGTATGTAAAGCCTACACATATTGTCTGGCTCAGAAGAATGGGGGTAGCATGACAGTGTTGAGTGATGGTAATGGTGAAGAGTAGCCTGGTCTCTGGACTGCCTTGGGAAGACTCTGCATGTCCCACGAGGAGGGTGAGAGTGGTGTGATCCTGGCGAGCCTGGCTCTGACCCAGGGCAACTTCCTGCCCGTCTGTACTTCCTTTGCCGTTGTTCCTGTGGCACGGTGGCTCAGGCAACTGCTCCAACTGCTGCCACTGGTGCCCTGACACCTGTGGTGAGCCAGGCGATGGTCTATTAAGCCAAACCCCAGCTGGAAACCATCACCCCTAGTAATCCTAGCAACAAGGTCCCCCCCTCCTGCTCACTCCCTTCCCCTGCCTGTCCCTAGCCTTTAATTCGGTGGTCCCCAATCTTTTTGGCACCAGGGACTGGTTTCATGGAAGACAGTTTTTCCCACAGACTGGGGTCAGGGAATCATTCTGGGATGATTCAAGTACATTACATTTATTGTGCACTTTATTTCTATTATTGTTGCATCAGTTTCACCTCAGATCATCAGGCATTAGATTCTTGAGGCTGGGGACCCCTGCTTTAATTCACTCACTGTCATTTTCTTCTCTCCATCTTGATCACCTTCCATCTTGACCCTTTGCTGCCTCTTCCCCCCTCTTTTCTCCCTCATCATCACTCTCACTTTTCTTGCCCTATCCTTCCCAACATGCTTGCTCCTCTATCCTCCTTCCATGCTAGTTTGGCCAGCATGGTGTGTAGGAGTGCTGGGTTGGGGCCAGGAGGCTCAGAGACTAGTCATGCTTCTGAGATGATGATGTGATCGCTTCACCCTCTTGGGATGTGATTTCCTCATCTGTAGAAAATAAGGGGTTGGACCAGAATGATCTCCAAGTGTTCATTCTACTGTAAACTCCCATTCTGTTACCTTTTGTTCTATTCACCTTTATGCCTGATTTTCCTGTTTTAGCCAACTCATCTCTCCACCTGCCTCTTTCATCCACATCCCCACCACTTTGGTCCAAGCCACCATCACCTCCTCCCAAGGTCTACTGAGGTAGCCTCCTGATAGTAGAGTCTCCCTGCTTCTGTTCTTATCCCTGCTCAATACGTTACCCAGACAAAAGCCAAAGCAACCTTTAAAAATGTGGATGCATTTGTTCACTCCTCAACTTAAATTCCTCTGAAGTCCTTTACCATCATTGTCTATTTCACTACCCTCTGTATTCTCTTCAGAGCAATTAATACTGCTGAAATGATCTTTACCCATCAATTCTTCCCTCCTGGAATGCAGGCTCTGAAAGATAGGGAACTTGTCAGTGTGTTCACTCTGTATCCTCATTGCAAGTAGTATTCTTTCTATAAACACTGAATAAAGAACCTCTTTCTGCCATCAGACCCATCTTCCCTCTTCCTGAGGTTATCTTCTAACTATACTTTTTTTTAATGTAGAAGTATCTCTGCCAGCCAGAAGTTCTACCTAACCAGCTCCACAGTTTTCATCCCTTAGCAAAAAAAAAAGGGGTGGAGAGGGCAGCAAAAATGTGTCATTTAATATGGATATTTTGTCATAGACACCTCCACATGTAGAACCCAACTATAAGTAGGCTGTAAAAGATTTACATTGCATAGAGGCAAGTATGCTGAGAATCACAATATTATGGACAATTCACCAATGGGATTGAAAGGAAAAATAGGACTCCATCAACTCTTTTCTAGCAGTCTAGGAAAAGTTCAGTGTTATTCAGGACTATAGGAGTGCTCACTGCAGACAGAAAGGACGTCCTAGGTTTGAGAGCCTGATGTGGAAAAAGGGTGAAAGTAGCACCCAAGCAAATTTGTTTTGTTTTTGTTTACTGTGGCTTTCAGAAATAGAGACTTGCTTGCATTAATAATAATCCTTGGTTTGTGGCATGGAATCATCATAGATCCATGGGACCAGGCTCTTGCCTTGTTATATTGATTTATTCTCATTCACTTCCATTTTCCACTTCCATACTGCTCTCCCCAGTGTAATTGAATGCATTTGAAGTGTGTTGTTTTCTTTGGATGCAAAGTGAATATAATTATATTTTTGTGTATGTGCTTTAGATTTATATAAATGATACTGCATTTTAACTCATTCTATTTCTTCTTTCACAATCATTGTGATTTTTGGTCCTCCATGTCACTATATCTACATCTAATTCTTTGCCTTTAACAGCTACGTGGTCTCATCCATCACTGGTGTCTGCCTGCTTTCTCAATTGTTGCTGGCCAGATTGCTTCCAGCTTCTTGCCACCACAGATAAAATTATAGTTCACATCCTCCTATGTAGCCCTCTAAGGATCTATATGATAATTTATTGTATATATACTTGGAACAGCATTGTTGGTCATAAAATTATACATAATTAGTTTGACAAAGTAGTGCCAAATTGCATCCTCAAAATGGCTCCCCGGTCAGTATCATCAGAACACCTATGGATTTCTCAGTTCCACATCCTTGTTGCTGTTCAGTCACTCAGCTATGTCTGACTCTCTGGGACCCTGTGGCTTCCCTGTCCTTCACTATCTCCCGGAGCTTGCTCAAACTCATGTTCATTGAGTCGATGATGCCATCCAACTATCTCATCCTCTGTCACCCCCCTTCTCTCTCTGCCCTCAATTTTTCCCAGGGTCTTTTCCATTTTGTCATCTTTTTGCATCAGGTGGCCAAAGTATTGGAGCTTCAGCTTCAGTATGCAGAAGGCAATGACACCCCACTCTAGTACTCTTGCCTGGAAAATCCCATGGATGGAGAAGCCTGTAGGCTGCAATCCATGGGGTTGCTGAGTTAGACACGACTGAGTGATTTCACTTTCACTTTTCACTTTCATACATTGAAGGAAATGGCACCCACTCCAGTGTTCTTACCTGGAGAATCCCAGGGACGGGGGAGCCTGGTGGGCTGCCATCTACGGGGTCGCACAGAGTTGGACACGACTGAAGTGACTTAGCAGCAGCAGCAGCTTCAGAATCTGTCCTTTCAACGAATATTCAGAGTTGATTTCCTTTAGGATTGACTGGTTTGAACTCCTTGCAGCCCAGAGGACTCTCAGGAGTCTTCTCCAGCACCACAATTCAAAAGCATCAATTCTTTGGGACTCAGCCTTCTTTATGGCCCAGCTCTCACATNTTCAGAATCTGTCCTTTCAACGAATATTCAGAGTTGATTTCCTTTAGGATTGACTGGTTTGATCTCCTTGCAGCCCAGAGGACTCTCAGGAGTCTTCTCCAGCACCACAATTCAAAAGCATCAATTCTTTGGGACTCAGCCTTCTTTATGGCCCAGCTCTCACATCCATACATGACTACTAGATAACCCATAGCTTTGACTGTATGGACCTTTGTCAGAAAGTGATAACTCTGCTTTTTAATACACTCTCTAGGTTTGTCATAGGTTTTCTTCCAAGGAGCAAGCATCTTTTAATTTCATCCTTGCCAGATCCCAATATTGTCCCACTGTCTAATCTTTCCCAGTTGAATGACATATTGTTATTATGTCAACTTGCACTTACATAGTTACATATGATTTTGAGCACTTCCTGAATGCTTGTGAGTCCCTGGTGAACTCTTCTACAGATTGTCTGTTATATTCATTGTTTACTCTTCTACTGGATTTCTTTTGCTTTTTGGTGAATAAAGAGTTTCTTACATAATGTAAATAAAAATCACTTGTCAGTTTTAGATGTGACCAGTATCTTTCCCAATTTTTTCATCTGCCTATCAACTTTGCCTTTCATTGAACAGAAATTTTTACTTTTGAAGTAATCATAATATTTTTACTTTATTCTTTTAATGTTTTGTTCAATCAATTCTTTTCCCACTGTAGGAAACAAAGGTATTCTTCTATATTTTCTTTGGTTACATTTATCATTTTGTCTTTTACATTTAAATACATCTGGAGTCCACATCTAAATATGGTGTTAGAAAGGGGTTCAGCTTTATTTTTCTCCAGAGATAATGAGAGCTTTGGAAAATGTGCCTGAAAGAAGTAGAAGGTGCAGGGTAGGAGAGACGGAAGAGAGGAAGGAAATAAGGGACCCATAGAGAAAGGACAGAGATGGAGAATCCTAAGATTCTTTCTAAGCTGCCCTGGGAGACATCGCTTTATCTGTTGTGTGTAATGGAGGACTAAAAACGCCAGCATTAAATGCTCTTGTCATACTAATAAAGCCACTTTTAGGAGGAATTCCCCAGCAACACTGACATTCCAGTACACAGCTTTAAAAATATACCCTGTACACAACAGAAGGACTTTCCCAACTGGGAGGGAGGGTTGGGTGGGTGGAAGGAGAGAAAACTACAAGAGGGAGAAAAGCCAATATATTCAGAAGCAGAGTTGAAAACTGATTGTGCCAAAGATGGATGTTAGAAGAGTCAAACAATAATTTATTGCTCTCAGAAATGAAATTCATCTATTTAGGGAAGAAACCTGGTTTCTGTCCTGTGTCCTGAATCTCGAACATACTTTCATTTCCATTTTATATACTGCCTTTGTTTAATTCAAGTACCTATCAAACAAAGAAATTGGTTAGTTTGTGGAAAACCATCTAACCAAATTACAGGCAAATGGTTGATATTTTGAGTTGTTAAGAAACTTAATGCATACTTTTAAATTTTATTTTAGGTAGGTGAACCCAGGGGTCAGGCTTTTATTCCTCTACAGCTTTACCACTACTGAGACTTTTCAACATAACCTGCTGGAAGACTGTGAAATTGTTCTAAGACCATAGGTTAAGGAGAAGAAAAAGTTTTAAAATGGGACAAGGAAAACTGGGCAGAAAAAAATGTCCATTTTCAAATCTATAAAAATGGCTCTAAGAGCTGGCATTTTGTTGTCCAGAAAAAAAGAGAAAAAAAAATGATTACTCTGTGGGAGGAAAGAGCAGAAAGGAAGTAAAGGTCACAGGGAGCTTTTTTCATTTTTTATTTTTCCCTGTTTGTTGTTCTTTTTGTTTTTGGCCTGAGTATTTTTTTTATTACTCAAGAGAAAATTCAAATCCTTGTCTTTAATATGTCAGCTGGGCTGTCTCTTACCACCTTCCCAAAAGAAAAACTATTTGTATAGAAGGCATCCTCAAGCTTCTTCTCAAAACTCACAATTATATGAAATATTCCCAACTGAAAAACATCAGCAAGTCGTAATAAAGGATCATAACTTGTGAATAAAAGCCACACATGTAGACACACGTCTGATCAAATACATTGCTTCTGACCCCAGTATGAAATGCTTTTAGAACTGTGGCATTATACAGTCTTGGTTCAAATCTTATCTCTGATCCTCATAAAATATGATGCCTCCTATGATTTACTCAGTCTCTCTGAGCCTTGGTTTTTTTCACCCATAAAACTGAGGTAGTGACAGTACCTGGGTGGTGGTGTAGTCGCTAAACCGTGTCCAACTCTTGTGACTTCCCCCCCAACCCCCTAACTGTAGCCACCAGGCTCCTCTGTCCATGGGATTTCCCAGGCAAGAACACTGGAGTGGGTCACCTTTTCTTTCTCCAGGGCATCTTCCCAAGCCTGGGATCGAACTCACGTCTCCTGCATTACAGGTAGATTCTTTATATTTGAGTCATCAGGGAAGCCCAATAGTACCTACTGTATGCCTATTAAATATTTAAAATTAAAAACACTGACAATGTCAAGAGCTGATGAGGATGTGAAGCAACTGAAACTCTCATATGGGGCTGATGGGTATGCAGAATGGTGCATACACTCTGGGAAATACTTAAGCTGTGAAATAGCCACATAATAGAATACTACTTAGCAATAAGAAGGGATGAACTATTGATACATGCAACTATTTGGATGAGCCTCAAAACAGCTTCGATATGAAAACAATAAATACTAATATTTTATTGTACTATGGTCATGTGCAAGGCACACTCATGAGCATTTGACAGGTGTTATCTTTTAAATCCTCACACTAACTTTGTACAAAAGCTACTATTGCTGCACCCATCCTATAGTGGAGGACTCAGACCCAAAGGTTAAGTAACTTGCCAGTAGTCTGAGAAGTGGTAAAGTGCAGATCAAGGGCCCCTAAAAGGAGAGCCTGACAACTAAGATTCTGTTTTCCAAACTCTGTGCTAAGCTATCTCCCTGGAAATGAATGGAAAAGGATCAGGATATCATAGTAATCCAAGTCTATGCCCTAAACAGAAATGCTGAAGAAGATGAAGTTGAATGGTTCTATGAAGACCTATGAGACCTTCTAGAAATAACACCCCAAAAGATGTCCTTTTTATTATAGGGTGCCAGGGGCCAGTGTGAGGAACTCCACCCATGGCAAAGGTCATGAGGAAGGAGGCTTGGCATACACAAAGGTGTGATCAAGCCACAGGAAACCCCCTGTTCCCAAGCATCTACCCCCAAAACCAGAGTCTGTTTTATGCTCTCACCTACCACGCCCAAGGTAAGAGAAACTCANGAAGCCTGCCTGGAGTTTGGCAAGCAAAGTCTCTCTGGTTCCGCGATTGCCACTTTCTAGCCCTTACAATTCTGGCTGCCTGCCTCCGGCGGGGGATGCTCTGCAGCGGCTATTTCTGTCCCGCTCTTTGTCCTGTGCGCGATCCTGGCGGTGTCTTATGTTTTTGTCCTGTGCGCGATCCTGGTGGTGTCTTATGTTAGAGCTTTTCGCGTGCTAAATGTCCCGCGGTCTGGTGTGCTAGCCCAAGTTAGTTCGCTCTGGTTACGCGTGGGGTTAGTCCAAGTTAGTTCACTCAGGTTACGCGCGAGGCCTTCAGGCCCGATACTTTTGCGCTGCAGCCCGCGTCTGGCGCACCTCCCTGCCCAGCCCCCACTTGCTAATGGCGGATACAGCCGTCTACTCTGTCTTTTCCGCTGGGGGAGTTACCGTTGGGCTCGTAATCTGATAGTTTTAATTATTATTTTTGTTTGTTTGCTATTCTTCCCTCTTATGTTGCCCTCTGTGCTTTCAAGGCTCACCACAAATTTGGCAGTGAGAGCTTTTCCTGGCGTTTGGAAACACCTCTCTTCTTAAAACTCTCTTCCCGGGACAGGACTCCTTTCCAGGGACGGAGCTCCCTCCCTAGCTCCTTTGTCTGTTTCTCCGTCTTTTGTATTCTTCCTACCTGTTTTTGAAGACAATGTTCTGCTATTCTGGATGCCTGAAGACCTCTGCCAGCATTCAGAAGTTGTTCTGTAGATTTTCCTCCGCGTTGAAATGTTCTTTGGATGAATTTGCTGGGGAGAAAGTGGTCTCCCCGTCCTATTCCTCTGCCATCTTCTCCGAATCCCTCATCATTTTCTTATTACGTTTTCTTTTAGCTTCTCATGAGTACTTGGTTTTAAGTATTACTTTTTAAATACATTTTAATCAGTTGTTTTATATAACTGTTCTTCACTTTCTGTCTCCATTTAGTTCAGTCTTTCAGCTGTAGTGACATTAACCATACTGGGAATTTATAACACATACAGGAAGAAAACACACTACAGGTTCAATAAGCATTTTACCTCCCACCGCTAAACAAAGGCAACGGGTTGACTTTAAGTTTTAAGCAGTCAGAGACACTTCATGTATAAGAGATGAGATTCATAGGTAGTGTAATGAAAATGTAATCTCTTGAAACTGAACTCCATGGATTCAAGTTTAGGCTTGTAAAGTTATATTGAGGAACATGATATGAAAATAAGAGTTTCCTAACAAGAAACGTTTTGGTAGCTGGACTTATAGTCAGTAGTTGATGTTTAGTCACTTAGTCGTGTCTGACTCTGTGTGACCTCATGGACTGTAGCCTGCCAGGCTCCTCTGTCCATGGGATTTCCCAGGTAAGAATATTGGAGTGGGTTGACATTTCCTTCTTCAGGTGATCTTCCACACCCAGGGATCAAACCTGGGTCTCCTGTCTTGCAGGCAGATTCTTTACCACTGTGCTACCTGGAAATAAAAAGTGAATTCTGAAGAAATTCTCCACAAATTATGACTGTAGTCATAACCAAATAATGAACTGATAGGTACTTTAACCACATCAAAGTCAATCACTGCTCCTTTGTTTTGCAGTCATTAACAGGACTCGAACACTTATTAATTCACCACTTAAGACTGAAGGCTTAGCTTCTTTCCTCTGAACCCCTTACAAATTATTCAACCTCCTAGTAGTACCCACTTCTGCCATCTGTCCCAAGAATGCCGTGGATTAATGTTGAGGGGCATTGGTGTTGAAGAGTTTGGGCTGATCTTTAATGATTACAGGAATGGAACAGAGAGGATGTGGAAATTACAGTGAATTTCAGGAAAGGATGTAAAAATATTTAAAACCTCAAAGTCCCCTGCTCTTCAGAATGTGTTCCAAATATAAAATGCTATTATGACAATGAATTGAATTGAACATAGTAAACCATTTACAATTTGTTGTTCTCTTGCGACATCTTTCAGTCTTAAACAGTAGGGAAAGAAGTTCTGAAATAGGTGTGATTTTGATTTTATCAGCACTGATGATAAAATATCAGAGCCTTAGGTATCCAAGCAGTCTTGTTCTATTCAGATACTCTATTTCTTCACGATTCACTCTTGGTTGGTTTTGTGTTTTTAGGAATTATCTATTTTTTCTAGGTCATCCAGTTTTTTGGCATACAACTGTTCATAGTATTCTCTTACGTAGTCCTTTTTGTTTTTATTGCATCAGTTGCAACATCCCCTCTTTCATTTCTGATTTTAGTTATGTGAATCTTCTCTTTTTTCTTATTTTAGCTAAGAGTTTGTCAATTTTGTTGATCTAAAAAAAAATCACTCAGTTTCAATGGTGTTTCCTATTGATTTTCTGTTCTCTATTTCGTTTACCTTGGCTCTAATCTTCATTCTTTCCTTCCTTCTGTTCACTTTGGGTTGTTTATTCCTCTTTTCTCAGTTTCTTGAGGTGTAAAGTTATGTTGCTGATTTGAGATAGTTCTTTTTTAATCTACACATTTATAGCTCTATACCTCCCTGTTAGCAATGCTTTTGCTGCTCCCCATGTTTTTTGTGTATATTGTATTTTCACTTATCTTAAGCTATTTTCTGATTTCCCTTGTGAATTCTTTGACTCACTGGTTGTTTAAAAGGGTGTTGTTTAATTTTCACATATTTGTGTATATTCCAGTTTTCCTTGTGCTATTTATTTCTAGGTTCATTCTATAGTGATCAAAAAGGATACTTTAGATGACTTCAGTATTCATGAATTTTTTAAGATTTGTTTTTGTATCTATCCTGGAGAATGTTCCATGGGCAGTTGAGAAGATTGTATATTTTGCTGTTGTTGGGTGGAGTCGTCTGAATATGTCTTTTATATCTAGTTAGTCTGTGTTATTAAAGTCCTCTATTTCCTTTTTGATCTTTGTTGTTCTATTCACTATTGAATGGAAGATATTGAAGTCAACTACTATTATTGTGTTGCTATATATTTCTCCCTTCAGTTCTCACAATATGTGTCATATATTTAGGAGTTTTGATGTTTGATGACTATAATTTATAATATTTATAATGACTATATTTTCTTGATGAAGTTATGCTCTTATATAATGTCATCTTTTGCCTCTTATTAAAGATTTTTTTTTTAAAGTCTAGTTTGGCTGATGTTCATATAACTGTACCTG
>SJYA01001146.1:497668-552269 GCA_006410615.1 Neotragus moschatus
ATTTTTGTTTAAAGTAATTAATGATAAGGAAGGACTTACTGTTGCCATTTTAAAAAGATGTTTCTGCATATGCTGTAGCCTTTTTGTGACTCCTTTTACTATAGTCCTTTGTGGTTCATTGCTTTATTCTGTGGTGATTATCTTGATTCACTTCTCATTTCCTTTTGTGTATATTCTGTAGATATTTTCTTTCTGATTACCATTGCAGTTACATAAAACATCTTAAGGCAGGTCAGTCACTCAATCATGTCCAACTTTTTGTGACTCCATGGACTGCAGCATGCCATGTCTCCCTGTCCATCACCAACTCTGGGTGTTTATGTCCATTGAGTCCATGATGCCATCCAACCATCTCATCTTCTGTTGTCCCCTTCTCCTCCTGCCTTCAATCTTTNGGCCTATGTAGTTGGTGATTGGTATTCCATGTAAGCCAAGTTATTCAGCCTCTTTTCTCTGCTAATTTTTTTAATCCCTCTCTATCTGTAATTAAATAAGTTTTTTCCTAGGATGCTGACTCCGTCTCCACCTTCGAATTACCCTGGATCCACTGGGGCTGGACCCCGGCAATAGGGTATTGGAATGCAAAAATAGGAAGTCAAGAAATGCCTGGAGTAACAGGCAAATTTGGCCTTGGAGTATAGAATGAACCAGGGCAAAGGCTAATAGAGTTTTTCCAAGAGAACGCAATGGTCATAGCAAACATCCTCTTCCAACAACACAAGAGAAGACTACACATGGACATCACCAGGTGGTCAATATCAAAATCAAATTGATTATATTTTTTGCAGCCAAACATGGAGAAGTTCTATACAGTCAGCAAAAACAAGACCAGGAGCTGACCGTGGCTCAGACCATGAACTCCTTATTGCCAAATTCAGACTTACATTGAGAAAGTAGGGAAAACCACTAGACAATTCAGCCTATGACCTAAATCAAATCCCTTATGATTATACAGTGGAAGTGACAAATAGATTCAAGGGATTAGATCAGATAGACAATGCCTGAAGAACTCTGGACGGAGGTTCATGATATTGTACAGAAGGCAGGGATCGAGACCATCCCCAAAGAAAAGAAATGCAAAAAGTCCAAATGATTGTCTGTGTAGGCCTTACAAACCGCTGTGAACAGAAGAGAAGTGAAAGGCAAAGGAGAAAAGAAAAGATACAGTTCCAAAGAATAGCAAGGAGNTGCCTGAAGAACTCTGGACGGAGGTTCATGATATTGTACAGAAGGCAGGGATCGAGACCATCCCCAAAGAAAAGAAATGCAAAAAGTCCAAATGATTGTCTGTGTAGGCCTTACAAACCGCTGTGAACAGAAGAGAAGTGAAAGGCAAAGGAGAAAAGAAAAGATACAGTTCCAAAGAATAGCAAGGAGAGATAAGAAAGGCTTCCTCAGTGATCAGTGCAAAGAAATAGAGGAAAACAACAGAATGGGAAAGACTAGAGATCTCTTCAAGAAAATTAGAGACACCAAGGGAACATTTCATGCAAAGATGGGCACAATAAAGGACAGAAATGGTATGGACCTAACAGAAGCAGAAGATATTAATAAGAGGTGGCAAGGATACACAGAAGAACTATACAAAAAAGATCTTCACAACACAGATAATCACGATGGTATGATCACTCACCTAGAGCCAGACATCCTAGAATGCGAAGTCAAGTGGGCCTTAGGAAGCATCACTACAAACAAAACCAGTAGAGGTCATGGAATTCCAGTTGAGCTGTTTCAAATCCTGAAAGATGATACTGTTAAGGTGCTGCACTCAATATGTCAGCAAATTTGGAAAACTCAGCAGTGGCCACAGGACTGGAAAAGTTAGTTTTCATTCTAATCCCAAAGAAAGGCAATGCCAAAGAATGTTCAAACTACCGCACCATTGTACTCATCTCACACACTAACAAAGTAATGCTCAAAATTCTCCAAACCAGGCTTCAATAGTACATGAACTTCCAGATGTCCAAGCTGGATTTACAAAAGCCAGAGGAACCAGAGATCAAGTTGTCAACATCTGCTGGATCATCGAAAAAGGAAGAGAATTCCAGAAAAACATCTATTTCTGCTTTATTGACTATGCCAAAGCCTTTAACTGTGTGGACCACAACAAACTGTGGAAAATTCTTAAAGAGATGGGAATACCAGACCACCTGATATGCCTCTTGAGACATCTGTATGCAGGTTTGGAAGCAACAGTTATATCAACATGGAACAATAGACTGGTTCCAAATAGGGAAGGAAGTATGTGAAGGTGGTATATTGTCACCTTGCCTATTTAACTTATATGCAGAGTAAGTCACAAGAAATACTGGGCTGGATAAAGCACAGGCTGGAATCAAGATTCCCGGGAGAAATATCAATAACCTCAGATACACAGATGACACCACCATTATGGCAGAAAGAGAAGAACTAAAGAGCCTCTTGATGAAAGTGAAAGAGGAGAATGGAAAAGTTGGTTTAAAATTCAACATTCAGAAAACTAAGATCATGGCATATGGTCCCATCACTTCATGGCAAATAGATGGGGAAACAGGAGAAACAGTGACAGACTTGTTTGTTTTGGCCTCCAAAATCACTGCAGATTGTGACTGCAGCCATGAAAATAAAAGACAAGTGTCTTTTATTTTTCCTTGGAAGGAAAGTTATGACCAACCTAGACAGCATATTAAAAAGCAGAGACATTAGTTTGCCAACAAAGGTCTGTCTAGTCAAAGCTGTGGTTTTTCCAGTAGTCATGTGTGGATGTGACAGTTGGACTCTAAAGAAAACTGACACCAAAGAATGGATGTTTTTGAGCTGTGGTATTGAAGAAGATTCTTGAAAATCCCTTGGTCTGCAAGGAGATCCAACCAGTCCATCCTAAAGGAGATCAGTTCTGGGTGTTCATTGGAAGGACTAATGTTGAAACTGAGACTCCAATACTTTGTCCACCTGATACGAAGAACTGACTCAATTGAAAAGACCCTGATGCTGGGAAAGATTGAAGGTAGGAGGAGAAGAGGACAGAGAATGAGATGGTAGGATGGCATACAGACTCAATGAGCATTAATTTAAGTAAACTCTAGGAGCTGGTGATGAACAGGGAGGCCTCGCATGCTGTGGTTCATGAGGTCACATAGAGTCAGACACGCCTGAGTAACTGAACTGAACTGACTGAAAAGCATAACAATCTAAGACAGGGAATGAGAACCAAGAGAGAAAAAAGGATATGATAGAGGCTTCACAATCATGAGTTAGGGAGAAAAGGGGCAAAGTAGCTAACAAACCCTTATTTTGACTCTCTTCACCATTGGAGTGTTATCTAGAGTCAAGCATCATTTGCAGCTTTTCATATGAATCCACTCAGCCAGTATCATTGATCCCTGACATAGTCTAAGCTCTGAATGAGCTGGGCAGATGAAGCTGAATTTAAAAGTTTCCTGATTTTAAGGGGCTTTTAGTCTGTTATATAATTTATAATTTACTTTAAAAACACTTCATTGACAATACATTGTAGATAATACACATTAATCCACATCCTAATCAGAAATCCACGCTGCAGGATTGTCAGCCAGCATTTAACCATTAGGACCACCTGGAAGTGCTGCTGCAAGAGTTTCAGTTCACTTTAGCTTAGCGACAGTAGCTTTTGCTTGTTAGCATAATGGATGCTAGTTTCACAGATGGCTGTGTGGTAAAGAACCTGCCTATCAATGCAGGAGAGGAGGGTTCAATCCCTGCGTTGAGAAGATCCTCTGGAGGAGAAAATGGCAACCCGCTCCAGTATTCTTGCCTGGAAATTCCCATGGACAGAGGACCCTGGCAGGCTACAGTCCATGGGGTCGCAAAAGAGTCAGACACAACTTAGCGACTGAGTGATAGCAATAAAGGATGGTAGAAAGGCATTCATTTGTGAAATTAAGGTGTTCAAAATGTTGACTGGCTAGACTATTTCTAGAGAGACCTTGAGCATCTTCTGACCTCAGTGATCTTTGCATTTTGATTGAATGACAGAAGTCGGTTATAAAAATGTATGGCAGTTCTAGATAATGTTACCTTCCACCAGAAAACCAAACTTTTCTTCTGCTAAGTGGGTAGATTGGGGTGAAGGAAAAACCTTCCCCAGGCCTGTGACTGAGCTGGCTCTCTCTCAAGTTTGCTGTCTTTTCCCAGGATGTGACCTTTCTTTCACATGAGAGCCTGCCTTGTTAACCAGGACGCCATTCCTGGCAGAAACTCAATTCTCAGCACTAAAAAATGTAGAAAGTTCTACTCTGTTTTCAGAGATTTTTGATTCCTAGTCTCTTGCTCCATGAAGCTTTAGAAGAAGCTGTAGAATTCTACACATTTCTTGAGGGGAAACCAGCTGTGTGGTTGAGGCCCCTCAACTCTCTTTCCAGACTCCCATGGAAGCCAACATTTGAGGTTTCTTGTCCCTCGCAGTGGTCCTCTGCTAGACCAAGCTGGGTTCTCAGCTCTGGCCACACCTGGAATTGGCCAGTGCTCCCAGACAGGCCAGCTCACCACTGCTTCCAGGGCTTTGTTAACCAGAGTTCCTCCCCTAGCAAGTCATAGGCTCCTCAGAACCATGAACTTCAGGAAAATTCTTCTCTCCTTTTCAGAGATTTTTCAATCTATTTTCTAAGCCTCATGCTGCTCAGCTTCAGAATTCAGCAAATGTTAGTGAATTCCCTGGTAGTCTGGTGGTTAGGACTCTGCACTTTCACCACCAGGGGCCTATGTTCAGTCCCTGGTCAGGGAACTGCTGAGTGGTAGGACAAAAAAAAAAAAAAAATATATATATATATATACACACACACATATATAAGAATTAAGCAGATGTCTTGCATTGGACAACAGCTGTGTGTGGAGGCCATTCACATCACCAGTTTTGGTCACCACAGGGCTGCATAACTGCCACAGTGTGCTGTTTTCTCCCTCCCAACAGGGGCCTTTGCCGGAGCCCAGTTAGGCTGTTCAGCCTCTTGGTCACACCCAGACCTGGCTAAACCTGCAATTTTAGTTTCATCTCATTCTCATTGTTTTTGCAGGTCTCTGATGCCTTGAAACAAGGTTTATTAAAAATAAATTTTATCTAACTATTTAATATTTCACTCAGGTGGGAGTGTTAAGTTGTTATAAACCACTCTATTCTGGGTGGAAATCCTTATCTATACCTTTTGAAATAGCAGCCAGGGTCTCTTTAGGTCACTGAACTGGAGGACTCTTTGTGCAATGCCAGCCAAGCATTAACTGTATCTTACTCAGACATTAACTATATCATCAGTTTACATCCTGTGAGGCTTTAGCGTAAATTATGAAGCTAAAAGGATAGAACTGGAATTCAAGTGATGAATTCAAAACTATTCAGTGCCCACTTTCTAATACATTCTCTCTGTGTGAAAGATAGTTTAAGACTTTTAAAAATTTAAGCCTCACAGCAAGGTTGTAGATGAGAAGATCTTTAACTGTAAACTACCTCTGCAGTTTTTTAAGGCTACTAGTTCTAAAAAGAACCTAATATTGTGAGTGACCAAGCTGATTTGGCTCCATTGTTCACATGGCTCATATATAGACTAATTTATATTTTCCAACTTATATCACGTCTTGAGGAGTAAATGCTCTAAATCAACAAAGCAGATTTAAAGCATTTAATGCAGAATATAAAGCATTATTTCCTGTTTCTTTTAGTTCTGAAGATGACTTCCTGTCCAGTGAGCAGTTTAATTAACCTGGTGCTAGAAGTCCACACTGACTCCAGAACATGACTCGATAGAAACTAGTCTGAACAAGCTCGGGGAGATGGGGTGGGACATGGAGACTTGGCAGGCTGCAGGCCATAGGGTCACAGAGAGTCAGACACAGCTGAGCAATTGAACAACAAAGAGGTCCACAAGTTTGTAAATATATTTGTTTTTCATCTCTGGGCCCCTCAGTTGTTTTGAAAACAGTTCTAGGTCTTCTCAGTCTTGCTCTTTCTTTACTGAGTGCTTATTTCCCACCTGTGTATTTACCAAAATCTCTAATTCTAGGTCATATTAACTAAACTTTTCCAGTGACTTTTCTTCTCTAATTCTGCATTCCTTTATTCATTCATTCAGAGATTTACTAAATATTACTTCATTACATCCACAGCTACAGACTTTATATAATAGTGAAGCTGAATCTGGTCTCTGGGCACCAAATTAAATCTTGGGGACAAAATTTTAGGTGAAGTAGAAAAGAATATCTTTATTGCTTTGCCAGGCAAAGGGGGCCACAGTGGGCTAATGCCCTCAACACTGTGTCCCCATCTGGGGATTCCTGTGAGGAGTCTTATAGTCTAGTGGTAGAAGTTGCTAATAAGGATTAGGGTGCTTAGGACTCACATTCCTTCGATCCAGAGATGATCTGGCATCAGGTGATGATAGGCAAACTGTGACCTCTGGAATAAAGAGTGCTTTAAGTCATCCGTTTGGTGGAGGTTTTAGTTCTCCAGAGAGCTCAAAGATAATGTTTTGTGTATCACTTGAAGGGGGAACCAGGACCCTTAGACTGTACTGTTAGGTCCTATTGTTTCTTGACTGCTCCTCTTTTCCCTCTGCATCCCCTCCCTTCCCTGAACTAGCCACTATTTGAACCTGTTCTTTGGAACTCAGAGAAGGGGACACAGGAGCTTTGGTGCCCAGGAGCCCCATAGGGTTCTGTTTGGTATCAATAGCCACACTGTGGTTTTGTAGCAGAGGAAAATAAAGATATTTGATTTCATATACCTTAAGATAATTGGTATTTGATTGTACAGTCACCCTCTTCTGTTAAACAGAGAGTCTGATACAGTGTATACCTTTGTTCATCACTGTCTCCAAACCTTAGCATACTGTCTCAAACAGAGTATGCATTTAGTAAACATGTTACTTAAATAGACTAGTCAGTGAATAACACATTAAATTCATCCAGGGAATAAGTAAAAGGGCATGTACAATTTGTAATATGTTCTCCTGAATGGCCAGCAAAGGGTCTAAATGTTGCCTTAAAAAAAACTTATGTTACAAAATTAGAGATCTGTTTGGTATTTCAGGACAAAGAAAGCAAGGAGTTATCAGGGGAAAAAAAATTTTTATTAAAAAAAAAATCAGCCTTTGATTTGAAAGAAAGAATAATGAGAATCCAAGGCTCATCAAAACAAGAGTCTTGCAAGCCATTCTTGAAAAGACAAACAAGTATAGGTGAAGGTTTACATTCAAACCAAGAATGATAAAGAACTGAAAAGGCAAGACTATGGAGGTATTGAAAAGCTCATTTAGAGTAAACAAGACAGGAAGTTGAATTGACTCTCTAGATAGAAACTATAAGAAAAAATTATATTGAGGAGCCTTGAAGCAAAATAGAAGGAAGCTCATTTTGTTGCGGAAAGGAAGATCCCTTCCAGGCCCCAAGAGTAGAGTCTTGTCTAGCACTTGGGAATGAGTTGTCCAAGGAGACACACATGCTGACAAAGCAAGAAACTTTCCTGGGGAGGGGCGCCAGGGTGGAGAGCAGCAGAGTAAGGAAACCCAGGAGAACTGCTCTGCCACGTGGCTCACAATCTCTGGTTTTATGGGAACTGGATTAGTTTCTGGCTTGTGTCTGGTCAGTAATTCTGACTCAGGTTCCTTCCTGGTGGTGCGTGCATCACTCAGCAAAGGTTGGTTCTGGTGAGAAGGATTCTGGCAGGTGGGTAAGACGTATGGGCTGGCATCTCCTCCCTTCTTTTGGACCTTTCCTGAGTTCTTCTGTTTGATGGTAGTTTGTTAGTGCTGTGTTCTTACCAGAACCTCCTGTTCTAAGATAATTCGTAAAAGTGGCTACTATCTTGTCTGGCCTGCCCAACTACCAGGGTGGGTTATTTCTGTCAGTGTTTCCCCTAAAAATTTTACTGATTTCTTCAGATTCTGGTGCTTCACCTATAGCATACCGTCTGTACATTCTGAGTGTTCTAAACTCTGTGCTGGAAGGGGTAGTTGAGAAAGAGAGTGTGTGTATGCGTGTCGATATTTATGAAGATCTTGTGGAGGCCATCAGTATGCTGAAGAAATTATTTCTTTTGCCTGTGCATTTCTCTCTCACTTTATTCCTTTTAAATGGGAATAAAAGGAAGAAAGAAATGGTTTCTAGAACTCATTTCTCTTATCAAAGCATTTGTTTCTTAACTCATCTTCATTCAGCTACCCTGGGGAGAACTTCTGCCACATTGATATAATAAATGATCAGATATGTTGGGAACACATTTAACATATGGTAGAGTATGAAACACACCTGATGCAGGAAAAACAGTAACACTGGTGAGTTGAGGATAACTCCAAATTCATTTGTAAATAGATGCAGAGGAGGAAGGCCAATGCCAAACACAAAGCATACATTTCATAAATGTAGTCAAATGAATGGATCAGTCAGTAAAAAAAAAAAAAAAATTAGTAAGTGGAATTGTGTGTATATGGGAAACACCAAAAGCGTCCAAGCTCTTTGCTAGGTCATCGTCAACAGTTTATTGCATCAAGAAACAGAAAAATAAATCTAGACTTGCATTGAATGTCTAAACAATTGCTTGCAGATAAATGTGTTTCCAATTCCAAGAAAAGGAGCCGGAACCTTTGAGTCTTATGTATATCAGTTCAGTTTAGTCACTCAGTCATGTCAAACTCTTTGCAGCCCCATGCAGTGCAGCATGCCAGGCTTCTTTGCCCATCACCAACTCCTGGAGACTACTCAAACTCATGTCCATCGCGTCGGTAATGCCATCCAACCATCTCATCTTCTGTCGCCCCCTTCTCCTCTCACCTTCAATCTTTCCCAACATCAGGGTCTTTTCCAATGAGTCAGTTCTTTGCATCAAGTGGCCAAGTATTGGAGTTGCAGCTTCAACATCAGTCCTTCCAATGAATATTCAGGACTGATTTCCTTTAGAACTGACTAGTTTGATCTCCTTGCAGTCCAGGGGACTCTCAAGAGTCTCCTCCAATGCCACAGTTCAAAAGCATCAATTCTTTGGCACTCAGCTTTCTTTATGATCCAACTTGCACATCCATACATGACTACTGGAAAAACCATAGCTTTGACTAGAAGGATATTTATCAGCAAAGTAAAGTCTCTGCTTTTTATATTCTGTCTAGGTTGGTCATGGCTTTTCTTCCAAGGATCAAGTGTCTTTTAATTTCATGGCTGCAGTCACCATCTGCAGTGATTTTGGAGCCCAAGAAAATAAAGTTTATCACCATTGTCATTGTTTCCCCACCTATTTGCCATTAAGTGATTGGACCAGATGCCATAATCTTAGTTTTTTGAATGTTGAGTTTTAAGCCAGCTTTTTCACTCTCCTCTTTCACTTTCATCAAGAGGCTTTTTAGTTCTTATTCACTTTCTGCCATAACAGTGGTGCCATTTGCATATCTGAAGTTATTTATATTTCTCCCAGCAATCTTGATTCCAGCTTGTGCTTCATCCAGCCCTACATTTCGCATTATGTACTCTGCATTTAAGTTAAATAAACAGGGTGACAATATATAGCACTGATGTGCTCCTTTCCCAATTTTGAACCAGTCTGTTGTTCCATGTCCGGTTCTAACTGTTGCTTTTTGACCTGCATACAGATTTCTCAGGAGGCAAGTAAGGTGATCTGGTATTCCCATCTCTTTAAGAATTTTCCAGTCTGTTGTGATTCACATAGTCAAAGGCTTTGGCGTAGTCAATAAAGCAGAGTAGATGTTTTTCTGGAATTCTCTTGCTTTTTCTTTGATCAAACAGATGTTGGTAGTTTGATCTCTGGGTCGTCTTTCTTTTCTAAATCCAGCTTGAACATCTGTTAAGTTCTCAGCTCATGTACTGTTGAAGCCTCACTTGGAGAATTTTGAGCATTACTTTGCTAGCATGTGAGATGAGTGCAATTGTGTGGTAGTTTGAACATTCTTTGGTATTGCTTTTCTTTGGGATTGGAATGAAAACTGGCCTTTTCCAGTCCTGTGGCCACTGCTGTGTCTTCCAAATTTGCTGACATATTGAGTGCAGCACTTTCACAGCATCATCTTTTAGGATTTGAAATAGCTCAACTGACATTCCATCACCTCCACTAGCTTTGTTCATAGTGATACTTCCTAAGGTCCACTTGACTTCTCATTCCAGGATGTATATAGACCTTGAATAAAAAACAAAAACACTGTTGCATCCAATGGGAACATTGTGAGAAATGAATGATGTGTGATCTAAGTTTGGGCTATGGCTTCATCTCTACTAACTCTTTAACTGACTAGGGTATTATTTCACTCTTTTGAACCTGTTTCTCTATCTGTGGAATGAAATCATTACACTTACTCTTGCTAAAAGGGAACCCTGACTGTTCTATTTGTGCTTATCACCTTCTAGCCTTATTTTGAGTCATATAAAGCTTTCTACCCCAAGAAAATAAAGAGGTAATAGACATGACTGTATGGATCCATCAAGAACATGGCAATTGCTGTATTTTAAATAGAACATAAAGGCTTTCTTGGTGACTCAGATGGTAAAGAATCCGCCTGCAATGCATGAGACCAAGATCAAGATCAAGGTTCGATCCATAAGTCACAAAGATTCCATGAGGAAGAGAATGGCAACCCACTCTAGTATTCTTGCCTGGAGAATTCCATGGACAGAGGAGTTTGGCAGGCTGTACGTCCACGGGGTCACAAAGAGTCAGACACCACTGAGCGACTAACACTTTCACTTTCACATATGTATGTATAAATATATAAATTTTATAAATATATTTTACAAATATATATATAAACATATATTTTCTATATATTTATAAATATATTTTTTTAGTTAAGGTATAGTTGCTTTACAATGTTGTATTATTTTTCTGCTGTATATCCTCATATATTTTTATTATAGTTGGTTAATTCTCACCATTCTTTTCAATCACCTCCCTGTTTTAGTCAATGATATTTAAAGGAAAATTTTCATATTATTATTTTAATTATATAAATTGCTGTAAAAAGAAGTGTTAAAAATTTAACTAGACAATGTCTGACTAAGGTTTTGAGCTTGTGACCTGCTCTTTTTAGTTAAGGATGGAAATTATGAAGTGTAAAAGATGTGTTAAAGATTTAACAGCTCCAAATTTAGACTTTCTACTTGATGAAATCAGTGTTGGAAAAGAATTTAAAAAGGAGTCACTTCCTCATTCTATGGGTCAGGGAGATTTAATGCTTTATCTAAGGACTGTCAGTAACTAGAAAAATATGTTACAAGTAGGACACTCAGTGGAACCCCACTTCTGTGGCTATAGGGACTGTAAACTCACTGGGACCCAAAGAAAGTACATGTGTTATGGCCAGTATACAGAGTGAGAAGACACACCTTCTTGGTGAATAAACTGACAAATAGTAGATGTTTAATAAATGCTGGTCCCTTGGAAGCCCTCCCACCTTCCCTTGCATCCTTCTCAGTTCTATTTCATGTTTCATCTTAATAAAAGCAGTAACAAGTTCTTCCTGAGAGTTCCGTATATGCCAAGAAGTTCCAGGTTTCATTTCAAAACACATTTATATATATTTTTTAACTTGAGGAAGCTTTTATTTTATATGTGTATATGTGTATATATATATATATATATATATATATATACTTTTGAGAAAACTGTTATCATTGAGAATCAGAGAGGTGAAACAACTTGTCCTAAATCACCCAGGGCACAAATATCTTATAGTTTGGGGTTCCATTCTTCCAGATATAATTAGAAATAAGGACATTAGTCAGCTAATTAAGTCAAATATACAAAACAAACCACAATTAGTCCAGTTATCTGAATTTTGGCTTGACATTATGAAGTCTGGCTCAGAAATTATACTCTTCTTTTTTCTAGGAACAGTTTTGTCTTGATTTTGGCTTGGGTTAGCTGGCTTATTGCCTTGGTTCTCTCAGCAGTGAGTACTATAATATTGTTCACAGAAGCATTTCATAAATGTAGATTGAGGGAAGAAGGGAGAGAAAGAGAAGAGGAGAATATAAGCAAACCCACTTGAAATACACGTCTGAGAGTTATGGTCCAAGCCAAATGACTACAGATAAGTCTCACCACTTGCCATCACTTTCACTACTTTCCAAAGCTCCTTCAATTTTTTTATCCTCTAGCCCCAAAATGGAGCTCATGGCACTGGCCTCTGGGAATGTGTCCCATTGGTCATTCCCAGATACAGTTATACACATAAACACATTGTTGAACACAGAGTTTTGCTCTTCCTGGAGACCTAAGAGAAACTCTGCCCTCCTGGCAAGCTGTAGCTCTGCAAGATTCTTCAGAACTGTGGCCACACCTGCCATGGCTTTAGGATCCAGGTAAATAAAGAACCTTCAGTCCTATGTAAATTTCCCATATCTTGTATTTGCACTTGTAGAAATCCAGCAACACCATTTCCAGCTTACATGTTGTATTAATAATATTCTTTCAGCCCCCAAACAATTCAGTCACTCTGAATAGATTTAAGATACCTTTGCTCAGTCACTCAAATTCACACAGCCTCCATGAAACTAAACAAAACAAGACAGATTTCCAAAAAATCAAAAGCAAGTTTTACCTCAAGTATCTGATTTGACAGTTTGGAGGGTATTAATTAAGTAGAAGAATGTCTCGATTGTCTACTTCATCTAATGTATGTGTAAGAGTACCCACACTGTCAGTATAAATCATGGAGATTTTTCTCCTTTATCTGATTTTTTTAAATCCTGAATTTCTGTAATACTTGCAAATAAGAATTTTTGGCCCTTAACACTTTTTCATTTTGTTTAAAAAATCTCAGGAGTAGCTTAATAAATATTAAGTCTATGTGGTTTTCATAAGTTTATGGGCAAGCAATCACAATAGAACTTTTACTTTCTATTTATGAAAAATCTCTTGAAGTTGCCCTTTGAATCACCACTCAGAGTTTATGGGATTGATGACAATTTGTTTTTAATCTACAAACTGAAGCACTGAACCAAAAAAAGTCATGGGCTTACTGAATTTAGGTTTTCTCAGGTTTGGTTGTCAGTGTCAAATCACATCCACCAGTTTTCCAAGGACCTTAGTACTGCTGCCTGCTGGTTAATTGTACGTGGAACCCCTGAAGGGCTTCCCTGGTGGCTCAGTGGTAAAGAATCCACCTGCCAATGCAGGAGACATTGGTTTGATCCCTGGGTAGGGAAGCTCCATTGGAGAAGGAAATGGCCACCCACTCCAGTCTTGCCTGGAGAATCCTATGGACAGAGGAGCCTGGCAGGCTACAGTCCATGGTGTCACAAAAGACTTGGGCATGACTTAGCTACTCAACAAAAACAAGCCCTGAAACCCCTGGAGAATCTGTTTATAAGAAATACCATCTCGCAAGCTATCCCCACAAGGAGGACTGAAAACTAAAAGTGAAATTCATAACACTTTGGATCTTAGAGACATAGACTAAAGCAACTTTGAGTGAATATGCATTTAAAGACTATATTTTATCATATGAATCTATTGGAATTTTGTACATATAACTGGAATTGCATACAGAACTACTCATTTGTACTTGAATCCAACCATTTGTCGCCATCTCCATGGCTTCCACTCTGGTCCAAGCTCTGATCTGGAGGACGGCAGTGGTCTCCCAATGGGTTTCTTACACTACTCTGCCCCCCTGCATTCAACAGTCTACACAGCAGCCAAACTGATCTTTTTTTTTTTTTTTTTTTTCTGACAAAGCAAGAGATTTTATTGGGAAAGGACACCCGGGTGGAGAGCCAAACTGACCTTTGAACACTCAAATCTAATATGTCACTTTTCTAGCTTAAGAAACAAACATTCTCAAAACTTGTAGAAGTAAGGCCAAAGACCTCAGCATTAGCCTTCCCTGCCTCTGGGGCTTCATTACACAGCACTCTTCTGCTTTCTGTGCATCAGCCTCCAACTTCTGTGCAACTCTTACTTGAGCTCTCTGGAATGTTTCCCCGTCTTCTCTGACACAGAAAGCAGTAGTGTAGTGATTAAGGATACTGGTTCTAGGAAATAATAGGTAAGGTTATATTGAGAAGTCAGTGAGTTATTACGTGAAAAGTCTTAGAACAAAGCTCGGCACATAGTAAACTCTCAGTAAGCGATAGCTCTTACTTTTTGGTTGTTACTCATCCCCCAGTTCTCAGTTCACAGAGCACTTCCCCAGAGGGGTCTTCTCAATTCCCTCAGACATGCCAGAACCACCCATTATTCACAACTTTCTGCCTTTATTTATAGCACTCATCTCAATTTGTAGTTATATGTGTATGTGATTATTTAATTTGTGTCTGTTGTAGCCTGCTAGACTGCAAGCTTGACAAGGGCAGGAACCATGTCTCTTTTGTTTATTACCTTTTCCAAATACCTAATTCAGTGCCTAGAGGCTTGAGTGGTCAACATATATTCATCAAGGGATGTTGAAGGAGTTAAAGGATGTGTGGATGGTTAAATTTATGTAGTAAATTTATATAGTATGAAACCAATTAAGATAAAACATCAGAAAGATTATTAGAGATCTAAATACAAGACAGGTCCTATGGAAATAGAGATGAATGTTGGGTGAATTATTTAAAATAAGGAGAGTTATCTGAGATTTGTTTGATAAATATTTCATTCCTGCAGAAGATAACACTCAGGCTGAACCTCGTAGGGTGGGTAGGGTTGCAAGAAGAGGACAATTCTAGGGAAGGCTCAGGCAATAACTCTAAAGAACACAGACCTGGGTTGAATTCCAGCCCCACCACTTCCTAGCTGTTGACAGGGAGCTACTTTAAGTCCATCAATTCCATTTTTGTACTGTAAAATGCAGTAAAAATGTCTTGGATGTTTTGAGGCTTATGTGATTTTTAAATGTTAAATGTTCTGCTTGGTGCCTGTTTGTGGCCCTGCAGAAAATCTGCTATGGCTCCTGCAAGACTGGACACAGAGTGGTCATATCTTATAGGTACATGTGGCTCCATCTACCTAGTATTTAACTTCCAGCTCCCTGCATTCATCCCCTGATATAAACCCCAGGTCCTTACGGTGTCAGCTGATATTTTCACTGTTGACAAAACTGACTTCCTAATTACTTAAGTCATTTGAATTACTGTAAGTTGATTTCTTTAAAATATGCATACTTCTGTAGACACCACTAACTGTCTCTTTGTAAAACAAAATTCTAAAACAATCTCATTGTTCTCCCCCTAGGCCCTGCCAAAAAGAATGGGGAACTTGTCCTTTTGAAATCACCTCGTGTCTCCTTGATTTCCTCATTCACCAGACAGAATTTAATAATGAACCCAGCACCATTCACTGGGAGGGGAGAAAATTTCCCATACCAGTCCTCAGGGGAAGATACAGGAGGCTGATTGCTGGGTGAAAATTTAATAGCTGCCTGATGTTCTAAGGAAAAGAGGGGCTGAACCATTTGAGCAGTTGTGAGCTTAGGAAATGGGTGATTGTGTTAGCTCTGCTGAAAAGGAACCTCAAGCCATCTTATTTTCAACATATTTGGACTGCAAAGACCACACAGACGATAGATGACACAAAGAGACTGCTTCCCCATAAAGAAAATAAATAAGATTTTGCTTGGTGATAATATGTGTTGGGTGATAACAGCTGGTGGAAAGAATTAGGTTTAAGCTTGATAGCTGTGGGTAATGAGACTTCCATAATATAGAGGGACCTTAAATTACACTTGAAATTATCTTAAATCCTATGAAAGTATCTTTACTTGTGAGTATTCCATTTCTTCCATAAAATTCAGATGATTTCAGATCCTTAGTGATTCTATGCATGAGAAACTAATGTTATTCGTGAAACTATTTTTCTCTGGCTAAGAACAGATAATCCCAATAACTGTGTAGCTTAACTCATTTATGCCAATTAATTTTGCAGTAATCCTTTTACTGATGAGTACCACCTCATTAGGAAGTAGTGAAGACATGATTCAAACCCATGTCTTTTGGAGACCTGAACTTTTCTTGCCACAGTATTGTCTTCCCAATATTCAGGGCATTTCAAAGAGTACAGTGGCCTTTGATATCCAAAAGTTTCTACCATTTTCCACAAGTCCATTTTAAAAATTAAAAAGAAACACCTACGAATGTAATTTATACCTAGTATTTCCACAGTAAATTTTAGTTTAAAGAGTTACTCGTTCATTATACTATTTAATCTTGAGAATAACCTGGGAGGTAAATATTAATTATCTTATTTTACAGACAGAAAACTGAGTCTGGGCAAAGGGGCCAAAAACCCACCTTGGGTCCCATAACAAGTAAATGGTAAACACTCCCAGATTCAAACCCAGATTCTACGTCTCCTCAGCCTTCCATACCGTGGTCTTACCATTAGTTCTCAGACCTCGAAAGAAAGCTTCTTTCTTTTCTTTGCCTTTCCTGGTTTGCTACCAGGCTGTGTTTCTCTGTTTTCTGATGAAAGATCCAAGTACAAGTAGGCAAATACTTGATGCTGCAAGCCTGAGATTCTGGACAATCTGATGCAATCTTCTTTCTGACTATATCCTAAAGGAATAAATCACAGGAGAGAGAGCTGCTGGGGGGTTTTTTGTTGTTGTGTTTTAAGCAATAATAGATGTTCAAGATGCTATCAGTGTTTGAGATTTCTAATCAGCCAGAACTGTCTACTCTATAATATATGCTGACCTTCTAGGCTGATAAACCTGCATAATTATTGACTTCAGCAGAAGTTGGTATTGGCATATTATTTTGGAAACGTAGTTCTGACAACATCAGGAACAGCAAGTGTGATAAATCATTACAGGGCAGGCTGGCTGTGAGAGTGGTATTTCAATTGTACCAGACAAACGGCAAACAGATGAGTTTATATCAAGGCTAGAAGTAAACTTAGGTCTTCTCCACATACTCAGCCTCCCAATCAAACGAGAATGGCAATTTTTGTTTCCATCAATTAGAGGAACCAGTCTCTAAAGGGTCACAGCTGATTTATTTTCCAGGTCTGTGACTGCATTTGTGCCAACAAAAGCTGATGTACGTCACCCATTTAAATGAGTGTATAGTTCTGTTTTTATTTGGTGAGACTTGTCATCATCCTACCAAGTTAAAAGCCAATCGTTTCTTTTTGTGTATCTTGTTAAACCAGATAGCTCCCCCCATTTTTTTGAATTATTTAACCTATAAATTGACCATTATTTAGCATGATATTGCTTCACTTATTCCAGTATAGTCATTGAACACATATTATATGGTAGGTACTGTGCTAGCATTGGAGTTACAGACAAGTATAGTAGAGGGGATGCCCCTGCCCTCATTCGGCTTACACTCTAGGGAGAAAAAGAGATAAGTCAGCAGAACAGAACAAGTCCTCAAATGCACAGGGAAGGCCTCTCTGTAGAGGCAGTATTTGATCCTGCCCTGAAGGATGAAGAGAAGCTGGCTATATGATGACCTGGGGAAGACCCTGCCAGGCAGAGGGTAGAGCAAATGGCCCAAAGCAGGAGGCACTGGCCTGTTTGAGGAGGAGAAAGGAAGATAAACTGGTCAGTAAGTGTATAAGGATGGCATGCGATAGGGGTGAGAGAGGATGGGAGAGGTGAGTTCAGAAAGGCAGACACCAAACCATGGGAGCCTTGCATGTTTCAACTAAGTCAGGTATGTGCACCTTTATCCACTTCCTCTACTTCCCCCAATACTAAGGAGGCACTCCTAACTCCTTCCTGTTTCCTCAGGTCTTCTCAGAAATGAATGGTGTTCTGTGGAGTAAAGCACATGTAGTTCTGGTGTACAAGGACTTTGGAGCATCAGGAGTGAACTCCAACTTAAATTTTGAAAGAAATTTCAACTCTCATGGGGAAAATTACTCCAGAAGTTTTCTTTTCCTATAAAATTTGACACAGAAAGGACCCTTCTTTTTAAGAAATATAACAGAAAAGCACAGAAATAACTCAGTTATAGACACATATTGTTTGGCTAGGTACTACAGTAATGGTAGCCCTTCCAACATAAGAAAAATTTGCAAGTAGGATATATTGGATTTGGAAATATTGAGTTTTATGGAATCTCTATAGTTGCATAACGGCTGCTTCCCTGGTGGTTCAGACACTAAAGAATCTGCCTGCAATGCAGGAGACCTGGGTTTGATCCCTGGGTTGGGAAGATCCCCTGGAGAAGGGAATGACTACCCACTCCATTATTCTTGCCTGGAGAATTCCATGGACAGAAGGGCCTGAGGAGCTACAGTCCAAGAGATCGCAAAGAGTCAGACATGCCTAAGTAACTAACACACATACACACACACAGTTGCATAAAATGGTAAAAATCCAAAAAACCCTGTGGAAGAGGTGAGCATTCACTCTGAGCCCCTTAACTCTTCTCCTGTTGTTATTGTTCAGTCACCAAGTCATGTCCGACCCTTTGTGACCCCATGGGCTGCAGCACGCCCAACTTCCCTGTCCCTCTCCGTCTCCCAGAGTTTGCCCAAGGTCGTACCTGTTGAATCAGTGATGCCATCCAAACATCTCATCCTCTGTTGCCCTCTTCTCTTTCTGCCCTCAATCTTTCCCAGAATCAGGGTCTCTACTAGTGAGTCGGCTCTTTGCATCAGGTAGCCAAAGTATTGGAACTTCAGCTTCAGCATCAGCATCAGTCCTTCCAAAGAGTATTTAGTGTTGACTTCATTTTAGATTGGCTGATTTGATCTCCTTGCTGTCTAAGGGACTTTCCAGAGTCTTCTCCAGTACCACAGTTAGAAACCATCAATTCTTTGGCTCTCTGCCTTTTTTATTGTCAGGCTCTCACATCCGTAATGGAAAGACAATAGCCTTGACTATATGGACCTCTGTCAGCAAAGTGATGTCTTTGCTTTTTAACACTCTGTCTAGGTTTTTCATAGATTTCCAACCAAGAAGCAGTTATCTTCTAATTTCATGGCCATAATCACCATCCTCATGATTTTTGAGCCCAAGAGGAGGAAATCTGTCACTGCTTCCACCTTTTCCCCTTCTGTTTGCCATAAAGTGCTGGGACTGGATGCCATGATCTTAGTTTTTTTTTGTTGTTGTTGTTTAAATTTATTTATTTATTTATTTATTATTTTTTTAATTTTTAAATTTTTATTTTTTTTCCATCTCATTTTTATTTTTTTTCCATGTGAGTTCCCAATCTTGAACCCCCACCCCCCACCTCCCACCCCATATCAACTCTCTGGATCATCCCCCTGCACCAGTCCCAAGCATCCTGTATCCTGTATTGAATATAGACTGACGATTTGTTTCTTACATGATAATATACATGTTNTCAGATCATGAACTCCTTATTACCAAATTCAGACTGAAATTGAAGAAAACAGGGAAAACCGCTAGACCAGTAGTATACAGTTCCTCCCAAATTCCACATTCTCTTTCAACACAATACCATAACCTGCCCCACTACATGAGAGGGCAATGAGTTAACGTCGTTAAAAAAAAGACAACATGTATCAGCTGGCCACTGAACATTTTCTCCTTTTATCCTGGAACGCCCCATGAAATCTGGTCATCTTATGAAATGAGGACATTTATGGTATTCACTACCACTCATAATCTCTAATGGACATCTGGGTCAAGATTTCTCAGCCAGGTCTTGATTAATAGGCTACAATGTCCAGCATTATTTATCTCTTACAGATATGCTCAGGCATGATTGTCCCAAATTTCCCTCATTTGTTTATCGCCATCATATTGCTTGTCATGTTTTTATCACTTTTGTTATTCACTAAATGTTTTTCTTCTTTTTAATAAATTCCTACAAACTTGTAAGAAAAAAAGAAACTGCCTATTTAGTCCCTAGGGCAGCTATAACATATTACCACAAACTGCAGTTGGGCAGTGGGAGGGCAGTGCTTGAAACAGAAGTTCATTCTCTCACTCTTTAGGAGGCCAGAGGTCTGAAATCAAGGTGTCAACAAGGTTGCTCCTTCTGGAGGTTCTGAAGGAGAATCTGTTCCATTCCAGTCTCCTATTTCCTGGTGGTTGCCAGCAATCCTTGCAATTCCTTGGATTAAAGCTTTATCACTCCAATTCCTACATTCATTATCATGTGGGATTTTCTCCAGGGTGTATCCTCTGTCTTTGTAAATATTTTTCTTAAAATTGACTCACTTTTTCATACTATCATCAACTTATTTTAAAAGGAAAATTAACTATAACAAATAAAAAATCATTATCAATGATCATAAGTACAAGATAACCACAAGAACCTAGACAGCATATTAAAAGGCAGAGACTTTGCCAACAAAGGTCCATCTTATCAAAGCTATGGTTTTTCCATATCGCATATGGATATGCAAGTCAGACTCTAAAGAAAGCTGAACGCTGAAGAAATGATGCTTTTAAATTACTACTTATACATTAAGTAGTATTGTATGGATGTGAGAGTTGAACTGTAAAGAAAGCTGAGCACCAAAGAAAGAACTGATGCATTTCAACTGTGGCATTGGAAAAGACTCTTGAGTCCTTTGGACAGCAAGGAGATCCAACCAGTACATCCTATAGGAAATCAGTCCTGAATATTCATTGGAAAGACTGATGCTAAAGCTGAAGCTCCAATACTTTGGCCTCCTGATATGAAGAACTGACTCATTTGAAAAGACTTTGATGCTGGGAATGGTTGAAAGCATGAGGAGAAGAGGGTGACAGAGGATGAGATGTTTGGATGGCATCACTGACTCAGTGGACATGAATTTGAGCAAGACCCAGGAGTTGGTGATGAACAAGGAAGCCTGGCACATTGCGGTGCATGGGTTGCAAAAAGTTGGACACAATTGAGCGACTGAACCGAACCAAACCATAGGAACAAAGATAATACAACAAAATAATGTCATTAAACTTTTCACTGGAGATTTCCCTGGTGGTCCAGGGGTTAAGAATCCATCTTGCAAAGCAGGGGATGTGAGTTTGTTCCCTGGTCTGGGAACTAAGATCCCACATGCTGCAGGGCACCTAAGCCCACATGCTGCAACTAAGACCGAATGCAACCAAATTAAATTGAACAGACATAATCCATTAAAAGAAAACTTTTAGCTATATACTTCTACTTCTAGACAAAATGGAGCAATAAAGACTGTGTCTTTCCTCCTGTCTCAAACAACCAAAAAGTAGACAGTGAACATCAGATAACAAAAGACAGTGATCTCTGAGAGAAGGAAGCACATGAAGTGAGTCCTACGATTCTGCCAGCTTACTGTCTATAGTTTCTAAGCAGTGGTACAGGAAGAAGAACCCAGATAAAAACCCTTAAAATACTCATCATAAGACTAGCCTGCATATGTATGAGGATACTACCTGAGGATGGAGAAAGAATCACCTAAAAGGATTAAAGGACTACCCTTTTGGACTCACACAGGGCCTAGTATGTGTTCCTATCAGCTGGATCGAAAACTGCCTGATTCATCAGTTATTAGGTAGAACACTCAGAAGATCTTGACTTAGAAATGGTGAATCTCTAGACTGATCTCATGTCATCTAACATATCCTGAAAGCAAAAACCCAAAAGGATCAAACTGTTTCCACCTTTGTGATTTAGAAAAAAGTTTTGCCATATTTCAGTTTGGTTCAGTTCAGTTCAGTTCAGTCGCTCAGTCATGTCCGACTCTTTGCAACCCCATGAACTGCAGCATGCCAGGCCTCCCTGTCCATCACCAACTGCCGGAGTCTACCAAAACCCATGTCCATTGAGTTAGTGATGCCATCCAACCATCTCATCGTCTGTCATCGCCTTCTCCTCCTGCCCTTATTCTTTCCCAGCATCAGGGTATTTTCAAATGAGGCAGGACTTTGCATCATGTGGCCAAAGTATTGGAGTTTCAGCTTCAGTATCAGTCCTTCCAATAAATATTCAGGACTGATCTCCTTGAGGATGTACTGGTTGGATCTGTGTCCAAAGGACTCTCAAGAGTCTTATCCCACACCAAGGTTTAAAAGCATCATTTCTTCAGCGTTCAGCTTTCTTTAGAGTCCAACTTGCATATCCATATGCAATATGGAAAAACCATAGCTTTGACTAGATGGACCTTTGTTAGCAAAGTAATGTCTCTGCTTTTTAATATGCTGTCTAGGTTGGTCATAACTTTTCTTCCAAGAAGCAAGAATCTTTTAATTTCATGGTTGCAGTTGCCATCTGCAGTGAATTTGGAGTCCCCCAAAATAAAATCTGTCACTGTTTCCACTGTTTCCCCATCTATTTGCCATGAAGTGATGGGACCAGATGTCATGATCTTAGTTTTCTGAATGTTGAGTTTGAAGCCAGCTTTTTCACTCTCCTCTTTCACTTTCATCAAGAGGCTTTTAGTTCTTCATTTTCCACCATAAGGGTGGTATCATCTGCATATCTGAGGTTATTGATATCTCTCCCAGCAATCTTGATTCCAGCTTCTGCTTCATCCAGTCCAGCATTTCTCATGATGTATTCTGCATATTAATTAAATAAGCAGGGAGACAATATACAGCCTTGCCGTACTCCTTTCCCAATTTGGAACCAGTCTGTCATTCCATGTCCAGTTCTAACTGTTGCTTCTTGACCTCCATACAGATTTCTCAGGAGGCAGGTAAGGTAGTCTGGTATTTCCATACCTTTAAAAATTTTCCACAGTTTGTTGTGATCCACACAGTCAAAGGCTTTGGTGTAGTCAATAAAGCAGAAGTAGATGATTTTTTTGGAACTCTCTTGTTTTCTCAATGATCCATTGGATGTTGGCAATTTGATCTCTGGTTCCTCTGCCTTTTCTAAATCCAACTTGGACATCTGGAAGTTCTCTCTTCACATACTGTTGAAGCCTGGCTTGGAGAATTTTGTGCATTACTTTACTAGTGTGTGAGATGAGTGCAATCATGCAGTAGTCTGAGCATTCTTTGGCATTGCCTTTCTTTGGTATTGAAATGAAAATTGACCTTTTCCAGTCTTGTGGCCACTGCTGAGTTTTCCAAATTTGCTGGCACATCAAGTCCAGCACTTTCACAGCATCATCTTTCAGGATTTGAAATAGCTCAACTGGAATTCCATAACCTCCACTAGCTTTGTTTGTAGTGTTGCTTCCTAAGGCCCACTTGACTTCACATTCCAGGATGTCTGGCTCTAGATGAATGATCACACCATTGTGATTATCTGGCTTGTGAAGATTTTTTTTTTGTATAGTTTTGTGTATTCTTGCCATCCCTTCTTAATATTGTTTGCTTCTGTTAGTTCCATACCATTTCTGTCCTTTATTGTGCCTGGAATTGATTCCACATAAAAGTGATATTTGTCTTTCTCTGGCTTATTTCACTTGGTTTCATAATCTCTAGTTCCAGCCATGTTGCTGCAAATGGCATTATTTCACTCCTTTTTATAGCAGAGTAATATTCCATTGTATGTATATATATATATATATATATATATATACACACACATATATATATATCACATCTTCTTTATCTATTCATCTGTGGATGGACATTTAGATTTCTTTTATATTTTGGCTATTGTAAATAATGCTGCCATCAACATGCGGCTGCATGTATCTTTACAAATTAGTTTTCATCTTCTGGATATATGCCCAGGAGGAGGATTGCAAGATCATATGGCAGCTCTACTTTTAGTTTTTTTAAGGAACCTCCATAATCTTCTCCATAGTGGCTGCACCAATTAATATTCCCAGCAACAAGTTAGGAGGGTTCACTTTTCTCCACTCCCTGTCCAGCATTTATTTTTTATAGACTTTTGATGATGGCCATTCTGACCTAGATCTGATAACTTATTAAAAGAACTGGAAATCTAATTGTTTCATGTAAAAATCTCTTTATTTTAAAATTAAATTTTTGAACACTGTTGAGAAGCTAAATAAAATGTCTTTGAGCCAGCTACAGTCCATGGACCTGCCAGTGGGTAAACCCTTGCTTCCCTAGGCCTCTCTGGTAGGTACACTTCAGACCTATCAATTCCACGTGGAAATGGTAAAATTTAGGAATAGGGCCTTGAATTTTTGAGGAAAACATGAAACTTCTGCCTGCCTAATTCTAGACGTTTTACCAATCTAGGAGTAGTGAATAGAATCCAGCCTTTGACCTAGCCTACCTGGGTTGATCAAGTTTAACATTAGGACTTGAGGTCCTAAATCTCAGTATGGTGAAGAGTATTTGTTTTCCAAACTAATTTTCTTGTTCTCTATTGGTGAATTTCCACCACAGTCCTCTGGAATAAGTGGATCCAGAATCAGTAGTTCACGATCCCATGCCCTGGCCATTTTTCTTTCCTTTAATTATCTGTAAGTAATCCTGTGAAACTTCCCCAAAGCCTCCTTTGTATGTGTGTGGATGAGGCAAGCAAGCAGAAGATGAGATACAACATATCCTGATAATCCCCACGAGTCAAATGAATAATACAGTCCACTTCACTGAGTCTGTATGCTGCTGCTAAGTCGCTTCAGTTGTGTCCGACTCTGTGCGACCCCATAGACGGCAGCCCACCAGGCTCCCCCATCCCTGGGAATCTCCAGGCAAGGACACTGGAGTGGGTTGCCATTTCCTTCTCCAATGCAGGAAAGTGAAAAGTGAAAGTGAAGTCGTTCAGTCGTGTCCAACTCTTAGCAACCCCATGGACTGCAGCCTACCAGGCTCCTCAGTCCATGGGATTTTCCAGGCAAGAGTACTGGAGTGGGGTGCCATTGTATAGACACATCAAAAATTTTGTAAGACCTCTCTGTTGCTTACTATTAATATTAAATGTGTAGTAATCTTATTTAACCAAAAAATTATATTTATTTTACACCTCTGGTATTTCAGGGATCAAGCATTCTTGTAAGTAATTAGAATCCAATAGGACCAATTGTTCATNTATAGACACATCAAAAATTTTGTAAGACCTCTCTGTTGCTTACTATTAATATTAAATGTGTAGTAATCTTATTTAACCAAAAAATTATATTTATTTTACACCTCTGGTATTTCAGGGATCAAGCATTCTTGTAAGTAATTAGAATCCAATAGGACCAATTGTTCATTATAGACAGGTCAAAATATTTTATATAGATGGCCTTTGATTCCAAAGATTTCTCATGTAATTAAAGAATGCTGTATTTTGGTATTTGGTCTATCTTACTATCTCAGTACTTGTTTAATAAGTTTCTAATTGAAAATTATCTCAATGAGTGAAACTACAGTACATTAGCTGAACCCACCAAATACTCTGATACCTATCATTAATAGTGGAAGAAGTCATGGACTCCATTGTGTTATTTATTGAGTACATATGTGCAGTTCTGTATACTAATATGAGTAAAAGACTAATTGATCCACTTCTTTGGAAAGTACTCAACAAACAGACCATCAAGAAAAATCTTTGAGCAAGATCAGCTACATCAGTGAAGTAAATGCAGTCATTCTTCCTGTTGTCTGGACCTGTGTCCCTTGTAGTGGAAAGAAAGGGTTAGGTAGGTTCTTCTCCTAAAAATAACTTTTCTCACTCTGTCAGACACTCAAGTAGTCTGGACTCTGGACTCCAGTGTTGGAGTCCTAGCTCTACTACTCACTGGCTGAGTGCCATTGGATAAGCCCTTCTTTAGACATCAGTTTTCTTATCTGTTAAATGGAAATGATAATGTGACCAATCCCACTGTGAGTGTAAGAATTAAATAGGATAACATGTGCTTGGAACCATATTTGTTATGTAATAAGCAACCCAAAAATGTTAACTAATAATATCCCAAAACTAAACACAGGTCCATACTAAGAGGCCACTGGACCATTAAGAAGGAGCCCTATTTTTCCTTCCTAGCTCACAGCCAGCTAGCTCTGACCTTGAGTAACTTGGTGAGGCCCCTGATTCTGCATCTGTAAGTAATGAGTGGAATGGACTGGAATTGTTGATTCGCAACAACTACTAACTCATAAATTGCCAGAGGTGAGATTTGAGTGCTTCTGGCATTGCTGACGAGTGTGAGTGAGTGAGTGAAAGTCACTTAGTCGTGTCCAGCTCTGCGACCCCATGGACTGTAGCCTACCAGGCTCCTCTGTCCATGGAATTCTCTAGGCAAGAATATTGGAGTGGGTTGCCATGCCCTTCTCCAGGGGATCTTCCCAACCCAGGGATCAAACCCAGGTCTCCTACATTGCAGGCAGATTATCTGCCATCTGAGCCACCAAGGAAGCTGAAGAGTGAATCCTCATTTAAATTAAAAAAACTGTACCCCTANTATTGGAGTGGGTTGCCATGCCCTTCTCCAGGGGATCTTCCCAACCCAGGGATCAAACCCAGGTCTCCTACATTGCAGGCAGATTATCTGCCATCTGAGCCACCAAGGAAGCTGAAGAGTGAATCCTCATTTAAATTAAAAAAACTGTACCCCTAGGATGTGGATTAAAATGAGTAGATCCATCACATTGTCTAGGATAGAGAATCTAAAAGTCAAAAATTATGGATAATATAATACCTTTTGTGTTTCAATAGAGGGAAATATTTTGCTAGGTAGGAAAAGTGTGGGAGAAACACTTGGGCCATTCTCTCCCTTTTTCCCCTTCTTCCTCCTCCTCCTCTTTCTCCCCACCTTCTTTCCCCTCCTCCGTCTGCCAGCAGTTAAGTTAGTGGGGGCCTGAGGCTCAGCATTTTCTCTATAGGGAGCATGTGCTGAGAGGTCTGCCTGACAAGAGGCTGGCAACTGTCCCCCTCCACCCTCACTGAGTGGAGGGCCTCTTTCATTCAGAGAAAAAAGTGTTAGTGGTTGCAGGTCCATGCTCTGTCCCAGCTCAACTCCATCAGTAAAAACTGGCATTTTAACCTCGGACTATCTCATTTCCAGTGATATATTTCTTAGTGAGTTCCAAACTCCAAGAAGGAAGTGGGCTATTAGTTATGTGGCCCCCAAAGTCCTAATAAATATCTTGGGATCTATTTGAATTACTTAGAAGAAAAATGTTCAAGCTCAATGTGCCTTATTTATATGACGATGCAATTCCCTAGCCAGGCCAGACCACAAGGATCCAAAATTTTCAAGGACCTATAAACAGGCTTTCCTGGTTAAAGGTACAAGCCTTCAGACTTCAGCTGCCTGGACACTATCTTCTGAGCCAAACCTCCTTGGTTGAGGACTTTTTCCTTGGAATGTAACTGCCTCCACAGTTCCACCCTGCCTCTAAAAGTTTCTCTGTTCCAGCTCTGAAATCCTGAGGAACTATCCATCTTGTTCTTATTTAAACATTGTAGCCCAGAAATAATTTGCAGAATGAAAGGGAGTCTTATGTCAGCTCTGCTTAGGCAGTAGCACATGGCTACCAGCATACTCTGCTCTCTTTTCCATACTTCCTATACAGCACTAATCAGGAAAAAGTTCTCTCCTTGACTGCAGATGCTAGAGTTTGTGTTAACATCCCAAAGTATTCCAGCAACTGAAGCAACTGCACACTTTATTGACAGAGTGACTGTATTTTGTATCCTTTCACTCTTTCTGTTCGTCCTTACAAGTGAGTCGTAATAGATTTGAAGTTTTCTGATAAGGAATCTATTAAGCTGTACAGATAATAAAAGTAAAACCAGCTTTTGTTTCCCTATGAGACAAATTAATATCTAGCCTTTCATTGCATATACTAGCCATGCCTAATAAACCAGAGGGATGCATTTTACCCGGGATAATGCACTGGGCTGTGAAATTTAGGTTCCGTCTGGCTCTGGAATCTGGGAGCAATGAAGACATATATCTTTGAACCGCAGTTGATGGGCTCTGCCAGGCATCCATTGATTCCACAAATGGTTTTTTTTCTGGGTTGTAAAAAGACCCGATAAGCCATTTCCCCTAATTATCACAGCTCTTCAGGCAAAGCTGGGATGGCTCCTGTATTGATCCATTCCACTCTCAGGCCTCACTCCAGCCCTAGGCAAGACAGTTTCCTTTAAAACATTTCAAAACACGCCAAATCATTCCGGTGAAATCCAGAGAAGTGCAGTTCTTTTCCCTGGATTTTTATTTTTCATAACCCTCGGTTTTTTGCTTTAGCTATGCAAAAGGAGGATTGTTAGATGTGGAAAGTCAGAGAAATAGGTGTCTATCTCCCATGTCATTGAGTTTTAAAACAGGGGGATCACAATCTACTTTGAGAATTATGGACGCCTGAGAACACCAGATAAAGTGGCAGGTGAGACAAACAGGAATAATGTCTGAGTACATAAATATGTCATTTGCATTGCTTTATATTTAAAGAGTATTCTGACATTTACCCTAAAATATAAAAAATAATAAATTACTGAAGATGGATCCTAATTCTATAATAGTTTCTCCTGCTGAAGCTGGATTGATATTGTCTTTAAAGGTATATGCTGCTGAGCAGAATGTTACCAGAACAGCCATGTGTAGGCTGAATCAAGGTCTAACCAAACAGTTTCCAAGGTACAGAGAGGAGAGGGAAGCCCCAGCCCATCTTCCAGGTGCTCTGGCTCCCAAAGCCCCTCAAGGGACTTAGTGACAGAAGACCAGTGACGTGGAGGGTAAATTCCAGAATATTTTTAATTTTTTTAAAATTAACATTTATAAAGGTTAAATACAACAAATACTGACATATCCACCACTCAAAATGAGCAATGTTTTTGCCATAGTTACTTCAAGATCATTTTTTTATTTAAGGAAATAAACACACACACGTTACAGAGAAAGTTGACACCTCCTCTGAAGATGCCAAACATATTTACCTTGTTCCAGTCTCAGAAGCAACTCTCATCCTAAATATAGAGTCTGTCTAACCCATGCTTTTCAACTTTTACTGTGCGTGTGTCTCCGTATATCCAGAAATGATGTATAGCATCACCATGCTCACCATTTTTTTCATTTAAATGAATGGCGTCAAAATGTAACTTGCTTCTTCTCATTCAGCAGTGTTTTTAGGATCTGTCCATGTAGACATATGAAGATATTCTTCATTTATTTTAGTTGTTGCACAACATTCCATCTTTATCGATATATCACAATTTATTAATCCCCGTCCTCTTACAGATGAACGTTTGAGTCGATTCCAACTTTTTGTTATTAAAAACATTACTGCAAAGAACATTCTTTGGCATGTTTCCTGTTGCACATGTGTCAAAATTTCACTAGGATATCAACCCAGAAGTGGAATGGACGGTAACAGGCTACAGGCATGTTAACTAAATATCACCAAATCACTCTCCAAAGTATTTATACCAGTTGGCACCCCTACCGCTGATTATGAGTTCCCTTTTTCCCCACTAACACTTGTTGTTAGCAAACTTCTGATATTCTGCCAATTTTATGATTATGAAATATCATCTGGTTATTTTCATTCCCTGAATACCAGTAAGTTTGGGCATCTCTTTATATGCCTGTTGGCCATTTGGATTTCTTCTGTGAAATTTCTGCTTATATCTTCTGCCTATTATTCTCTGTGGTTGTTTGTCTTTATCTTAATGATTTATAGGAGTTTCTTAACTAGGTTGCTGACTGATCCTTTTTGCATCCAGAAGCTCTGCCACACTTTGTCAGTTAATTCAAACTGTCTGGAGTTGGAGATTCACATACTCAGCCTTTTGTGGCGCATAAAGATTAATGTAAAGAATCTGTGTGATAGTTATCTTAAGAAGTTTCTTGGTCTGGGCATGAGGTGCTCAGGTGAATCAATAAATGATGAGGCACAGAGTAGAACCTTTGTTGAAAAGGCTTTGGGAGATAATTCTGTTATCATCTGAGGAGTATACAGTTATGACCTAACTAGAAGAGATTTCTCAGAAAATGATCAGAATTTTAACGTTGCCTCTCCAATCATTTCTAATGCTCTGAGAATTGTTCAAGCCCTGAAACCTGATATTCTATTTTTGACATTTATGTTGGTAGCTTTTCCTTTAAGGGCACAGAGGCTACCCGTTGACCTGGCACAGTGACCGCTGTACATGGTGTTCTACTGAAATTTGCTGCTGCAGAATGAGAATGCCAGATTTCCCTCAGCAATGTCTTCATTAAAGTTGTTTGATGCAGTATCAGAAGTATTATTTTACAAAAGCTGTATTTTTAGGAATTCTCTATGATCTTTTTTAATTGGTAGGAGGGGTCTTTCTACTTAAAACTGTAGGAAAACAATTAAACAGCAATTACACTTAACAGATACTTATTAAATAAATAGATAGGACCCACCCATACCCCTGAATAGTGGAGGAAGGTTTTGAAGGTGAAAGTAGAAAGGAGAATGGGGAACTTCCATTAGGAGCTGCTCCAGCACTACAGACAGAAAGCTTTCCAAGCAGATTTTGGGGGAAGTTAAGGATAATTGTGACGCCACTGAAGGAAAAACCCAGATGACTGGCATCTACTGAATGTGGTAGAGCCCTTTACAGTCACTGAACAGCAGTAAAGAGATAACAAACAGACACATAAAATATAGGGAGTGATAATTGGGAAAAGAGGTAAAATAGAAAGATGAATGCTGGCTGCACTTTCTCACCCAAAACAGGGAAGAAATGGTTCAAAATAAAGTAGGTTCCTTCAGATCTGCCTACAGCCCTAAATCTTACCCCATTCCCAAGGATCTAGGGGAATCACTGAACTACTCATGGAAACTTATACCAGCTGGGCCTCCAACTTAAATATTGCAGAGAATATACTTACATGAGGAGAAGTCAATGGCACCCCACTCCAGTTCTCTTGCCTGGAAAATCCCATGGATAGAGGAGCCTGGTAGGCTGTAGTCCATGGAGTCGCTAAGAGTTGGACACGACTGAGCGACTTCACTTTCACATTTGACTTTCATGCATTGGAGAAGGAAATGGCAACCCACTCCAGTGTTCTTGCCTGGAGAATCCCAGGGATGGCAGAGCCTGGTAGGCTGCCGTCTATGGGGTCGCACAGAGTCGGACACAACTGAAGCGACTTAGCAGCAGCAGCATACTTACATGGTTTAGATAAATAACTAGGATCCACACAGAACCTACTCACCTGTTTTGGATTTAATACTAGACCTGAATCAATGTCTTCATGTTCAGGAATGGATAAACAATATAGAATCTATTTTTAAAAAGCATTCTGCAAATTTAATATCAGTAAAAACTGAAATCAATAAATAGAGAAAGAACACCCATCTGAAAAAAAAAATACTACATCAAAGCAAAAATAAAGCCTACATAACATCTGCTTTGTATTCCACAATAAAATACAATAAAACATAGTCTCTGAGACAAAGAAGAAAAATGAGATGAAAATCTCAAACTAAGGAAGAAAGGGAACTAGGTAAGTAGTGAAAAAATATGAAGAAACTATTACCATAACTAAAAGTTTTAATTAAATCATAGTCAGTAAAGAATAGAATTACTTCTGTAGAAAACTGAATTAGCCATGTAAAAGAAAAGATTGAATCTCTCTCCCAGATTTAAAAGACAAATGAAAAGGGGAGAGAAGTATATGAAAATTGAAATAAAAGTTAGACACAATAGAAAACTACTGAAGATCTGAATTTGCAGGTCAAAAGTGTTTGTCTTGTAGCAAGCAAAATTGTTAAAGTGAATTCAGCACTTATACTTGTCCTGGTTAAATAACTGAATTTCAAAAGTAAAGATAATTTTTCCTACAAAGGATCAGAGAAGGTTGAATTCTATGGAGGAAGAATGATTACTTGTAAAGGAAAAAAAATGGTTTGCACTCAGAGGCCTTCTATACAATATTAAAAATGAAATAATAAGAAAAACCAAAATGAAGTAATATATGTAATAAGTTAAAATAATAAACAAGTCCACAAGCTTCTGAAGAAAAAATTCCTAAGAACAAAAAAAACATGAATCAAACCAAAGAGCTTAATAATGAGTAAGTTATGTTAATAAAGATTATTAATGAAAATTAATGCTGTTTCAATACATAACTGTTTATGCAATTATCTTAAACACTATTACAAAATAGCATGAGAATTTAATATTTCCTAAAGAGGAAAATATATAATACTGCTGCTGCTGCTGTTGCTAAGTTGCTTCAGTCGTGTCTGACTCTGTGCGACCCCATAGATGGCAGCCCACCAGGCTCCCCCGTCCCTGGGATTCTCCAGGCAAGAACACTGGAGTGGGTTGCCATTTCCTTCTCCAATGCATGAAAGTGAAAAGTGAAAGTGAAGTCGCTCAGTTGTGTCTGACTCTTTGTGACCACGTGGACTACAGCCCACCAGGCTCCNGGCAGCCCACCAGGCTCCCCCGTCCCTGGGATTCTCCAGGCAAGAACACTGGAGTGGGTTGCCATTTCCTTCTCCAATGCATGAAAGTGAAAAGTGAAAGTGAAGTCGCTCAGTTGTGTCTGACTCTTTGTGACCACGTGGACTACAGCCCACCAGGCTCCCCCATTCCTGGGATTTTCCAGGCAAGAGTACTGGAGTGGGTTGCCATTGCCTTCTCCATATATAATACTAGGAAAATAATAATTAATAACAAATTTTGTGTCAAAAGTCAAGACTATACAAAGAATTTAAAGAAGGATGTTGGAATGGTTAGAGAAATGACTAGATTTCTGAATTTTTTGAAGAAATACAACACAATAAGATTTCATTCATTAATGTTGATAACCACACTTAAAAAATTGTTTAAAGCATAACAATACCATTTGTGCATCATGAATGGACCTAGAAATTATCATACTAAGTGAAGTAAGTCAGAGAAAGACAAACACCATATGATATCACTTATACATGGAATCCAAAATATGACACATATGAACCTATCTACAAAACAGAAACAGACTCACAGACACAGAGAACAACCAAGGGGGAGGGAAAGTGGGGAAGGGATAAGTTAGGAGTTTGGGATTAACATATTGATAGTACTATACACAAAATAAATACTTGACAAGGACCTACTGTATGGCACAGGGAACTGTACTTAATATTTTTTAACAACCTATAGAAGTAAAGAATCTTAAAATATATATATGTGTGTTATATGTGTGTGTATACATACATAGACACATAACTGAACACTCTTCTATAGACCTGAAACTTAACATAACATTGTAAATCAACTATACTTCAATTTAAAGAAGAAAAAAGAATAACAACCAGGAAAATTTAAATCAAGATGCATGCCATTCAAGTTATAGAAAGGAAAAATAAGATACATCATACTTCCCCTCCATCCTTATCATGGGCCAGTCCCAAAGCTTACTGTGAAGTGAAATGAAGTCGCTCAGTCATGTCCGACTCTTTGTGACCCCATGGACAGTAGCCTACCAGGCTCCGCCATCCATGGGATTTTCCAGGCAAGAATACTGGAGTGGGCTGCCATTTCCTTCTCCAGGGGATCTTCCCAACCCAGGGATCGAACCCAGGTCTCTTACATTGCAGCCAGGCGCTTTACCATCTGAGCCACCAGGGAAGCCCAAAGCTTAATATAGCTGAGTGTTAAGCCACACTTAATAATAGTAGTTTGGGTTAACAACATTTTCATAAGAAGATTTACAATAAGTTAATGTCATGCTAGATACATGCCATAGGAAGTCACTAGCAAGCTATAGTTTTGATTAAGAAAAATGTTATGGTCTTGACAAGAGAACAAGTAAACACACTATAAGTAGTAAACTATTCCTAGTGTTCTTTTCTGAATTGAGATGAATTTAAGGCTTACAAATCTCCTTGGCTTGCACTAATATTTCAATGAGTTTATCTTCCGTCTCCTATTAACTTGTCAAACTCCTGGCTGTGAATTTTCTTTATCCAGAATTCTGTATCAATAAAACTACTTCATCAGTTTCATAGGCTTAAATTTCATTTAGGTATTAAGTCATAATAATTCCAGAATGGATAATATGTGAACACTCAATTTGAATGAATTTTAACATCCTAGATTAATGAAGACTCATATAAAGGGAAAATAATTTCATAAATAGAGAACACATAAAACCCAAAGGCATGAGTAGATGGAAAGTTAATTTTGGGATCACTGCTAAACTTACAATCTCTGTTGGCATTTCCATATAAGATCTTCAAAGATGGAGTCTACAGTGGCAGAGCTAAAGTTGAGAAAGATCTAAACAGTATATACTTCTTGTATTGGGGAGTGTGGGGACCTCAAATTTCACCTCTTCACCAAAAACCTACATTGTCAGGCCAGTGTAGAGGAACAGTCTCCTTCTGCCACATAACAACACCATCTTTCTCTCCCCATATAGAACACAAAACATGTTTTTTTAACATTTAGAGAAATAAGAAACTTACAAGGTAAACTCATGTTTTAAAGTCTATTTGTTGCTAACTTGTTCCAGGCATAAAAGAAGACATGCTTGATAAATAGTGTAACTGAAAATGGTAATAAATTTATTGATAGTTATATAGAAGGAATGGATTTTAATTTTTGAATTAATTTTAATGTAAGGTTTTGTTCTCTCAACAATGATCATATCTTTGACCTAAGACCTCATTGACTGTAATAGTGATTTTAGCCTGCTGAAATATGTCAGGCACTTGTGACCATTACTGGCCTTTTCTTTCGTACAGTTTATAATTTTCTGTAATTGCTACCATTAGTAAACATTACTCAAGTTAATGACTGTCTTTTACATTAGAACTATAAATCTGCTAATCATTAATATATTGGCTAATCATTATTTCTTGGACATTAACCCAGTTAGTCAAGAATCTTGAGTGTCAAGTTCAGACCATGCTGCTTCTGTTTTTAAGTGGTAATGAATGTGAAGAGGAGGGCATAATGAGTTGAAGTCAGTCCCTGACACATAGCAGAAGACAAACACTAGTTGACTGTCTGCGATTTGTGTTTATTGAGTATCTACTATGTGCCAAGCCGTGCTAAGTACTTGACATCATTGTCACAGTCAATCTCCCCAGGCTTTGTGTATGTATTCCTATCTCCAGCTTTCTAATAAAGAAGTGAAGTTTTGGAGAAATCAACACACTTGCCAACATCTTGGCTGCATTGCTAAAATCTGATTCTGATTTGTATATATGTATCACTGAAAATTACAAACTATGTGATATACAAGTATGAAAAAATTCTCACAGTCTCAGTTCAGTCATGAGCAATAATGGAATGATCTACAGTTCACTCATTTCTTTAAAGTAAAATTATTCCTAGTGAAAAATAATGCAAGTTTATATTACAGTGGATGCAAGTCTATATTACATCAACAGAATCATAGAAGCTGAGGGTCTGAAGGGACTTAAATTGTATCAGATCTAATCGTACGTGGAGATTTATGTCCGTTTCTCTGATTAGGATGCTGAACACTTTTAACACATTAAGTCGTAAATTCTCTAAGATTTCTCTTTGCTGAAGAAAGAGAAACCGTGGGTTTAGTAAGTTGCCAGGGAATCAGTGGCAAGGAAGGAAGACAAACTGAGTGAGAAATGGAGAAGTAAATTTGAGTACTTCAATTTCCATCTCCAGATCTGAAGACCAGTAGTAATAACTATACAGGTGATGCTGCACTAGATGAAATTTGAGGTCCCTTTGGACCATGAACTTCTGTGTTGATACTGAAGGCTTTTTCACAATGTTGGTGATGATCTGTTGAAAAACAGACAACATAAGACCTCATGAAGCTGAGAGGGTAGGGGAAGTTACGTTTAAAGACTCACATTGATGGTGTATATTCAGCTGGGAGGGCAATGGATTTGTACCCAGTTGGATTTGGGGGGCCATGGTAGGCTGAGTAGTGGCCTCCCAAATATTTCTATGCCCTATTCGCAGAACCTATGAATGTTACCTCATACAGCAAAAGGAACAATGCATGTGTGAGTAAGTTTAGGATTTTGAGGTAGGGAGTTATCCTGAATTAGCCTGGTGGGTCCAGCGTAAACACAATGTCTCTGTAAGACGGACACTATAGGAGTTAGTGTCAGAGAAGAGATGGTGTGAGGAGGGATGCAAAGATTGAAGTGATATGTTTTGAAGATGGAAGTGGTGGTGGTTTAGCCGCTAAATTGTGTCCAACTCTTGCAATAGCATGGATTGTAGGCTCCTCTGTCCATGGGATTCTCCAGGCAAGAATACTGGAGTGGGTTGCCATTTCCGTCTCCAGGGGATCTTCCTGACCCAGGAATTGAACCGAGGTCTCCTGCATTGCAGCCAGATTCCTTACCGACTGAGCTACAAGGGAATACAAATGAAGGGATCTAGGTGGCTGCTAGAAGCTGAAGAAGGCAAGGAAACAGATACTTTTCTTGAAGCCTCCAGAAGGAGCCAGCCCTGAAGCCACTTTGACTTGAACCCAGAGAAACAGGTTTTGAACTTCTAACCTTCAGAACTATAAGAGAACAAAATGACATTGTTTTTAGGCACTAGTTTTGTGGTACGTTTTTAGAGCAACAATAGAAATATGATACAGTGACTCACTAGGCAAATCCCACCTGAGCACTTTTTCTTCAAAAGAACACTTCAAAGAAAAACAACTTTAAAAGACAAGTCACACCATTAACATAAAACACTTGTACCTGCAGGATCCATATTGTGAGTAAGTCATGGAAATATTTTTCCTGACACTTTTCAGTAACATGGTTGTCTCCAGGCTGTCTATGGCCTGTTGGTCCACTCATATGGACCATAGGGCTGCTCTTTACTCTTGACCTCTCCCCTGACATCTCAACTCATATTTGATTACCTGCTCGGCATTCTCCCTTGTATGTCCTTCCATAACCCAGTGTCAACAAACCAATCATATCTCATCATCTTCCTGGGAAAGTATACAGTCAGTGTCCTAAGATTATTTCTGATTCTACGGAGTTCGCTGATAAAATCTATACCTCTATCCTCATGCTTTTTATTTCCCTTTTGATTAATAGCATACTGTCACTCAGACCCAAAACAGAGTTTCACCTTTGGCAACTCCTTCTGGGTTCCTCTCTCATTTACTTAATTACCAAGAACTGTGGTATCTGTCCCCAACCTTCTACTCCCCCTGTTCTGTCCAAGTCAATGTCTCTGCAACCTTACTGCAAAGAGAATGGTTTCCTAATGATTTCAGATTTCAGTCTTCAATGCTTAACTCCATATTCCCAGATAAATATTTCTGAATTCTGCCATTCCAGATAAGTATTTCTAATCCTGTCATTCCACTGTTTTTCTTTGCCCACCATTGCAAGTGAAAAAGCTCTGCAAGGTCTCCTCCCTCTTTTCATTTTGTTTGTCTTCTCTTCTTCTTCTTTCCTTACTCTCCATTGTAATGTAGCATATCTGCTGTTCTCCAAAAAATTGTTTCCCTACCTGTGTGTCATACTCTGTTCTTTGCCTAAAATGTTCTCCTTTCTGGAGCCCCATGCCTGCATGCTGAAATATTGCCCATGTAAGATAAGGTTAAAAGGTATGGTAGTTGTAAAATATGCCCACAATTTCTGTAATAGTTCTCTGTACAATAGTGGGAGTCTAATACCCTTCCTCTTGAATGTGGGTTAAACCAAGTGACTTGCTTCTCATGAATACAGTATGGTGGAAGTGACACTGTGTGACTTTTTTTATGTAATAAAAAGTATTGCAGGCTCTTCTCTCTCTCTCTTACCTTCCCCCCCAACACACACACACTTTCAGTGGGGAAGCTAGCTGCCATATTGTGGGGACACACTATGAAGTACTTCTACATGAAGGCCAGGGACTGAGGCTTGCCGCCCTCTGAATAAGCCATCGTCCTAGAAATTGACCATCCAGCCCCAGCAGATACCTTGACTGCAAGTTTATGAAAGACCCTGAGCCAGAAGCATCCAGCTAAGCCTTAATTCTTATTGTTGTCGTTCAGTCTCTCAGTCATGTCCGACTTTTTGCATCCCCATGATCTGCAGCACTCCAGACTTCCCGGTCCTTCACCATCTCCTAGATCTTACTCAAACTCATGTCCATTGAGTTAGTGATGCCATCCAATCATCTTGGCCTCTGTTGTCCCCTTCTGCTCCTGCCTTATGTCTTTCCCAGCATCAGGGTCTTTTCTAATGAGTTGGCTCTTCGCATCAGGTGGCCAAAGTATTGGAGCTTTAGCATCAGACCTTCTAATGAATGTTTAGGATTTATTTCCTTTATGATTGACTGGTTTGATTTCCTTGCAGTCCAAGGGACTCTCAAGAGTCTTCTCCAACATCGCAGCTCAAAAACATCAGTTCTTCAGTGTTCAGCCTTCTTTATGGTCCAACTCTCCATACATGACTACTGGAAGAACCATAGCTTTGACTAGCTTTGACTAGACAGATCTTTGTCAACAAAGTAAAGTTTCTGATTTTCAATACAATGTCTAGGTTTGTTATAGCTTTTCTTCCAAGAAGCAAGCATCTTTTAATTTTGTGCCTGCAGTCACCATCTACAATGGTTTTAGAGTCCAAGAAAATAGTTTGTCATTGTTTCCATTGTTTTCCTATCTGCCATGAAGTGATGGGACTGGATGCCATGGTCTTAGTTTTTTGAATGTTGAGTTTTGAGCCAGCTTTTTCACTCTTCTCTTTCACCTTCATCAAGAGGCTATTTATTTCCTTTCCATTTTCTGCCATAAGGGTGATGTCATCTGCATATCTGAGGTTATTGATATTTCTGCCAGCAATCTGGTTTCCAGCTTGTGCTTCATTCATATTTGCATTTCACATTATGTATTCTGCATATGAGTTAAATAAGCAGGGTGACAATATATAGCTTTGACATACTCCTTTCCCAATTTTGAACCAGTCTGTTGTTCCATTAATTCCTATAGTCCTAACTCATACAAACTGTGAAAGAAAAAGTGTTGTTTTAAGGTTTAGGATAACTTGTTATGCAGCAAGATAATTAATAAAATAGTCAATCATTCTTTATTTTTATTTCAACAAAAATTTCTTGAATCCCTTCAATGGTTGAATTTGGACCTAGAGACTGGGGATGCAGGGGTAAGCCTAAAAATCTGGCCTCTGCTCTTATGCTCATTCTACTCTGTCAGGGGAAACACATTAAACAAGTACGTACCCTAGTATTTGTCTAATTACCATTATGATAAGGTATATAGGTTTGAAGACAACTGGACTATGATACCATTAACAGATCTGATCTAGCAGAATGAAGATGATTTCTAAGCACTAAGGAACTAAGAATCTGCATTGATAGTCTCTCCTTCATGGATCACAGCCTTATCGTGGGGAAGGGGCTTGCTTAACTCAGTGAAACTATGAGCCATGCCATGTAGTGCCACCCAAGACAGACTTGTCATAGTGAAGAGTTCTGACAAAACATGGTCCACTGGAAAAGGAAATGGCAGCCCACTCCAGTATTTTGCCTGGAGAACCCCATGATCTATATGAAAGGGAAAAATAATATAACACTAGAAGATAAGCCTCCTAGCTCAGAAGGTATCCAGCTAATTGGGCAGAGCAGAGGGCAATTACTAACAACTCTAATAAGAATGAAGCAGCTGGATCAAAACAGGAATGATGCTCAGCTCTGGATGTGTCTGGTGGTGAAAGTAAAGCCCAAAGCTGTAAAGAACAGTACTGCCTAGGAACCTGGAATGTTAGGTCCAAATTGGATGTAGTCAAACAGGAGATGGCAAGAGTGAACATCAATATTTTAGGAGTCAGTGAACTAAAATGGACTGGAATGGGTGAATTTAATTCAGATGACCATTATATCTACTATGGGGCAAGAATCCCTTAGAAGAAGTAGAGTACCCTCATAGTCAACAAAAGAGTCTGAAATGCAGACTCTTGGTTGCCACCTTGAAAAAGACAGAATGAACTTGGTTCATTTCCAAGGCAAACCATTCAGCATCACAGTAATCCAGGTCTATGCCCTGACCTCTGATTCCACAGAAGTTGTCCTGTTCTATGAAAACCTATGGTACCTTCTAGAGCTAACATCAAAAAATATGTCCTTTAAATTATAAGAGATTGAAAAATAGGAAATAAAGAGATACCCTGAATAACAGGCAAGTGTGGCCTTGAAGTACAAAATGAAGCAAGGCAAAGGTTAACAGAGTTTTGTCAAGAGAACACGCTGATCATAGCAAATACCCTTCTCCAACAACCCAAGAGATGATTCCACACGTGGCCATCATTGGATGGTCAATACTGAAATCAGATTGATTATGTTCTTTGCAGCCAAAGATGGAGAACCTCTATATAGTCAGTAAAAGCAAGACCTGGAGCTGACTGTGGCTCAGGTTGTGAGCTCGTTATTGCAAAATTCAGGCTTAAATTGAAGAAAGTAGGGAAGACCACTAGGCCATTCAGGTATGAGCTAAATCAAATCATTTATGATTATATACTGGAGGTAACAAATAGATACAAGGGATTAATCTTATAGACAGATTGCCTGAAGAACTGGATGAAGGTTCATAATATTGTACAGGAGGTGGTGACCAAAATCATCCCAAAGAGAAAAAAATATAAGGCAAAGCGGTTGCCTAAGGAGGCTTAACAAATGAAAGAGAAGTGAAAGGCAAGGGAGAAGGAGAAAGGTATACCCAACGGAATGCAGAGTTCCAGAGAATAGCAAGGAGAGATAAAAAGGCCTTCTTAACTAAAAAATGCAAAGAAATAGAATAAAACAATAGAATGGGAAAGACTAGAGATGTCTTCAATAAAATTGGAGATATCATGGGACTATTTCACACAAGGATGGGTATGATAAAGGACAGAAATGATAAGGACCTAATAGAAGCAGAAGAAATGAAGAATAGGTGGCAAGAATACACAGAAGAACTATACAAAAAAAGTCTTAATAACCCAGATAACCATGATGATGTACTCACTCATCTAGAGCGGGACATCTTGGAGTGTGAAGTCAAGTGAGTCTTAAGAAGCATTACTATGATAAGAAAGCTGTGATACATATACACAATGGAATATTACTCAGCCATTAAAAAGAATACATTTGAATCAGTTCTAATGAGATGGATGAAATTGGAACCAATTATACAGAGTGAAGTAAGCCAGAAAGAAAAGCACCAATACAGTATACTAACTCATATTTATGGAATCTAGAAACATGGTGATGATAACCCTGTATACGAGACAGCAAAAGAGACACAGATGCATGGAATGGACTTTTGGACTTTGAGGGAGAGGGAGTGGGGGGGAAGGTTTGGGAGAATGGCACTGAAACATGTGTGCTATCATGTGGGAAATGAATCATCAGTCTATATTTGGTTTATTATTTTTATTTATTAAATTTAAAAAAAATAGAAAAAATAAAGAGTTAAAAACAAAAAAAAAGAAGCATTACTATGAACAAAGCTGGTAGAAGTGATGGAATTCCAGCTGAGCTATTTAGAATCCTAAAAGATAATGTTTTTAAGTTCTGTACTCAATGTTTCAGCAAATTTTGAAAATGCAGCAGTGGCCACAGGACTGGAAAAGGTGAGTTTTCATTCCAATCCCAAAGAAGGGCAGTGCCAAAGAATGTTCAAACTATGGTACAATTGTGTTCATTTCACATGTTAACAAGGTTATGTTCAAAATCCTTCAAGCTAGGCTTCAGCAGTACATGAACTGAGAACTTCTAGATGTACAAGCTGGATTTAGAAAAGGCAGAGGAACCAAAGATCAAATTACCAACATTTGTTGGATCATGGAAAAAACAAGAGAGTTCCAGAAAAACATCTGCTTCTGCTTCATTGAATATGCTAAAGACTTTAATTATATGGGTCACAACAGACTGTAGGAAAATTCTTAAAGAAATGGGAGTACCAGACTACCTTACCTGTCTCCTGAGAAACCCGTATGTGGGTCAAAAAGAAACAGTTAGAACTGGACATGGAACAATAGACTGCTTCCAAATTGGGGAAGGAGTATGACAAGGCTGAATAGTGTCACCCTGTTTAACGTACATGCCTGAAGAACTATGGACAGAGGTTCCTAACATTGTATAGGAGGCGGTGATCAAACCATTCCCAAGAAAAAGAAATGCAAAAAGGCAAAATGGTTGTCTGAGGAGGCCTTACAAGTAGCTGAGAAAAGAAGACAAGTGAAAGGCAGAGGAGGAAAGGAAAGATATACCCTTCTGAATGCAGAGTTCCAAATAATAGCAAGAAGAGATAAGAAAGCCACCCTAAGTCAAAAATATGCAGAGGTTGATCATGGAAAATGACAGGCTGCGTGAAACACAAGCTGGAATCAAGACTGCAGGCAGAAATATCAATAATCTCAGATATGCAGATGATGCTACTCTAATGGCCAAAAGTGAAGAGGAACTGAAGAGCCTCTTGATGAGAGTCAAAGAGGAGAGTAAAAAAAGCTGACTTAAAACTCAACATTCAACAAACTAAAATCACAGCATCTGGTCCCATAACTTCATGGCAAATAGAAGGGTAAAAAGTGAAAGCAATGACAGATTTTCTTTTCTTGGGCTCCAAAATCACTGCTGATAGTGACTGCAGTCATTAAATTAAAAGATGCTTGCCCCTTGGAAGGAACGCTATGCCAAACCTGCTGCTGCTGCTGCCAGCATATTAAAAAGCAGAGACACTGCAAAAAAAAAAAAATCAGAGACAGCACTTTCCCAACAAAGGGCCATATAATCAAAGCTATGGTTTTTCTAATAGTCATGTGTGAGTGTGAGAGTTGGACCATAAGTCTGAGCACTAAAGAATTGAGGCTTTTGAACTAAGGTGCCGGAGAAGACTCTTAACAGTCCCTTGGACTGAAAGGAGATCAAACTAGTCAGTCGTATAGGAAATTAACCCTAAATATTCATTGGAAGGACTGATGCTGAAACTGAAGCTCCAGTGCTTTGGCCACCTAATGTGAAAAGCTGACTCACTGGAAAAGATCCTAGTGCTGGGAAAGATTGAAGGCAAATGAAGGGGCACCAGAAGATGAAATGATTCAATAGTGTCACAAACTCAATGGACATGAATTTGAGAAAACTCCGGAGATAGTGAAGGACAGAGGAGCCTAGGGTGCCACAGTCCATGTGGTTGCAAAGAGTCCGGACGCTACTTAGTGACTGAACAGCAACAACAACAACAAATTGATAGTCCAGAGCTTTGAAGAGGCCTTTGGGGCAGCAGTTACCTTGTGGCTCAGCTGGCAAAGAATCTGCCTGCAGTGCAGGAGACCTGGGTTTGATCTCTGGGTTGGGAAGATCCCCAGGTTGGGAAGATCCCCTGGAGAAGGGAAAGGCTACCCACTCTAGTACTCTGGCCTGGAGAATTCCATGCCATGTCAGAGTTGGACACGACTGAGCGACTTTCACTTTCACTTCACTTGGGCAGCAGTAGAATCCAAGGTTAGGACTTGATTTGAATGCAGTCTCTGGTTCTTACTAATTACATAACTTTCTTACCTATCTGACTTTCTTACTTTTCAGTGTGCTCATCTAAAGGAGTCTAGTAATAGTACCCCTCATATTCTTTGAATGGAATAAATGAGCTAAGGCATATGAAGTAGCTACGGTAGTGCCTGGCATATTGTATATGATCAACAGAAATTAGCTACTGAGTTCTATTTTGAGTGTCTGTCTGGTCCATTATTTTTTTCTAAATCAATGGAATCAGCCCATAACTCTCAAGTCTTAGCTTTATCTCTCTATGAAGCAGAATTAAGAATCCTGCTTTATTACCCTTGAGCTCTAAGCAACCACCCCCTCAGGACCTAAATGTAAACTTACAAACCAAATTGACACCTGAGTTTGAGGCTTTTAGGGTGGTAGAAACAAAGGGATCTATGAAGTCCTCAGGGAAACTCTGGTGTCACACAGACTCAGGTTCAAACCTACATAATCAAACAACACAAATTATTTACATCTGGACTTTTACTATTCGCTCAATTTTCAGTCTTACACAATTTAAACTTCTAACATGGCAGAATCTTTTCATTAATATCCAACTAAAGTGGAAACAGTGTCAGACTTTATTTTGGGGGGCTCCAAAATCACTGCAGATGGTGACTGCAGCCATGAAATCAAAAGACACTTACTCCTTGGAAGGAAAGTTATGACCAACCTAGATAGCATATTCAGAAGCAGAGACATTATTTTGCCGACCAAGGTCCATCTCGTCAAGGCTATGGTTTTTCCACTGGTCATATATGGATGTGAGAGTTGGACTGTGAAGAAGGCTGAGCGCTGAAGAATTGATGGTTTTGAACTGTGGTGTTGGAGAAGACTCCTGAGAGTCCCTTGGACTGCAAGGAGATCCAACTAGTCCATTCTGAAGGAGATCAGCCCTGGGATTTCTTTGGAAGAAATGTGCCAAAGCTGAAACTCCAGTACTTTGGCCACTTCATGCAAAGAGTTGACTCATTGGAAAAGACTCTGATGCTGGGAGGGATTGGGGGCAGGAGGAGAAAGGGACGACCGAGGATGAGATGGCTGGATGGCATCACTGACTCAATGGACATGAGTCTGAGTGAACTCCAGGAGTTGGTGATAGACAGGGATGCCTGGCATGCTGCGATTCATGGGGTCGCAAAGAGTTGGACATCACTGAGCGACTGAACTGAACTGAAATGCTTTTTTACTGTCATCATTACATTTTCCTCTAAATACTTTTTAAAATGCTTGTCATACGCCAAATGTAATAGGGCACAGAAAGATAAGGAATTGGTTGCAAACACTTTGGCTTATACAAACAAAGTAATACTCTACAGGGGTATATCTTCAGGTAAGATTAAATCTCAGAACTGCCCAGATTTAAGGTCTGAGTCAGGACCATACACAGACAGTGGTGAACTGTCTGTCTCCTAACATATGATCAAAAAGTGCCTATAAAATATTCTGAACTGATGGCAGCTGTATGTGACTGAGGCACAAAAGTGAAACATTCACACACACAGCAGTAAATGATGGTGAAAATATCGGTCATCATATCCTTGTGCAGATCAAGTGTTTGATTTCAGTTGAGCTTAAACCTCCTTTCCCACATCTTCCTTCATCCCTCAACAATACCTATGTTGCAATTTAGACAAGTATATGGCATCACCAACTCAAAGGACATGAGTTTGAGTTAATTCCAGGAGTTGATGATGGACAGGGAGGCCTGGCTTGCTGCAGTGCATGGGGTCGCAAAGAGTTGGACATGACTGAACTACTGAACTTAACAGAAAAGTATTAAGTGAAGGAAAATAGAATTCTAGTTAATACTCTGTCCTGCTAATGTGCTGATTTTTTTTAAACTCACTAATATTGTTTGCTGGTTTCTCTTCCCATTACTTCTTTTATTGCCAAACAGATTTTGTGTTGAATAGTAAATCCTGCCTAATATATGATCTGAAATAATTATTCTAGATGAAATAGGGAAGCACCAATATTTTTCTGTCAAAACAACTCGCAGATGAACATTCATGACTTATACTGCTATAGCATATACAACAGGCTTTTCTAGGGATTTTTGGCACCACAGAGAGCTGATGATAATGATGCTGAGACTGTTAGATGCACCGAAGTGTTAGCTGAAATGAACCACACCACGAAACTTGGCATGCAAAATGAACACGTTTTGTTAGCTTACTCACTTTAAAGAGAGCTGACATTCTCCTTAAGAAATTAGATATTTCCTTTATCAGAAGGAATTAGAGGTTGTGTGAGGCAGAACCTGTGTGAGGCAGAATTAGAGGTTGTCAACTAAAGGAGCCAGTTTACTGCAATCATACTGCATAGCTTTACGTGCATGGGTACACTCTAAGAAGCAGTGAGAATGGTTCCACAATTATGGATTGCTGCAAGGAGATCCAACCAGTCCATTCTGAAGGAGATCAACCCTGGGATTTCTTTGGAAGAAATGATGCTAAAGCTGAAGCTCCAGTACTTTGGCCACCTCATGCGAAGAGTTGACTCATTGGAAAAGACTCTGATGCTGGGAGGGATTGGGGGCAGGAGGAGAAGGGGACGACCTAGGATGAGTGGCTGGATGGCATCACTGACTCGATGGACGTGAGTCTGAGTGAACTCTGGGAATTGGTGATGGACAGGGAGACCTGGCGTGCTGCGATTCATGGGATCGCAGAATCGGACACGACTGAGCGACTGAACTGAACTGTACAGTCATTAAGTCATGTCCAACTCTTTGTGACCCCATGGACTGCAGCACTTCAGGCTCTTCTATCCTCACAGTCTCTCCCAGTCTGCTCAAATTCATATCCATTGAATCAGTGACACTATCCCACCATCTCATCCTCTGTCATGGCTCAATCTCCTTTCCTGCCTTCAGTCTTTCCCAGAATCAGGGTCTTTTCCAGTGAATCAGCTCTTTGCATCAGGTGGCCAAATTATTGGAACTTCAATTTCAGCATCAGTCCTTCCAGTGAATATATTGGGTTGGTTTCCTATAGGATTGACTAGTTTGATCTCCTTTCAGTCCAAGGGACTCTTCTCCAGAGTCTTCTCCAATACCACAATAAAGCATCAATTCTTTGGCACTCAGCTTTCTTTATGGTCCAACTCTCACATCCGTACATGACTATTGGAAAAACCATGGATTTGACTACGTGGCCCTTTGTCAGCAAAGCGCTGTCTCTGCTTTTTAATATGCTGTCTAGATTTATCATAGCTTAACTTCTAAGGAGCAAGCAGTTTTTAATTTAATGGCTGCAGTCACTATCAGCAGTGATTTTGGAGCCCAAGAAAAGAAAATCTGTCACTGCTTCCACTTTTTACCCTTCTATTTGCCATGAAATGATGGGACCAGATGCCATTATCTTAGTTTTCTGAATGATGAGTATTAAGCCAGCTGTTTTACTCTCCTCTTTGACCCTCATCAAGAGGCTCTTTAGTTCCTCTTCACTTTTGGCCATTAGAGCAGCAGCATCTGCATATCTGAAGTTGTTAATATTTCTTCCAGCAATCTTGACTCCAGCTTGTGATTCATCTAGCCTGGCATTTTGCATGAGTACTCTGCATATAAGTTAAATACACAGAGTGACAATATAGAGCTTTGTTGTACTCCTTTCCCAATTGGCTTTACAAATAGCTGAAGAAAGAAGAGAAAGGAAAAGCAATGGAGAAAGGGAAAGAAGGCAGAGTTCCAAAGAATAGCAAGGAGAGATAAGAAGGCCTTCTTAAATAAACAATGCAAAGAAATAGAGGAAAACAGTAGAAAGGGAAAGACTAGAGAATTATGGATATATATCAATAAATCCCATGAAATGTACAGACAGTATCTAGGGTCATGTCAGAATTTATGCAAGCAAAGCTTTTTCTGTAGCCCTGTTCCCTGAGCTTAGTGCAACATTTAGTGTAGCTTTTTAAGATGCATGGTCATGCGGAGTTTGGTGGTGTGACAAAAAGTACACTATATTCAAACAAAATGTTACGTTTTTCTCTGATTCACTATGTTTTAGTTAAGACTTCTCCATCCCCCAAGTAATAGAGATTCCATTAAAGTGTAAAATAAGAATGGAGGATTTAAGTTAAAGATATGAATAGGGTTGACTTGAAACAGGTGAAGATGCAGCCAGTTCTTGAAAGAACCAGAATGAGGAATCTAGCCAGCATTCTCTTTCCTACCTCAGAAGTTGTGGTGCCTTCTAGTAGCAGGAGCTGAATCCAACATGCAGCTCTTTGAACTTATGTAGAATCAACTTCCTAGCACTCCATCAGTACATCAACCCCAGGCCTAGCCAGCCAATGCCTCCTTCTCAGAATCTAACAGGAGCCCCGTAGGTTTCTCTTCTGAGCTCAGAGAGGACTGAGAGCTGCTGTCTCCTCAAAGGTGTGAGTTTCAGTTCTAGGGCCCCTCCATAGAGCTTCTCAGTTTTGCTATTCACATCCTCTTCCTTGTGTTCCTCTAGCCTTGGTATGATAGATGCTTCCTGCAATGGCCACCTTGAAGTTTATCTTATTGGTTACAGAATTGACAACCTTCTACCAGATTAACAATTCTTTGTGCTAAATTATCTTTGTTTAAATAACTGGTGGGATTTTTGTCTCTCCACTGGACCCTGACTCATATAGGTGTCTGTTTTTGAACTACGTGATTTCTGCAGTTCTACGAGCTTTAAAATTTCCTAATACACAAATGCACCTTGGTAAGTCACAAGTATGACACAAACCTAAGTAGCTGACCATTAATGACAAATGCCAACACACTAAGCACCATGATAAGAGATTTCCTTCGGTTATCTCACTTTGTCCTCATAGTAATCCTATAAGGCATGTGATGGGGTTACCCTGATTTCACAAAGGAGAAAACTGAGTTCAGGAAATTTTCATAAACTATGTATGGCAGAAAGCTAGTAAGAGACAGAGCCCAAGATGCGAGTCTAGTTCTTCACTTTGCTTCTTTCACAGAACCAATGCATGGTGTCAGGCAGATATTCACACTTACGACAGTTCCCCTTGGACTGTAAATACAGAGTACAGGATTCTCTTTAGCTTTATATGTCTAATGCAGTCACTGTTGTAGAAGAGACATGATAAATGACAACTAAAATTTGAGACAAAGAAAATGATTCAGATCACTTGAAAAGACAGGAAATTTACAAAGAGAAGCTAAGTCTTAGAGTTTATTTGGGGCAGCCAGTTCAAATGGCTTTCATAGCAGATGTGGGACTTGGCATCTAAACAGTATGCTTGTATGCCTAGAAAAGGGGAATTCAGTGCAAGATATTCTGTATAGAGAATCCAAGTGAGTGCTCAGAAATTGATGTCACCTCAAGGAGCATAGACCTAAATTCAGAGAGAAAAGTCATTCCTCTGTGGCCATAAAGCTACAAGGGATCTCTGATCTGAACTAAAACACAGAGTATTTAATTGGTATTTAACAATATTAAATTGAGGATACATAACATGCCTAACTCAAATATAAATTTTGTCTTAAGATGTTCTCATGCTTTAAAACAGTTGGTCCACTTTTACATAGCCATAAAAGGAATCCCAGTGGCTCTGACTTTATGGGGAAATAAACCCTAGTTTCTGGAAAGTAATAGCAGTTATCTAATCTGTAATGACGTTGGCAAAAACTCTTCTATTTAAAAGTACCCAGGAACTTAACCCATTTATGATGCACCATTTCCTTCTGAGAAAAAATAACAATCTTTCTATAATTTGGAAGTCTTTATTTTTACCACGCTGGTGTGTTGGTATAGTAGTCAGAAATTTAAATATTTCAAATTCAAAACACCAAAATGACCTATTGAATCAATTAATTAGTCTTGCTTTTTGGTAAAAATGTCCTATAATTTTAGGCACACCAAAAATGCTTATGACTGACAAAGAGAAAGAAAAGAAACCACTTCAGAAAATTTTAGAGCCTTCCATATCGAAGCACTTGGGAAATTATTTTCCTTTTGCTAATGTACCCATTTGTTTGTTATTAACAAATGCTCAAGCGCTCAGCTGCTCATATATTTTTTGCAGCTGTTTTGTAAGAGCTCTTGAGAATATTTCAAGGTTCAACTTAGTGTCAAGCTGTTGGAAGTCTCCAAATCCAATTTCTAGGCATAAGAGGTCACAGTCTCTCAAGCCTGGTGTTGTGGATATTTTGGTGATGTTTGAATGTAAGAAGTTCACTTTTTACTTTGTTTCATGCTACAAGTATATTTTATTATCCATTAAACTGAGTCTCTAAGACAGATTGAATGGCTGTGAAAATACAAATTCTTCCATTTGCATTACAATGAAAACTTTCCCCTATGGAAATACAAGATTCAACAGCTTATAGTTTTGACTGCAAGTTAAATAATAGTTTATTCAATAATAAACTTATCAAAATTTAGACTACAGTAAGATATTAATATCCAGATTTGCTCTAAATCCAGGTAAATGAAGACTCTTAATTAGTCTTTCTTAACAATTTGGGCCTTAGTTTACCCATGGATAGAGCACAAAACATGAAATAATAAAGCAAATTACTGTTTTGAAGGCTGTCTCTCCCAGTGCCAAGTGGTACAGTAAAGGTCTTCTGAAGACTGAAAATCTGCACATGAGAATTTATAAACATCTGAGGTCCCACCAGCTGGCACAATTGATTTTAGCCTACATGACACTTTTTTTCTTAATAATTTAAGACTTTAGTTAAATATTATGATATTATAGTAAAAAATTTCAAGTACTATATCTAATATTTAGAGCCTGCTAGCTATTTAAAAACACTCTGAGTTTCAGCTGGTTCCAAACAACATCTGTGATCCATATTCCTAAAGTGCACACAAACATTAAATATACACATTATTTGATTTCATAACTGAATATTTTGATACTGGGCTATATTAATGAGCCCAGTTATGAAAATAATCTTAAATTATTTTCCCAGGGAAGAAAATGCAATGTGTTAGCCAGATCTTCCTTTTTCTGCCAACTCTCTTGAACACTGCTGCTGCTGCTAACTTGCCTCAGTCGTGCCCAACTCTGTGCGACCCCATAGATGGCAGCCCTTGGTATAGTTTGATTGTAGCATGGAGTTATCTGTAAACTTCCTTAATACAGCTACTTTATAATAGCTGTCAATGCACTCATTGACAAAAAGCACACATTTTGAGAGAGTTCTATTGCCAATTTCAGTTAATTAAAGGTGAAAGCTATGAAATTGCTGAAGGCAAATAAGATACTTTAAAATGCCTTTTCTCTCTTTTGTTCTTGCTCATGCAATTAATAACAAGGAGATATTTTAAGATATCAAAAATTTGATTGCTAGAGTCATCCAAATTATTAAAATAACTTTGATGTAAAATATAATAAGGCACACTAGAATATTGTGTGTGAGTATATGTATTTACCAAGTAAGAAAACCAGTATTAAGAGCCTTTTGGACTCTGTGGGAGAGGGAGAGGGTGGGAGGATTTGGGAATAAGGCATTGTAACATGTATGATATCATAAGGGAAACGGATTGCCGGTCTAGGTTCGATGCAGAAGGCTTGGGACTGATGAGTGGGGATGATCTGGAGGGATGGTATGGGGAGGGAGGGGGTCCAGATTGGGAACTCAGGTACATTTATGGCTGATTTATGTCAATGTATGGCAAAATGAGTACAGTATTGTAAAGCAAAACAAACTAAAAAATAAAAATTAAAGAAAAAAATAAGAGCTGGGGGAAAAATGTTAGGATTCTTCCAATTCTATTATTATATAATTATTCAATATCTTGCTATTATTGACCAAATTTCCAATATGTTCTGAAATTGTCATCTAGAACCATCACAGGTAAGTAAGGAAATTATTTTCCAACAAGATGCTGGCTTACTAAACCACTTATTATAAAAAAAATTCCCAAATTGCAGTTTCATAACTTGATGATTACTGAGTTTCCCTTTCACAAAGAAACAATTTGACTCTTCCATTAGATCAAACTGCCACATGAATGTTTCTCTTCTCCACCCCCAAGCACTCACTACACAGATCTACACACACACACACACACACACACACACACACATTGTGAATACTTCCTCCTCACTAGGAGATAGATAGCCTCTTATTGGGTGATGATAAGACAAATTTTAACCTGCTGCTGCTGAAGGCAATGGTACCCCACTCTAGTACTCTTGCCTGGAAAATCCTATGGACAGAGGAACCTGGTGGGCTGCAGTCCATGGGGTCACTAAGAGTTAGACACAACTGAGCAACTTCACTTTCACTTTTCACTTTCATGCATTGGAGAAGGAAATGGCAACCCACTCCAGTGTTCTTGCCTGGAGAATCCCAGGGACGGGGGAGCCTGGTGGGCTACTGTCTATGGGGTCATACAGAGTTGGACACGACTGAAGCTACTTAGCAGCAGCAGCAGCAGCTGCTTAACAGAAATGATTTTGGTTTGGTTCTTATTAGTGACTGGCTTAAAATAGAATTATTTGTTGTTGTTGTTGTTGTTCAGTTGCTAAGTTGTGTCTAAGTCTTTGAGACCCCTGGAAAAGGAAATGGCAACCCACTCCAGTATTCTTGCCTGGGAAATCCCATGGACAGAGGATCCTGGCAGGCTACAGTCCATGGGGTCACAAAAGAGTTGGACACAATTTAGCTACTAAAACAACAAAATATAATTAATACAGAACAATATAAAAGAGAGGGAGTTTTCAGAAACAGTTCCAAGAAAAAAAAGTTAGTGCACCTAATTCTCTCAATTAAACACACAGGCTTCATTTATGTAGATTATGCTTATTAACCATCTCTCTGTCTTCAAGTTTAACGTTCACAATAATCCATTCAAAAGTTTAATGTGCACCTGAAATGGTAGAAGAAAGAGAACTTAACATTTACTAGGTACCCACTATGAGCAAGGCATTGAGGATGCTTTCATACACATTTTCAATTAATAAGACCTCCAATAGTCCTTTGAGATTGGAATTTTTATAACATCTCCGTTTTGCTGATAAGCAGACTGACATTCAGAGAAAGTAAATGCCTGCTAGATATTGATCATAGTGGCCTGGATCCATTTTTTTTTTTTTTTTANAGTTGGACACAATTTAGCTACTAAAACAACAAAATATAATTAATACAGAACAATATAAAAGAGAGGGAGTTTTCAGAAACAGTTCCAAGAAAAAAAAGTTAGTGCACCTAATTCTCTCAATTAAACACACAGGCTTCATTTATGTAGATTATGCTTATTAACCATCTCTCTGTCTTCAAGTTTAACGTTCACAATAATCCATTCAAAAGTTTAATGTGCACCTGAAATGGTAGAAGAAAGAGAACTTAACATTTACTAGGTACCCACTATGAGCAAGGCATTGAGGATGCTTTCATACACATTTTCAATTAATAAGACCTCCAATAGTCCTTTGAGATTGGAATTTTTATAACATCTCCGTTTTGCTGATAAGCAGACTGACATTCAGAGAAAGTAAATGCCTGCTAGATATTGATCATAGTGGCCTGGATCCATTTTTTTTTTTTTTTTAAGAAAAACAAAATCAGATTCCTGGGTCAGTAGTCTGTTGGGAAAATACAAGATGGTACTGAATGGGTAAAGTAGGCAGCGGGCACTTCATAGTAGCTAGTAGTTGACACACAATTGGTAATTATTTCGGTAATTATTTCTCAATATTTGCTTTTCTGTTTCCTTTTAAGTTCTGTGAGAAAGATGTTGTTTGTTTTGTCCATCCAGTGTTTAGCACTTAGTGATGTTCAGGAAATATTGTTGACTGTCTAATATGCTGTGTCTCTCCTGCTAGCCTTCTCAGAGATATCTTCTAAGGACATTTACACAAGGACAGAATAATCATTGATATGACTACCAATACACTTCTCCATCAGTTTAATCCTAGGCTAACCAATGGTCATTATCTTTTAAAAGCAGACTAGACCAGCTTTTAGCTAATTGATTCTGAATCAATTAGAAGGGTTTTCCAAGTAGGATAATAACATGTTTAATTATTATTGAGCCTTTACTATGTGCCAAGTTCTATAAGTGCTTATGTGCATCATCTTACTTAATCCCCACAGTAGATACTGTTATTCTCCCTGTTTTAAAGATTAAGAAAATGTGATTTAGAGAGGTTAGGTTACCTTTTCTGGAGGGAAGAATTATGAAAAGTGGGGATGGTAAAAAGCAACAGAAAGGCAAACAGCTGCTCTGGGGATGAATAGCCCAGGAACAAGGAGACTCTCTTCTCTGAGACTCATAATCACAGCATTCTGACCTCCTTCCCCACCTCATACCACTGCCTCAGGGAGTCCACACTAAGGGAAACCCACCCATGATCCTTCACTCTGGCCTGCTTGCCATTTCGACTTCATTGAGCATGATGCCTCAACTCTTCCTCTCTGACGTGGTTCCTCCTCCCACTTCAGAGGAACATTCTGAAGCACAGAAAGTCATACAACCTTCAAGACACGTCAAGCATGGCCATATTTGCTCTGGTTCCTGTTGCTCCATAGGCCTGCACTAGGTCCCACCCAGATGTGAGGATTCTGACCTCTGCTGTAAGGCTTTAGAAAAAAACCACCGGGTTTCCTTCCCTTGATCCCTGAACTTGCCAATATCCAAGCACATACACTTAATACTTGTTCTCTCTAGCTTTCTTTCTACCCATGAAACATGTCTAGAAGGCACATACATTGATACACTGAGACTCCTGGTTAGGTTTCAACATCCAGCTCCATGATCAACAAAGATCAAGATCACTCTTACTTGTGGAATGGAAGCCATTGTGCTTTGTTTATTTCTTGCTGCATAAATAAATGCCGCCAAATTTAGTGGGCTTATGACAATGAACACCTCATTGCTCATGATTCTGCAGGCTGGCTTGGCTTTACCATTTTCCTATCATTCTTGTTTTGCTTCCCTTATGCAGCTGTAGTCAGCTGAGAGCTGGGCTAGGGCATCCAGGATGGTGTCACTCACTCCCTTCCTTCTTCCTTTCTCCTTTCATTCCAGCTTTCTATGTAACCCCCAAGTCTCAGCAGAGATGCTACTTTCTTCAGGCAGGTATCCTTCACTCTAGAAATAGGTCTCTTCCATTATAGCTGAGCTTCTCCTTTACAACCCTCATCACACTTGTGCTGTCCTGTTTGCTATCTGTCCCTTCCATAAGTTGTGAGCCTCATGGGGGCAGGATTGTACCCATTTTATTTATCCCTATGTCTTCAATGTCACATATAGTATCTGCCTATAGCAAGTGTCCAGTAAATATTTCACTGAATGATTAAATGAATGACCACTTGGAAGCCTTTTTTTAATTTTCTAAAGTTATCATTTCTCCTGGATCCTGAGCATATTCTATTGTTTTCTAGGTTCTATAAGGTAGGTCTACATATAAGTAATGCTCAAAATTCTCCAAGCCAGGCTTCAGCAATACGTGAACCATGAAGTTCCAGATGTTCAAGCTGGTTTTAGAAAAGGCAGAGGAATGAGAGATAAAA
>SJYA01001146.1:562017-633196 GCA_006410615.1 Neotragus moschatus
TTTTTGTTTTTTTTTTTTTTTTTTTTTTTTTTTTGCTATACTGGGTCTTAGTTGTAGCATGTGGGATCTAGTTCCCTGACCAGGGATTGAACCCAAGCTCCCTGCATTGGGAGCACAGAGTCTTAACCATTGGACCACCAGGGAGGTCCCTTATCATTTATTTTTAAATATCCACATATCTCTCTGAATATCCCTTCAGACTATGGAGTCAAGGACTGAATCTTCTTTCCACTTAACTCTTGTCATCTGGTATAGAGCTTGATGTAAACAGAAACTAAACCAGGAATCTTCCCACCAATATCTTCCAAAGGTTTTGAGGATTCTCTTTCATATTTCAACCTTGAGAGGTAGTATTTCCTTTTTATTTCTCTAAAGTAGTGAACTGCTGTGATATCCTCAGCCCTATATATATTCAAGCAACCGTTAACCAGTTCAAATCAGCTCCAGGACTAGTTCTGACTTCCAATCAGAGGGTATGCATTGATTCAAGTACTCAATACACAGAAATGAAAAGTTAGTCTCTCTTCTGCTCACACAGCACACAGAGTGCAGGTATAAATCTTGGATATGTGTTGAAATTACAGGCTCACCATCTGGTCACTCAATTCAGTTTTCCCTGTCTGAATATATCAATCCAGCTTCACAAGGGAAAGACCTGACTTTCATTTTCCTCTGCCACCTGGGGCTGATGTAGGGAGTGTAATTGTGTGAGGTTGAGATTAGGCTCTGTCCTCTAAAATACAGCAAGTTGCCCTGGCTTCTCTAGCTTCACCTTCCTTTTCCTCTGTCTAATTCACAGCCCATCCTCAATCTAGGCCATCCCCAATATGTCACGGGGTAACCCTGTCTGTAAGGATCAACCCTAATCTCTCCCAGAATTTAAGAAATAATGAACACCACATTTCTGTTTCTTTTCTTAATTTTTTTATTGATAGATAGTTGATTTACAATGTTGTGTTAATTTCTTTTGTACAGCAAAGTGATTACACACATTCTTTTTTTTAAATGTCATTTTCCATTATAGTTTATCACAGTATAATGAATAAGGTTCCCTGTGCTATATGATAGGACCTTGTTGTTTATCCATTCTCTATATAATAGTTTGTATCTGCTAATCCCAACCTCCTACTCCATCCTTCTTCCAACCCTGCCCTTGGCAACCATTAAGTCTAAAGAACAACACTTCTTAAATGTACCTAAATTACATGAAAATAATTTCAAAAATATTAATAAAATCTGTAGTACTTGTCTGTATTAGCAATTATATATTAACTAAAAAATATTGATTATTGCTGAATTGAAGTAGACTCACTCACAGGTACATTCATTCTGAAAAAAGAAAAGCTGCACCAGGAGTATTACAATTTGCAGGAACTGAGGGGATAACTATTCAAATTAATAAATACATAAATCCTGTTGGAAGGACAAATGATGCCCATAAATTAACTTTACCTTGGCTGAGGAAAGGTGAAGTTAACAGAGGGAAGAGAATCTCAGAAAGGGAAATTAAAGTCAACATGCTTCTGGCTTCTTGAAAATGCCCCCTGAGTCGAATAATTACCTGCAAGGAGATTAGGAAGTGATTGTGAACTTCTCTTACTTTGTGGGGGTAAAATGGAAGAACCACCTTGTTACTCTATTGGGAGGTTTAGAAATTGGCTTAGGAAAAAAATTGCTGAGGTATTGGGAATGAAAAACAGAGGGAAAAAACCTCCTGAGCAGTAATAAGCAGGGGGACAACTACCTTAGATCATAGCTTCTCAGCTGGCTAAGAAAATCATGATCTGAATCCAGAACAAGTCTGGGGATTTCTTTCCTCTTCCACTTTTTCCTTTCTTCCTCCCTACTTCCCTTTGTTCTTCCCTCTCTTACTCCTTTTGTCATCCAATGGATAAACATCTGTTATGTGGTGGGTACTTCCCAGGCACTGGAAACATAGAATAAGACATCCCAGTAACAAACGACATTAACTCATACAGAGTAGGAGAGAGAAAACTTTTTCACCAAATTTCTCTTAGGAAATAAATTGTGCTACTTTGTAAAAGCCATTCTTGATGAATGAATGGTATAGAAAGTGATAACCTGGCAGGTCTCCATATGACTGAGGACTACATATGAATGAAGCAAAGGGAGAAACACTTTTGATGTGCCTAAGAAGAGGGAGTGGTGGTGGAGGGAGCAATCAAGACGGTGAGAAGTTGTGTTCAGCAATGTGAGCCTTCACCAGAGACTCAAAGTGTTCAGTGTAGATGTCTTGTGAAAACCAGTAGAGGGGTTCAGTTCTATGTATGGGGTGTCACAGAGCACAAGAGAAACAGTATGCAAAGGGGTCAGCAGTGACCAGAGAGAAATCAGAGAGAACGATGAGAGTGACACCATAGGGATCCATGGGGAAAGTTCTATCCCATCACAGGTCACATAACTGAAGTCCAGATTGGCAAAACTCAGGGGGCTTCTGCTCTACACTGGGGTTTCATATTCAGTTGGTCATAGAAGTACATTTGAAATCATCTGAGAATAGAGGGAAAATACATACTGCAAAGTCCAACCCATTGGATGGTGAATCAATGACACCATATACTTTATATCATATATAATTGTATAGCCCCAAGTAAAAAAATCCATGAACTCCCTGAAATTACATGCAAATTATAATTATATATACATGAAATAGATATATAAAATATAAATATATGTAAAAATGTGTATGTGTGTGTGTGTTAGTCATTCAGTGGTGTCTGACTCCTTGTCACCCCAGGGATTGTAGCCCACCAGGCTCCTCTGTCCATGGTATTCTCCAGGCAAGAATACTAGAATGGGTAGCCATTCTCTTCTCAAGGGGATCTTCCCAACCCAAGGATTGAACCCTGGTCTCTTGTATTGCAAGCAGATTCTTTATGATCTGAGCCACCAGGGACAATTGCTAACAGTAAAAAATAACTAGCATCTATTCAATGTTTACTACATATTAATTTACTAAAAGTTTAATACACAATTGTTTCATATTTATAATCCTGTAGTAAAAAAAAAAAAAAACTTGAAAATTGAAGACTGTGAGTCACCCTACCCAGGTCACACTACTTATGAGTAGCAGGCATGGACTTGGACTTGTGCCACAGTTATTAGCCTACATCCTTAATGGCCTCCAACCATTTGCCCTCTGAACGTCAGTGAATCTCAAGTCAGACTTTGTGACCATTTCAAATGTTTTCCCCCAGAGAGAAAGATTAGAGAAATGGACTTAGGTGCCTAGTGGGGCTCAGATTCTGCTTATATTTTCTGAGGGTCTAAACCTTCCAAGGACTTGGAAAGAAAATCCCATTCCATCCTCTTATTCTATTTCATTTAGGGCAATAGGTATAAATATCTCTGACATTTGTAATGCTGACTCAGAGTAGTCATATCACACTGCTTTAGGTAAGTGACACAGGGGGTCTGGCACCTAGGTCTTCTGCTCCAGCAGCTGTTGCCCAAGCTGAAGTCAGGCTGGTAGATTCTTGACTTGGAGAGGAGTCATCCAGAAGGCCTGTTGATCTGCTATTATGAGATCCATCAAATCAAACTGCAGTTTGAATTCTGCAAAAGAAGGGACCTCAGAGACATGGCTTTATTGCTGTACAATGTACACAAAGCACCAGGAGAGAATAGAGTCACTGCAGGCATTTGACTCTGAGCTTGCTGACTTGGGTGTCCTGAGAGAAGCACTATCACACCTTTTACAAACTTCATAGGGTCATCTTACTTGCTCGACCCTGGCTGATATTCCCTCAGCTCGCTATAGGGATAGTTTAGCAAGCCATACAAGCAGTTCCTGGAGAAGAACAGATGGTAATGCAGATGAAATATACCCTCCTTACAAAGAAGTCTGTGCTCATGGTTAGAGTGAAGTCCCTGAGGGTGAGTAAACCCCAGAAATTCCAAGGGAAAAGAGAACCACAGGGCTATCATAATAAAGGGAAGACCAAAGAGGAGAGTAAAAAAGTTTGCTTAAAACTCAACATTCAGAAAACTAAGATCATGGCATCCGATCCCATCACTTCATGGCAAATAGGTGGGGAAACTGTGGAAAGAGTGAGATACTTTACTTTTCGGGGCTCCAAAATCACTGCAGATGGTGACTGCAGCCATGAAAACCTAGAGAGCATATTAAAAAGCAGAGACATTACTTTGCCAACAAAGGTCCGTCTAGTCAAGGCTATGGTTTTTCCAGTAGTCATATATGGATGTGACAGTTGGACTGTGAAGAAAGCTGAGTACCAAAGAATTGATGCTTTTGAACTGTCATGTTGGAGAAGACTCTTGAGAGTACCTTGGACTGCAAGGATATCCAATCAGTCCATTCTGAAGGAGATCAGTCCAGAATATTCACTGGAAGGACTGATACTGAAGCTGAAATTCCAATACTTTGGCCACCTGATGCGAAGAATTGACTCATTTGAAAAGACCCTGATGCTGGGGAAGGTTGAAGGCAGGAGGAGAAGGGAGCAACAGAGGATGAGATGGTTGGATGGCATCACTGACTCAATGGACATGAGTCTGAGCAAGCTCCAGGAGTTGGTGATGTATAGGGAAGCCTGGCATGCTGCAGTCCATGGCTGCGACCATGGGGTCACAAAGAATCAGACAAAACTGAGCAAGTGAACTGAACTGATCCAGATCCCAGTTGGAATTCCATCACCAAACTGAGAGAGGAGGAAGACATAGGAGCTGGATAATTTCTTTAGCATCTGGTTGAACAGAAGTGATTAGGATGGCATTTCAGTGACCATTCCCTAGTGGCTCAGTGGGTAAAGAATTGGGCTTTATCCCAGGGATGCAAGGATTCTTCAATTTCTGCAAATCAATCAGTGTAATTCACCACATTAACAAATTGAAAAATAAAAGCCATATGATTCTCTCAATAGATGCAGAGAAAGCCTTTGACAAAATCCAACATCCATTTATGATAAAAACTCTCCAGAAAGCAGGAATAGAAGGAACATACCTCAACATAATAAAAGCNTGGAGCCGATTATACAGAGTGAAGTAAGCCAGAAAGAAAAACAGCAATACAGTATACTAACACATATATGTGGAATTTAGAAAAACGGTAATGATAACCCTGTATGTGAGATAGCAAAAGAGACACAGATGTATCGAACAGACTTTTGGACTCTGTGGGAGAGGGAGAAGGAGAGGGTGGGATGATTTGGGAGAATGGCATTGAAAAATTTATACTATCATGTAAGAAACAAATAGCCAGTCTAGGTTTGATACAGGATAGAGGATACTTGGGGCTGGTGCACTGGGATGACCCAGAGAGATGATATGGGGAAGGAGGTGGGAGGGGGGTTCAGGTTTGGGAATTCATGTACACTCATGGCGGATTCATGTCAATGTATGGCAAAATCAATACAGTATTGTAAAGTAAAATAAATAAATAAATAAGATTTACAAATAAATAAATGAATTTGAAAAATAAAGAATCTGCCTGCAATGCAGGAGATAGAGGAGACATGAGTTTGATCCCTGGGTCAGAAGATTCCCTTGAGGAGGAAATGGCAATCCATTCTAGTATTCTTGCCTGGAAAATTCCATAGGCAAAGGAGCCTAACAGGCTACAGTCCATGGGGTCATAAAGAGTTGGCCACAACTGAGCTACTAAGCATGCATGCATCACTCACCATTGCTTAGTTGGAATAGAAACACAATTCAGCATTCTTTAAGCAAGAAATAAAAGAGCAGAAGAATTCTTGGGAAAGAGCCACCACAAAAGTACCATTGTTCTCTCTGCTTTAGGGGAGAGGATGACATAGTACAACAGAAGTAACACCTGAAGGCACTTAAGAACTGGCTTAACAGTGACTTTATTGGCTGTTTGTCATGTACTTATTGACTAAGCAACAGTGGAAGGAAAAAGAAAGCTTTCTGAATTGTCCTGGGTGAGTAGATAGGACTGCTAAAGAGACACAGCATCAGACATAGAAAAAGACCCCATAGCAAACTGTAGTGCTGTGGTTCTCAAAGTCCAACAGCAGCAGCTGGGAGCTTGTTAGAAATTCAGATTCTCAGGTTCCACACCAGACATACCGAATCATAAATTCTGAGAGCCCAGCAATTTGTTTTAATGGACCCTCCAGGGGATTCTAATGTAAGCTAAAGTGTAAGAAGCTCAGCATAATATATTTTTTTTCTTTTGGTAGTGCTCAATCACTCAGTCATCCAATTCTTTGTGACCCTTTGGACTATAGCCTGCCAGGCTCCTCTGCCATGACATTTTTTAGGCAATGATACTAGAATGGTCTGCAATTTCCTCCTCCAAGGGATATTCCCAGACCCAGGGATCAATCCGGCATCTCCTGTGTCTCCTCCTGCATTGCAAGTGGATTCTTCACCTGCTAAGCCAACAGGGAAGTCTTCTTATAGTATTTATTTTTGGTCATGCTGGATCTTCATTGCTGCTGGGGCTTTTCTCTAGTTGCAGCAAAGTGGAGGCTACTCTCTAGTTACAGGGCATGGACCTCTCATTGCAGTGGCTGCTCTTGTTGTGGAGCACAGCTCTAGGGTTCAGTAGTTGTGGTTCCCAGGCTCTAGAGCACAGTCTTAATAGTTGTGGTGCATGGGCTTAGTTGCTCTGCAGCATGTGGGATCTTCCTGGATCAGGGATCAAACCGATGTCTCCTGTATTGGCAGCAGGATGCTTTAACACTGAAGCTTAGTGTAACAAAAATAACTCTTAACTCAGGGTCTGACAGACAAGAGCTGGGGGTCCACCTTGGACCCTAATTCATGGTAAAATTTTGGGTGAGGTTCTTAAATGCTGAGCTGTGACTTTATTCTACTCTGTGAAACTAAGAGTGGTAGTAACAGGGTGGTATAAAGGAAAATAAATAGGAATAGTCACTTGATCCCTGATCAGTCAGCAAATGGTAGCTTCTATTCATGAAAGTGAAAGTCACTCAGTCGTGTCCGACTCTTTGTGAACCCACGGACTGTCCATGGAATTCTCTAGGCCAGAATACTGGAGTGGGTAGCATTTCCCTTCTCCAGGGGATCTTCCCAACCCAGGGATCGAACCCAGGTCTCCCGTGTTGCAGGCGGATTCTTTACCAGCTGAGCCACAAGGGAAGCCCAAAAATATTGGAGTGGGCAGCCTATCCCTTCTCCAGGGGATCTTCCTGACCCCCAAATTGAACCGGGGCCTCCCGTATTACAGGCAGACTCTTTACCAACTGAGCTATCAGGGAAGCCATATGGGATCATTCAANTGTTGCAGGCGGATTCTTTACCAGCTGAGCCACAAGGGAAGCCCAAAAATATTGGAGTGGGCAGCCTATCCCTTCTCCAGGGGATCTTCCTGACCCCCAAATTGAACCGGGGCCTCCCGTATTACAGGCAGACTCTTTACCAACTGAGCTATCAGGGAAGCCATATGGGATCATTCAAAAGACCACAGTTAGATCACTTCATACTAAACAAGGTTTTAGGCAAGCTTTTCCTGTTAAACCAGCACATATCTAAGCATCATTAGTCTTAATAAAGCTTTATCAGAGAATGAACCACCTGCTTCAGAACTACCTGGTGTGTCAGTTTAAAAACACAGCTATCCAGTATTCATTTCAGTCCTACTTAATCTGCATCTTGTGAAGTGTGGTCTGGGTATCTAAAAGCTTCAGAATTGTTCCCTGAAGATGCTTCAGCAGACTGAGATGTAATAATCATCAATTAAAATGAAGAGATAGATAAGGCTCAGCTTAGCTGTTGTTTTAACTATCGTAGTCACTCTCCCACAGAAAGAGCCTGAAGGAGGCAAACATGTGGTTTCAACGTTACACTTGGAAGTAGAACCAAGAAGAGAACTTGATTCCCCTGTTCACCACCCTTACTTGTGGTGGGTGACAGGTGGCTTCTTGGATTTCTCTCAGCTGGCCAGCCTGAAATTGAGGCAGTTTTACTGATTTCTGAGGGAAAGAACTCCTGGTGTAGCAGAAGAGAACTGGGTTCATGGGAGCCTGTGGTTGCAAAAGATGCATTAAGTGGAAAAGTCTTAAGTTTGGTTTTCCAGAAAGATGTGGTACCTTTTTTATGGAGTCTGTAATCTCTTAGCCTGGGCATAGCTCAAAACCTTTATCCTGTATCTCCTACTCTAGCCAAGACTGCCAGTTAATAAGCTATTCTTCAGGGACCTCTGGTTTCAGAGGAAGGAATGGCCATTTGGGCATGTTCAGGATGTGCTCAATGTAGAGAAGGAAAGAAGAGGGGACTGGGGAAAAGAGGCTTGAAGCTCAAGTGACCCAGACAAGCCCAAACCACCAAGACACCAGCATGCAATTCTGTAAGTCCCCTTACTGAGGAATACATATATCAAACAAAACTCAAAGCAGAATATCCCCAAATGTCAATACTAGCTAACATTTGTTAGGCCTCCTTATATGCTAGGAGCTTTATATTTATTATCTCACTGAAACATTACTACAGTCCTAGGACCAAGTACTAACAGTGTGTTCTGAGTTTTGAACTCAGGCAATACAACTGACATGTCCAAGCCCTAAACTCTTGCTACTCAAAGAGTAATTCTTGGACCAGCAACCCCCAAGAGATTGTGAGAACACTCTCAGACACACCCCAGACCTACTTAAGCAGATTGTGCATTTTAACAGAAATTTATGGGTAAAGTCTGAGAAGGACTGCTTTAAAGCAGAAGGGTTTTCTGCAAGTGTGCTCTAGTACCTCAACATCAAAAACCCCCGTGGATGCTGGAGAGCTACACAGATTCCAGACTAATCAGCAATCTCTGCAGCTAGGGTCAAAGATGCTGCAGACTCAACAAGCTCCCCAGGTGATTGCCATATATGCTTAATTTTGAGAATCACTGCATTTGGTTCTCCAGCTTCTTCCCCTCGCTTGCCAGTTAAAAGAATAAGAAGGTCCATTTGGAACAGGTGAATTCTCTCTCTGCAACGATGACAAAAAGAATCGGGAGAATAGCTCAGACAGCCAAAGTAGGAAGGGCCAAGGAGAAACCTTCTCTCTCTCGACTTTAATGTTTTCCAGTTCAGACTGTGTCATGGACATTTGAAGCTCAGTTTCTTTTTTGTTTTGTTTCTAAAGAATGCCTTTATGAAAACCTGTAATTTTTCTAGTCACTGACTCCAAGGCCAGTGCTCAAGTTATTTCTTTACCCTGCACTGGTTTACATAATATTTTCCTCCTCCACAAACCTAAAAATGGAAAGTGGAGTCTCAACCTGTTTCAAAACACTCCAGAGGAAGGTACCAAGTTAAGGAAGGTACCATGTTGATCAGGCTGACATGGCATACCTGAGAGATGGATATGATGACCGTGATATTTTTGTCCTTAAGCACAACTTATCAGGATCGGTAAACAACGCCGATTAAGTTCTTGTCTAAGTTCTATGTTATCACTACAGAAACCCCAGAAGTGGCGGAGGCAGCAAAGCGGAAGAAAGGAACCTTGAGCCGTGTCATTCTGAGCACGTGGCACAAGTTACTATGCTGCCTCTAGGAAAGCTGCTTAATTTATTCAAGCCATGGTTTTCCCATTTGTTCAGGTGCTGCAATTTCAGCCATCTAGCGAGACCAGGCAGGTCATGTAAACATGCAGTCAGAAGCAATCAGCCAGAAGTACACTGTACAGGGCAGGCTTCTCCTGAGGGTTCACCAGTGCAGGTCTCCCCAAGCACCATACCGGCCAAATGGAATGCAGCTATGACTGAATTTGACCCCAGATACACTGTCTTTCAGAGGTTTTACAGCATATAGTAATGTTTAGGGTTTGTTGGCCACTGGGGGTCAACATGTTCACTGCCTGCAGGGAACTGGCCAGAAACAGGAGATGAAGGAGACCCAATAGCAGTTGATGACCTCAGTCCTGTTACTTCAACTGAGAATGAGTGCTAAGCTGCTGAGCTTCCCAAGAACAAGCTGAGGATATCAGGCCAAAGAGGAACCGGTATTTTTCCTGAAGGTAATAAAGCTGAAAAAAGATTCTAAGGAAGATGCAGTATTATTTTGGTAAAACGTGGAAGAAACTTTTGATGCTAGTAGGTGGGGATGGATGGTCATTTTTTGTTTATTTTTTTGGTGGGAGAAAAGGTAAGGATTTTAGGTAATGTATCCTTAGATTTATTTTCCCCCCAAAAAGGGGAAAAAAGTTCACATTTATATAATTTAGTGTTCATATTTGTATAATTTACTTGATTTTTACTGTCAGAAATATGTGTATTTAAAGTATTAAATAATCAGGTTCCCTTGATTTTAAATGTTATGTTGTAAACTCTTACAATTTACTGTTAACACCAGCATTTTATTCAGATGTTTGTTTTACACAATATATTTTTAAGATTTTAATTGTAGTTGTGACAAACACTAATATGAAAGTGCAGTGGTTTGGGTGACACCTCTGGCTCTTTAAGGGCAAAAATCTATTCTCCATTTCCAGGCATATGAGGGTTTTCAAATAGATGTTTATTGACTTAATATTGGTTCTCAAGGTGCGGCCCCCAGCCGATAGCATCAGCATCACCTGGGAACTTATTAGAAATGCAAATTCCCAGACTCTATCCCAGATCTACTAAATCAGGGTTGTAATAAACCATCCAGATGATTCTGATGACCCCTACGACTTGAGAGTCTCTTATTTAAAATTTACTCTTAATTGGTGCCACTGACTAGGGTCTGAGAAGTAATTCAGTCCTGATGTTCTCACGTTATATTCCTCACATTTATAGGTATTAAACTAGTGCACTTCCAAGTACAGCAAGCTCCACAGCCACCAATGAGGAATATGGTGACACAGATGCTACAATCAAGGTGAAGATACAGTTGACTAAAGCTGTCACTGAATAAAATCCAGGTGCACTCTGCAGGTAAGTGGAGGACCATCCTGGTTGTTTTTTTTTATTATTCATTCTGTGTTTTGGTGCCTGTTGATTGTATGTTTCATCTGTACTAACAGTTTAAATGGTTCAGAAAAATCCTGTTTGAACAATGATTTGATGCAGTATGACTTACCTATATAACCTTCATATAATATCTTCAGTTAATATTATCAAGGGAGAAAGTAGCATACTGCTAAATAACAGGAATCTGCCACTTAGTTGTTCTTAGAGTGTGCATGTGTGATATCTTTATCTTGGAGCATAGAAAGGGGAATGATTTTATGAGTTTCTTTGGTGTATAAGAGCAATCCATCTCCACAGAATCCTGGTTTGGTAGCGCCTATTACTTTAGCATAAGTAATATTATTTGCTTGTTAAGCTACAGTTCTCTTATGATTTTAAAACTGTAGCTTATTAGTCATCATTGTCATCATATTGTGCCTGAAAGAATTAACCACAGCTCCAGAACTTCTGCATCAGTGTTCCTTTCTCATAAGGTAGCAATGCTTAGAACAAAATGTGGGCCACTGCTTACTGATTGATTTGTGAGAGCTTATAAATTGTTGCTAGTTTTTCTGGGTGACATGCAATAATTAAGTCCTTCGTGGAAAACTCGGAATATTTTCCCCATTTATTTCAAAGTTCTGTGTACTAAGATACTGAATTAGGCTCTGTTTACTCATAGTAAATGTTTACATGTTCTCTCTTTGGTATTGGAAAAGCCATCAGTTCAGTTCACTTCAGTTGCTCAGTCTTGTCTGACTCTTTGAGACCCCATGAATCGCAGCATGCCAGGCCTCCCTGTCCATCACCAACTCCCAGAGTTCACTCAGACTCATGCCCATCGAGTCAGTGATGCCATCCAGCCATCTATCTCATCCTTGGTCGTCCCCTTCTCTTCCTGCCCCCAATCCCTCCCAGCACNCCTGACCTGCATATAGGTTTCTCAAGAGGCAGGTCAGGTTGTCTGGTATTCCCATCTCTTTCAGAATTTAGGTGGTGAGTCAGGTCTGGATGGTTCCCATGCTAAGATTTTTAACTGGTGTGCATCAAAAAATTTTAAAAGGCAGTTTCAATCTGTGTATGGAAAGGAGTTCCCCTAGGTCAGCTTGAAATTAGTGAAAGGTAGCAATTTTACCTTCAGAGATTTTAAGAAAAAGCTAAGTGATGCAACCTCTTCATGTATAAGAAAACAGATACAATTGTTTTAATTTTGTCCTTAGCTTAACCCTTCACTAACACCCAGCAGCTCAGAGTATAGAGAGAAAGGCAGTAAATTCCTCATCTGTATCTGATTCCACCCAGCATGCCAACTGTGTTTTGGTTTTAATCCTGTTTGGTGTGTCTTCCTTCTGCCTGGAGGTCCTGCCTTCAGTTTTAAAATCTCATGGTCACACAAGGAGTGTGAGAAGTGATAAGAAAGCTGAGGTTTCTCAAGTGTCAACAACAGATGTGCTCATCCCCTGGAGCCCTGGAGAAAACAGTGATAGGATTTCCCTTAGGGTTGTGCTCCAGGTGCCCTGGGAGGGGATGAGGATGAGACTCATCATTTACACTGATGCTTGCAGCAAGCATCAGTTCCAGTTGCAAATTTGGATTTTAACAACCTTGCCAACAATGCTAAAGGTTCAGGTTGCTGCTACTGTCATAAAAAACTGAGAATATTGGCCTAGAAAAAGATCATCTCTAGGCCAGCCTCTTACATAATTTGAATAGCATTTGTGAATTGCCTTTGAGCAATAATGCAGAGGAATTCAATATATTGTGAAGACCTATCTGACTAGACAGCTTGTTGTTGCTTAGAAACCTAATATTAGAGACACAAAACAGACAGCTTTTGTCATTCTAAATCCATGCACTTAATTATCTCCACCCTAAATTAGCTCAAGAAACACAGCACGTGCTTGTGTACCAACCTGGATAGCATAGGAAGATGACCAGAAGGTAGAGAGAGAGTTGTGCGTGTAAACTTCTCCTTTCTGCCACCACCTGCCCTCTTGCTGATCCCCTGGCCCAGGAATGCGGTGGATCCATCTGAGCGTTCTTTGTCCAGGGTTGCTGCCGCGCCTTAAAACAACAATGCATGTGCATATCTCTTTGGCACTCTGTTCCTCTGAGCAACTTTATTGAATCCTGTAATTCTTGATAACTTAGAGTACTCAAAATTGCAATCAAAGGCAGGATGAGTGCACTTCTCTTAACTCTTTCACTCAGTTAAAAGATGAGAGCTACATTCTTATCTCTGTGACCTTAAGGCCCTCCCCCAGTGCCTTGGAAATGGTGAACAAGTAAATAATATTACAAACAATACCAGTAACAGCTAGGGGGCTCTATGTTTCAGATAGTACCCCAAGGGCTTTATCCAACTCCACTAAGAAGTAAAAATAGTCATATCCCCGTGTTATCCGTCTTTTACAGACTGAGGAGTATAGGGCAAAGCCCAGTCTCCCAGCCAGCAGGCAGTGGAGCCCAGGCATTCAACTGTTGGTATTCTACTGCTTCCAAATACTTGTTGACTGAATGAGCATCTTTGTAATTCATGTTTTCTTTCTCCCTCTCCTTCATCCTCTCCCCTGGCTGTCTCTGTCTCCTTCATAAGTCTCAGCTGTTTGTCTTCCTTTTTCCTCTGAATTCACTGGCTGGCTTGGAAGATTACAGGGAAATCATCTTTTTGTTTGCTTCAAAGTTTTTACTTACTTTCAAATTTTTCAGTCAATGTAGAACCATTATTTCATGCCCAGCAATTCATCTGGGTCTTAAAGCATGCCCATCTTTTCTGTACCAGCACCATGTGCAAGTCCATTTACACAGGGGACACCTCGGTGCTCTGTTACTTTTTGTTGGATTTTTCCCCCTGTGCCTGAAGTCCAGACAAAGTGGCTTTGTTTGTTCATCTTCCTGTACCCCTTCCCAGATGAAATGAGCCTGGAGGAAACCAGGATTTTTTTAAGTTTAGTTTTGTTTTTGCTTTGGAGCCATGGGTAACATTTTTCAAATTCTGTTTGCTGAATTCAGGACTAGTTAAATTCNAAGTGGCTTTGTTTGTTCATCTTCCTGTACCCCTTCCCAGATGAAATGAGCCTGGAGGAAACCAGGATTTTTTTAAGTTTAGTTTTGTTTTTGCTTTGGAGCCATGGGTAACATTTTTCAAATTCTGTTTGCTGAATTCAGGACTAGTTAAATTCTTAAGCACTGACCAGGCAAACATTTTTTGGGTCCAAATGATGACTTTGGGAAGGAGCTTGGGGACAGCAGGACAGGATGGTGAAGAAGCTGAGGCCTGGAATACTGGAAAGCAGGCAGTGTGATGGACACACAAAACTATAAACTGTTACATTTCGGGGTGGTGGGGAGTGTTGTGGGGCCAAGCTTGTTATTCTCCAGAAACTAAAAGGAAACTTCCTTCTGGATCCATGTACCCTGTTTGGTTGCCACATGGTACACAGGTGTGTAGATACCAGGAGCATAATTCAAGGGCATCCCTCACTCTGGAAACCTCATTTGGGAAGAGCATAGGAATCCCTCCTGATAGTGACAGCCACATGACTTGACCTGTTAAACCTCAGTTGTCTCACCTATAGAAATTAATGAGAGTTCTACCACACAGATTTATTGTGGGGATTAAATTAGAGAAAACATGCAAAACACTTACTGTGTTACCTGGTCCAAAGTACGCAAAGGAAGATGTGAACTCTTTCTCCTACAGGCCTCCCCTACCATTTGACATTCCAGCATTAGAGGACTTCTGTGTGGTAGAACTTCCCAGGTGGCTCAGCTGGTAAAGAATCCACCTGTGGTGTGAAAGACCTGGGTTCAATCCCTGGGTAGGAAAGATACCCTAGAGAAGGGAACCCACTCCAGTATTCTGGCCTAGAGAATTCCATGGACTGTGTAGTCCATGGGGTCACAAAGAGTCGGACATGACTGAGACACTTTTGCTCACTTTCATTTTTAAGCGTTTAAAAATGTTCCTCCCAAGGATGTTGATAAAATATTCCTTTAACACGTTATTGTGTATGATTTGTCGGCATTAGCTGATGAACAGCTACAGCCCTTCAGGAGCAGAAAATATTAATAGTGACTATCGTTGATTGAGGATACACTGTCTCCTAGGCAACAAGCTCAACCGGCTTTCAACAACCTTATGCTCTTAAAAAGATGGGACAGCTTACCCAAGGTCATTGGACTTGAAGTGGTAGAAATGAAGGGTTAAGCCAAGGCTGTCTAACACCATATCCTTGTGACCCCCAATACCTTTCAATGAAATAGAATTGGTTCAGATATTGACAAGCCAGGACTTTTTAGAGTGCCAAGGCAAAGGGCCTGGGGTCACTTGGTAAAAGCAAAATACGAGGTTTCCAGCAATACAGTAGCAGTGAGAAGTACAAAAGAATAAATCAGGGGAGCTGTTTACAAATTTTGCTTCTTCAGACATCCTTGCCTTGACTTCCAAGGTCTGCCTGTTCTCTCCTACCCTGCCTCTCTCAAAGCCTAGTCCTACAGCTCACCATATTGCTTGGGGTCTTTGCCTATGCTGTTGTTAAACTTTTTCAAACAGAGACCATGTCTGTCTTGTATACCATTGATCCCCAACACGAAACCTCATTCCTGGCAAGTAATAGTTGACCTACATATTTAAATGGACAAATGATTAATGTACAAATGAGTGGGACTTTTTGAAGCTTTATCTGGTGCTAGATCTAACCATCTTCTGGAGCCAAGACCTACAACTTGCAACTGCTCTTTTTCTTGTGTCTTATAACTTCATTTAAACACCCACACTTGTATGTTTCTGCCATTTAAGCATCTGTTCCTGCCTAGTCAGCTAGACAAAGGGAAGACGCCCAAACAGACTCTGTTGTCATCCCCCTCCCACCAGTGCAAATTGAAGAGACAGTAAGAACTGGGCCACCTTATCATGAGGCCTCCTACTCATCAATCTGCTGCTGCCCCCATTTCCCAAGGTAGAATTTGCCACCTAATGAGATAAGTCAGGGGTCTTCAGGGGTCTGAAGATTAGATGCAGTGGAACTTGGTGCAGAAAGTACTCTGTAAACAGAAAGTCCAACCACTTCTGGGTTCCGTGCCCTACTTTTGGAAGATGACTCTATCAGCCCAAGTGCATATTAGATGGCACTAGATAAAGCATTTAGATATTTTATTCTAACATAATTTGATATAAGGAAATAAAAAGAAAATTGTAAGGGCAAAGGCTATGGCATCCCACTCCAGTACTCTTGCCTGGAAAATCCCATGGATGGAGGAGCCTGGTAGGCTGCAGTCCATGGGGTCGCTAGGAGTCAGACATGACTGAGCAACTTCACTTTCACTTTTTACTTTCATGAATTGGAGAAGGAACTGGCAACCCACTCCAGTATTCTTGCCTAGAGAATTCCAGGGATGGGGGAGCCTGGTGGGCTGCTGTCTATGGGGTCACACAGAGTCGGACACAACTGAAGTGACTTAGCAGCAGCAGCAGCAACACTGCCCTGATGATTCTCCCATTTTAAAACATAAAATTTATATATGTCAGGTCAGTAACTTATTCTGTTTTTTGACTAAAAGAAAGAAAGTGAAAGTCATTCAGTCATGTCCAACTCTGCGACCCCATGGACTATACAGTCCATGGAATTCTCTAGGTCAGAATACTGGAGTGGGTAGCCTTTCCCTTCTCCAGGGAATCTTCCCAACACAGGGATTGAACCCAGGTCTTCTGCATTGCAGGCAGATTCTTTACCAGCTGAGCCACAAGGGAAGCCCAGAAATACTGGAATGGGTAGCCTATCCCTTCTCCAGGGAATCTTCCCAACCCAGGAATAGAACCAGGGTCTCCTGCATTTCAGGCAGATTTTTTTTTACCAACTGAGCTATGCTGCTGCTGCTGCTAAGTTGCTTTAGTCGTGTCCGACTGTGCAACCCCATAGACAGCAGCCCACCAGGCTCCTCCGTCCCTGGGATTCTCCAGGCAAGAACACTGGAGTGGGTTGCCATGTCCTTCTCCAATGCGTGAAAGTGAAGTCGCTCAGTCGTGTCCGACTCTTAGCGACCCCATGGACTACAGCCTACCAGGCTCCTCCATCCATGGGATTTTCCAGGCAAGAGTACTGAAGTGGGTCGCCATTGCCTTCTCTGACTGAGCCATGAGGGAAGCCATAAAACATATTTTCAGAACTATGTGGCATCATACAAGAATATAGCTTTGTCTGGAGAAATTGCAGTTAATTTGACTGATTATTATTAATCAAAGGGCAGAGTAGGACTTTGAGAGATGGAAAGGCAGATCACTTGCACCTGTATAACACTGATGAATATGATATAGAACAGTCTGGTTTCTCATAAACATAGATTAAAAATTTGCTGCTAAATGTTGTACTGGTATATTTTTTTCCCCAGAGCTATGAGTGATTTACTATCTAGAATTAGTTAGGAGTATTAGTTATCTATGTTGTTTAGCAATACTTCCACCAGTTTTGCAGTGTAAAACAATCCATATTTACTATTTCATGGTTTCTGTGAATAAGGGATAAGATAGAAACAGGAAGAAAGACCAATGCAAAGCTGGCACCTGCTATGGACTTTGGGTGCTCAAATCCATTAGAACTCTTGAGGAACTTTATGAAATGCATTGCCTAAGGAAGAAGGGGAGAAGTATATATCCATATCCTCCATTGCCCAGTGTTCAACAGTGGTCCCACAGGCATTAACTCCCCTACAGTTTGGGCTTGTCCATTTGTGAGTGCAGAGTGGGTTCCAATGGACACCCCAGGCCACAGCATTAGAAAAGACTCGAGGCTGAAGTGGATCATCTGTAAGGCTGCAGTCAGGGTTGTTGACAATGGCTGGAGTCTCATCAGAGGTTCAGCTGGGGAGGATCAAACTGTCGCCATAAAAGCCTCAGTTTTCTGCTGGCTGTCAGCTAGAGGCTTTCCTCAGTTTCATACATGGCCCTCTCCATAGGCAGCTCACAACATAGAGCAGCTTGCTCCTTCAAAGCTAGCAGCAGGGAGAGCTCTTTGCAAGACAGACGTTAGAATCATGAGTAATATCATCACTTATGTACTGAAACTCTGCCATATTTTATTGTTTAGAAGTAAGTCAAAGTTTCTGTGCATGCTAAGTGGGAAAGGATTACAGTGTGACATGAGCACTAGGAGACAAGTGTCTTGGGACCCACCTTAAAAGCATTAGTGGCTAACATAAACCAGCATAAATTCAGTTTTATGCAAGCATCTACATCTCTAAGAAAGCACTTGCTTGTTTTAAAAAAAACAAAAAACCCCCCAAAAACTGCTATACTGTTATCAGATACCCACATCCCCTTCTTAACAAAATTTGTGTTTGTTTTTTTTAAATCTACCATGTCCCATTACTTCTAGGATTTAGGATCCCTAAGGATGGAAATTAAGTCACTTTTAATTAAGCTACTCTTCTCCATATAACATTGTTCTGTGGCACTTTCCTTGATACTTCAGTGTTTGGCTATTTAGCGTAACTTTAATTAGAGTATTAACAAAATTATACAAATATACAAATTAGATCAAATCACTGAAACTTTAAAAAAAATGCAATTTCCTGTCATTGTTTTTCCCCTTTAATTAGAACTAGGTAAGCTGCTGTCATGTACTTATTTTTAATAATGTTGTTTTCAGGAATATGCTTATTTTCCTGTTATGCTTAATGTGGCACATCTTGCAGATACTGAGAATAGTTCAGGCTCTCTTGAAGGGACAGTGAAAGACTGTGGTTTTACAACAAAGCGTCTCATTGCACTGAGGCCCGTTGGTCACACTTGGCTTATTGAAGTGTAAGATCCTCCTGTAGTCTTCAGAAGGAATGTGTTCCTGGTGGGACAGAGCCACACATGTTTGTATGCACTCTGGTGTCCTTTATGGTTAGTTTCCCTGAAGGCTTATTGTACTTATTGCATCATTTGTTTTTATTTGTAAGAGTATTTTGGAAGCTTCAAAGCAGTTGTAGAGTCATTACCATTTCTAGCTGTCATTGGTTATGACTGCCTGTGGAAAATGTGTTGAAGGCAAACAAAAGTAAATGAAAGCCCCTCTTCTGTACCTTTCTTCTTTATCTGCATTTCCAACTACTCAGCACTGAGGACCCAACTCTGTGGGATTACAAAGAGCCAAGCTCCTTGTGATTTATGACATTTGTCTCCTGAGGGAGGGCTACATAGAACTTTGGATGTAGGTGAATCATTTGCATGAAAAATTAAAGCTGGCATATTTATTTGGAAAGGGGGAGTGAAGTTAATGACCCTACAAAATCCTGACAAATGAATTTATTTTTCCTATCCTTCAAGTGAGGTAACAAAGCAACTCTGTATCCAGTCCTGGGGAGCTTGATGCTTCCGAGTAAAGGTCTATGAAATGGGTAACCTGCCAGGGCACTGGAAAAGCAATCCATCTTAGGAAAATGGAATTAGCTTTAACTACACTATTAAGTACTATAAATTACCCTCCTGGGCCCAGCCAGTTAAACACCCAAATTATTTCTCAACATGTTGATGTTTCCTTTTCCAATATCAAACAGAACTTGAAAGAGAGGAGTCTCATTATTCAAAACATTTTTCATAATATACAAAAACATTAATGGTATCTCTTCTATATATGTATATGTGATTTTGTATGTGCAGCATGGTAAAGCTGTTATTAGTGTACTTCTATTTACATTTTGTGTAATTTGTCCTTTATTGTTGATTAAACGTCTATTTAATATGTGTTAGAGCAGGCACTGAGAGAAAAGAGAGGAAATACTTTGCCTCTAAAAGGTTTCAATCTGGACAAACTCATGACCTCAACCTACTTAACTCCTCCAGTGAATTCCATTGTCTTGGGAGTGAGACTGACCTCCTAGCCAGAGCTCAGGTTCTCGATGATCTAGTTACCACCAGCTTCTACATTAAGATCCTTCAACAATTCAGCCAGACAAGTGTTATTATTCCTACCCCATGGATGCAGAAACTGAAGTTCGAGGAACAAACATAAGTAAACTTGTGAATTTTTCCCAAGTAGCAGAGGGAAAGCAAGGCCTTAGGTATTATCTGCTAAATCCCTGACCTACTTTCATTCTCCTAATCTGCAATTATATAATAATACAACAAATCCATTTAGTGAGATGAGGAGAAATCACTCTAATACATATGTTATGAAACTAGGATTATATAGCAGTCTCAATTGAAAACTACTGGATTCAAAATGAAAATGCTAAGTCCTGCTTCTGGTTGTGCCAATAATTAGCTTTGTGATCTCAGATAAATCACTTTACCTCATTTTCTTCATTTAAAAGTGATGAAAGTTGACTGATAATTTCTAGGGAATATTTCCCAAATCTGGTCCAGATAGTCAGGGAAACTTGCACCTTATAGATCCACACTTGGAGATTCTTCATGTATATTAACATGTTAAAGGCACTGCAACACTTTTTAAACTTATTTGACCCCAGAACACTTAGTCATATCTTACAGAGCTTTGCTTCTTAGAAAACAATTTGGAAAATGGTTTTCCAAATTCTCTTTAAGCTATAAAATTTGATAGTTGACATTTTCACTTGTGAAATGTTCCCTGTCTACGACCCATGTGTTCTCTCTTAATTGTGACTTTCCACTATCCACCCCCACCCCCCTTAGGACTGAACACAGTGGGCAACAAATAAATGCTGTTGATTGATTCATTTAACTCTTAAGGTTAATGTATCCTAAACAGTGCTTATTTTACACTTGGCAAATTTTAGTCTAACAGAGATTTCTGGGATGGAAAGTACTATGCTCTGAGAACTGGGTGAAAACCACCAACTCTCCCTAGAGCCACCCAGAGAGATGCCAGATGGCATTTCATTACCATTAGGCTATGACAGTTTCATTCAAATGCAAAAACAAAAAGCAAATTCTGTCTCTGGTTAGCAGACTTGTAATCTAATTGTTCTGCCTGAATTTAGTCTGTAGAAAATCAAAGCATTTGGTGTTGGGTGTCGCTGAGCAATCACTCTGATGTGACAGCCATTTTTTTATTTCATCCTCCCTCCAATGGTTTGTAAGACGTGTTGGCTTAGCCAGATTCTCCCAGGAAGAGAACCCTCCTTTTCACCCCTAAAATGCCACTTGGTATCTATTTCAACAATAAATTACCAAACAACCCTCCTGTTTTGAAAAATCTTATTCACAATAAAAATGCTTAAGAGTTTCCCAGGAATTAACTTGACTATGTGACATTTCTTAATTTGTGGGTGCCAAGAAAACAAAGTAATTTTAATAGTCAATATAATAAATACACAGAAACAGACTTTAAACGGGGTAATTGTTTTTTAATAAACTGTCTTAAAATAGCATTCTTTTTCACCTTTGGAAAGCATGTGTGTCCAAGTGATTTAACACAGTAATAAAATGTTTTACAGCCTACCAAAAAGCATAAAGATGCATAACATTTTAAGAGTTATGTAGCTCCACCTGCACATATTAATATAATAAAAACTTCTTTTGTATTTAAAAAACAAAAACAAAGATCCTATGTGACGAGAAAATGATTTTAATACTGTAGGCTCATAAGCAAGAACACTGAGGAAAATGGTTTGGTTTCTCGCATCTTTTATAAGCATAAATTTTCACACACAAGAAAGGGATTCTCTTTTGAGCACCTTATGTAGTATCACATGTAATGCCATTGTACAGATTTGAAAGATGCAATATAGAGTAGTGACTATGCATACAAAATCAACTATGGAACCAGAGCGTGGCTCATAGGTATGCTGCTTACAAGCTGTAAGTTTATTTTTAAAAAATCTTTTTGCTTTATTTTCCTTAGATGTAAGTAGAAGTATACCTTCTTCACAAGTTGTTTTAAAGATGACATAAAGTCTAAAAAAACAATTACCCAGTGACTGCCACATAAGCAAGTAATAAATAGTTATTCATTTATGAAGACCTGTTAGTTCATTTGGCAAGAGGTTGCCGAAAAGAGAAGTGAAAAGCAAAGGAGAAAAGGAAAGATATAAGCATCTGAATGCAAAGTTCCAAAGAATAGCAAGAAGAGATAAGAAAGCCTTCCTCAGCGATCAATGCTTATAAATAGAGGAAAAGAACAGAATGGGAAAGACTAGAGATCTCTTCAAGAAAATTGGAGATNGGAGGCCTGGCGTGCTGCGATTCATGGGGTTGCAAAGAGTCAGACATGACTGAGCAACTGAACTGAACTAACTGGTCTTATTGTTGCTGTTCCCTCCTCATCCTCAAACAAAAAACCCTTAAAAATTGAGTAACAGTCTGAGGTTAAGACAACTCAGAATAAATAGCACAATAAAACCTGATACCGATCCTAGAAACAAACCTACAGCCAGCTAGTGTTTTCTCGTTTTCAGAAAACCCAACAGAAAATAATAGCCCAGTATGGCCTCAAGAATAAAAATTAAGGGTAATTGTTTATTTTTCAAAGAAACTCAAAATATGGTTTTTGAAAACAATTTGCTGTCTGAGTAAAAAGTCTTGTTCACAGACTACTTTCCAGGGACAGGCTCTTATTGAAGCCAACCCCTGGATTGCCTTTTTCTCTGAATCATCCCTGGAAGGGCTGCTGTGAGTATACTCCAATTGATAAGGATAGAAATAGGGACACAAAAATTAGCTGTTGCTTATCTCAGGTCCAGGCTTTTAACTGATAGCAGAGTATTTGCTAGTGCTGCTTTTATGCTCTCCCCTTGAGCTACCAAAGTGGTTTTGGACCTTTTTTTGCTATATTCTACAAGGTTTAGCCAAGTGAGAAGTATAATCTATGGTACCTCGACTGCATGCATCTCACCAGTTTCCTTGTGCAAGACTTAAACACTGGTCTTAAGGACGTTAGGATTCTTCTGGTTGCAGGAGACAGAAAACAGAACATAAAACCAGCTTAAATAGAAAGGTGAACTTATGGGTGCATGTAAATGACAGGTCCAGGGTTTGGGGGGTTTTCGGAGCTTAAATAACATCCCTAGCTTTGCTTCTCTTCTCTCTCCTCTGCTTGCATGGTATCTGTTGCATTCTTAGGTAAGCTGTGGTTCTTCCTGAAAGATGCAGGTCTGTGTTCTTCTGGGATAAAGTATGACCTAGAAGAGAGGACTAGAATCCTCAGTTTGAATACTGTTGGCCTGAATTGAGTCTGTGTCCTTCCAAAACCAAGGCTGGCAGGAGGGAATTATCCAGGGGATTTAGGCCTGGGCCAGAGATTTACCACTAGGGAACCACTTACAATGGGTCTAACTCTACTGAAGTACTTGAACTGTGAGTAGAGAAAGAGTTATCCCCTAAAAGGAAAAGATGATGATACTATTTCCAAAAGGACACTTAATACCCAAACACTGTGGTAAGGAAACCAGTAGGGGAGAGTGTCGTATGTTGCCATCTTGGTAATGTCACTTCCGGTAAGAAACACTGGCTGACTGTCAGACAGTGAGGGTCTGGAGAGCACAAAGCGCTTGTAGGTTTCTCATATCATCCTGCTCACCAGTTATTTGCTTCCTTCACATCCATTTCCTAGGATTTCTGCCAAAGCACGGAGCTGCTCACAGACTAAATTAGAGTCCTGTGCACTGGCACAGCTTTGGAGGATGGGAGGGAGTACATCACAAGTCAGTGTTAGCATAGTATAGTAACCTTGATGCTTTGAAGGTGTTTTCTGTAACCTGAGAAGAAAATTTCTAGGAGAGTTTGGCCATTTAGGAGGGAGAGGGACAAGGGTCTAGACTTGTCACACCCCGTACTAGCCCATGAAAATACAGAGGCAGCAATTCTCAAATTTTCCATAATTTAATGTTCTGTTCAAACTGCACAAACAAGATGCCAGTGATCCATGATCCATAAAACAGGTATAAAGTTGTTTTCACAGCCATGAAGGCTGATGACTTTGACCCTTGCCACAAACAGCATGTTTTGAGTGTCATCTTCTCCAAGAAGTGTGTCCTGGCCCTGTGGGTGGTTGCCTTTGTTGTTTCAGTGCCCACAGCAGCTGTAGTAATGTGGTTGACATTTATTTGAGTTTATATGGGCCAGTCGTCATGCTGAGAGCTCTCCATGTATTTCCTCTTACTTCTTAAAAACAATTATTTGAATTAGGTATTACCTCCGTCTTGCAGAGCAGAAACCTGAGTGAAAGGGTGATAACTTGCCCAAAGTCACTGAACATTAAGTGACAGAGTTTGATTTTCAAGCCACTTCTGTGCTTGACCAGCGTCTTCTGACCGTGCTGCTCCTCTGGTAGCACGTATCAACAGCTGACAGTGGGCAAACTCTGGACCATTCACCATGTGTCTGGTGTTATGCTAATAGCTTTAGCGCTGTCCTCTCTTTAGCATTCGCAGTAACCGTGTGATGCATGCCCTAGCAGTACCTCCACTTTGTGAGCGCATGTGTGCTCAGTTGCTTCAGTCCTCGAGTGTGCAAACTGAGGCTTGCAGACTCTCAGTGACTCACTCGAAGTCACGTTCTAAGTGTGAGTCCAGAATCTAGTGCTTAACTTCATACTCTCAATTATGAGGCAGTTCTACAGATGTTCTTTATATGTCATTCCAGTGTGCCAGAGTTACTTGTCTAGATGCCAGACCCCTGGGAGACCCTTAAGAGCAAGGCCACTGCACTAACCTCCACCTAGCTCAAAACAGGTACTTAATAAATGTCTTATTCACTTGTTTTCTCAGTGCTGGATATAGCTTAACACACAACAGGTGTTCTTATAATAAAATAAGTAAATGAAGGAAAGAAAGAGGGCGTTAATGATGGCTACTGAGGCCAAAAGCAGTAATATTTCTTCATAGAGTAGTAATAAGGCAATTAGGCTCTTCAGAGGTTGAAACTACTATAGCCTGTATTTTGCAAAAGTCAGTTCAATCCAAGTGAATGCGTTTCAAAGTGAAAAGGACTTGGCTTGACCAGCTCTCCATAAACATCACAGAACTTGAGTCACTTCCCTGTTGCTATAATTTCCTCTACTAAAAAGAAAATCAAACAAAACCAGATATTCTATAAACTCATCTAATACAGCTCAACTCAAGACAGCTCTCCCTGGTCTCATCTTTGCTGAGTTTCAGCTCTCTTGACTTTTAACGTTTCTCTCTACCATAACTCCTCAGCTGTCACAGATAAATGCCATTAACACAGCAACTAATTCACCTTCCTTAGAACTAGACTTTAAGCTCTCTGAGGGCCAGGTAGTAGGTACTCTAAATACACGGTGAATAAATGTGAGACTGAAGGAGAAAATGTACCTTTTCCCCATAGGGGAAAACAAATCCCGAAGCAGACTGTGGTTTCCAGCCAGCTAGAGAGGTGAAGAACGCAAATAACTGAGATGTGTTTGAGAAGAACCTGTCTGGGAGTCGGAGGGAAGCCCAATGTGGTTTCAAGCCTGTACTTGAAAAACTCAGTTGAAAAGAGTCCACATTCAAATAATTGTGGTTTCTTCGAGCTTAGGAGAAAGCTGTCTGGGAAAAAGATGACTCACCAGAGAGGCTGAATGTATATGTTGCCTTGAGAGCAAGTTTTCCATCTATTGGATTGAATTACTCAACCTGTTGTGGATACAATAGATGATATTTACATTGTCAAAGAATTAAGCAATCAATTGTATTCTACCACTGCCCACACACCTCCTAGTGAGGGGATCTGCTCAATTTCTGTTTCCACCTTTCCCATTCATTCTCTGAATAGACAGGAACAGGCCCAAGCATGGGATTTTTTATGAAGATCCCAGTCTGTGGCAGGTACTCTTAGTTGCCTCACTCTCAGCCTTTCTTGCCTGTCTTCCTTGCTGGTAGAAACCTGATCTTGTTCAGGCATCTATTCTCCATGTATATGTGCAGGCTCCCAGGTGGTGAGTGTTAGGTAGCCTATACCAATCATGATAACTCCTTTCTCCTTACCAGACATTGGTGTGCACACAGGCTGATCTAGCCAATGAGATATAAGTAGATGACAGGAGCAGTGGGTCAGAGAGGATTTTTCTTCCTTAAAAAAAGACACGTGGGAGGAAATACCCAGCCTATTTTGCTGTTAGATAGCTCCCCTCTTGTTTGCAGGAACTCCTGGGGTTAAACCGTCATCAGCTCATGGTAGCCATAGTGCCACCAGGAGGCATGAGCTTTCCCACATTCTGAAGGCGCCAGAAAGATGTCGAGCACCTGGATGACAGTGTTTTCCCATGGAAATAATCAAACTCACTTACAGACTTCTTGCTATGTGAGATAGCATCTTGCTGTAATAAAACAGTCTTGGCTAGATAATCTCATATGGCTGAGTCTAATCCCTGTTTCAAGACAAGTTTTTATTTTCTGAAATATTCCTGTGTTAGCAGTTTTATCTAATGTCTTTTGAGAAAGGCTAACATGGTAGTCAGTTTTGTTTAAACCAAATGCAAGATCCATAAAAACTATTAAGAATGCATAGTTGAAAGTAAGAGTGGATAAATCTTTTCTGTAAAGGGCTAGATAGCTTGTTAAAATTTTTTATCTTTATGGGCCACTTGAGTCTCTGTTGCAACTAAGCAACACTACCATTTCAGTGCAAAAGCAGCCATAGGCCTTACATAAATGAACAAGCAAACTATGTTTCAATAAAACTTTACTTTCAAAACACGTGGGAGGCCATATTTAGCTTGCAGGGTGTAGTTCGCCAGCCCTGGTCTGGAGTTCCCAAAAGATGCATTGCTATACCATGAAGACCCTTCTGATGGCTTCCTTTTATGACTGGAGATTACCTACTTATCTGACTTTGGTACCACTCTTTACCTTGACACCAGCCACTCTGGTCTTCTTTCTGTTAATCTGCCAAGCTTTTTCCCTCCCAGCTTCAGTGTCTCTGCATTTGATATTTTCCCTCCCCAGAATGCCTTTTCCTGGCTCTTTTCATGGCTAGCATTTTTCTCATCCCGCAGAAGTAAACACTCATACTACTTTCTCAAAGAGGCTTTTCCTCAGCGCTTAATCTAAGCATCCCTAGTCACTTCCATGCTTTGCTTTCTTCTTTGAATGTATTAGTGTCCTTCTCCATCACCCCTGCCATCAGCCTCTGCACCCATTAAAAGTTAACTTTCTTAAGGGCAAGGAACCTCATGATCTTGGCCACCACTCAGTTTCCCAAATCCAGAAATGAAATAGAAAGTAAATATTCTTTGATTATCACATGAATGAAACTCTTATGGGCTATTGTTGAGCTAAGGAAATGTTTTAAAGAATTTGTACATATTTAATACAAAAACAGCTCTTTCCTAATCTTGTGGTATTGTTGTATGTGTGCTCAGTCATGTCTGACTCTTTGTAACCCTGTGGATGTTAGCCCAGCAGGCTCCTCTGTCCATGGGATTATTCTCCAGGTAAGAACACTGAGTGGATTGCCATTTCCTCCTCCAGGGGATCTTCCGGACGCAGGGACAAACCTGCGTCTCCTGCATCTCCTGGTATTGTCAGGTGGATTCCTTACCACTGGGCCACCTGCAAAACCCTAATCTTACAGTATATTGCTTTCTATAAGATGGTTCATGCATGACTCCCTTTAGAGTTCAGGTTTATCTATTGGCAGCTAAGTGGTATCTCTAAACATGTAGCTAGATGACTAAGAGAAATGTTCCTAATTACCAACCACTTCTCGCTCTGGAGCAAGAAGTTAAAAAAGTTGGGAGGAGGATAGTTTCTTATTTTACCTACCAAATAATTCTCCTGGAAACACTAAAGTGTCCAGTTTATCATATTGTGAGCTCATTAGGGCTTTGTTTCCATGAAGAATCAAAGTAGGTAGCTCTGGCATAGGTCTCCATCAAGGCTTTAGCCCACGTTGTGTTCAAGCCTCAAGCTGTGTTATGGGAACCAAGGGAAAAAAAAAAGGGAGAGGAGATTTCAAGCCTGTGTTAAGAATCCTTTTGCTCCATAAAATCTCACACAATGATTTTCAAGCAGCAGTCTAACCATATAAAAGGAATTTACTCTGCTGACCCATAAAGGACTTAGAAGGCCCCCAGTATTCTTAGAATTTAATACAATTGGAGGAGGTACGGGCAAGTCGGGGGTAGGGGAGTGAATTTGTTTGGGGCTGTTTGCTAATGAGAGTTAAAACTAGATTTTCCAAAGTTTTGGGTCATCTTTTCCACACCCCACAGAATGAGTCATCCCCACCCTTAACGATTGCCTGCCTGGCTGTGGGCCACTTGTCGGCTCTTCTAGACCAGGAAATCAATTTAAAATACAACTTCTGGCACTTGACAAAATTTTTCTAAGCCCTCTTATTAAAATCTGTGACTCTCCCATGAAATTCCCTCACAAATACTTCTTTTAAAATTCCCCAAGGGATACAATAGAGAAAATAATGAACTCGAGAAAGGGAAAAAAATAGAAGCTCTCATTAATGCTTTAATTTTCATTGACCTAAAACCTGTTCACCCCCTAGGAAGCTCCTTCCCAGTGTTCCAAAAGTCCATGCTGTCAGTTTCCAGGGGAAGCAAGAACCTTCTCTGTCGCTCAAGGAGTAGAAATGGAGTCAGCCTCTACATGAGCGTTGGCCATTTCCACCGGCCATAGCCTGGTCTCCCCTGTTTTTTGTGGCAGGCATCCTGACTCACAGTGGGAAAGGCTGACTGTTTTGGTCCAGCCTGAGCAGCAGCAGAGAGAACAAACAGAAGTGTGTACAAAGTGACATAAATACGAGATGGGTACTGCATGCAACTGGGGCAGCCACTGCTACTTCTAGCCAAGTATGACCACAAAAGAATGTAGGCCCAAAGGTGCCAGATCTTCTGATTTTTTTTTTTCCCTCAGAATCCATAAACTTGGATTCTGCTTTCAATTTCTAAATGTTGGCGCAATAAAATAAAAAATGACCTGAGCCAAATGTATCTACAAGGCCAGATTGGGCCTATGGGTTTTCTGTCTGTGGCCATTGTGAAGCAGTCACATAAGCCCTTATAGAAACCAATGAGCTGCAATGTCCTCAGAGAGCATCATTCACAACCTCCCTGTTGGAATGGGGGTTTGTAGCATGTTGACGTAGGAGTCCAAAACTGAAGATGCCAAAGCTTCTGAGTTGCTACTATTATCTTCACCATGACCAAGAAACAACTATCTTTTAAAATTTAAAGCAATTTTTAAAATTGAAATATAATATTCTATTAGTTTCAGGGGTATAGTGTAATTTGGCATTTTATACATTACAAACTGATCACCATAGTAAGTCTGATACCCATTTGTTACCATACAAATTATTTAAATATTATTGACTATCTTCCCTGTGNTTTAAAATTTAAAGCAATTTTTAAAATTGAAATATAATATTCTATTAGTTTCAGGGGTATAGTGTAATTTGGCATTTTATACATTACAAACTGATCACCATAGTAAGTCTGATACCCATTTGTTACCATACAAATTATTTAAATATTATTGACTATCTTCCCTGTGCTATGCATTATATCCCTGTAACTTATAACTGGAAGTTTGTACCTCTTAATCCCCCACACACACCTGTTTAACCCAACCCCCACCCCACTTCCCCTTGTCTCTGGCGATCACCAGTTTGTTCTCTATATCTATGAGTCTCTTTCTGTTTTGTTTGTTTTGTTGTTTAGATTCCACATAAATGGAATCATATGGTGTTTGTCTTTTTCTGTCTAATGTATTTTGCTTGGCATAATACCCTTTCAGTTCAGTTCAGTTCAGTCACTCAGTCATGTCTGACTCTTTGAGATCCCATGAATCGCAGCACGCCAGGCCTCCCTGTCCATCACCAACTCCCAGAGTTCACTCAGACTCATGTCCATCGAGTCAGTGATGCCATCAAGCCATCTCATCCTCTGTCGTCCCCTTCTCCTGTCCCCANAGTCATGTCTTACTCCTAGCGACCCCATGGACTGCAGCCTACCAGGCTCCTCCGTCCATGGGATTTTCCAGGCAAGAGTACCCTCTAGATCTACCCATATTGTCACAAGTGGCAAGATTTCATTCTTTTTTTGTGGCTGAGTAGTATGTTATTGTATATATGTGCTGCTGCTGCTGCTAAGTCCCTTCAGTTGTGTTCGACTCTATGTGACCCCACAGATGGCAGCCCACCAGGCTTCTCCGCCCCTGGGATTCTCCAGGCAAGTATATATGTGCACACATCTTTATTTGTTCATCTGTTGATAAACACTTCAGTTCTATATCTTGGTTACTGTAAATAATGCTGCAGTGAACATAGAGATATGTAATCTTTTTGAGTTAGTGTTTTCATTTTCTTTGGTTAAATACCCAGAATTGGAATTGGTATGGTAGTTCTATCTTTAATTTTTTGAGGAACATCCATACTTTTTTTCGTGATAGCACCAATTCATATTGCCACCAACAAAGCATGAGGGGTGCCCTTTCTTGACATCCTCACCAATACTTTCATTGTTGTTGTCTTGTTGATGATAGCCTTTCTGACACACATGAGGTGATATTTCATTGTGGTTTTGATTTTAATATCCCTGATTAGTGATGTTAAGCATCTTTGTATATATCTGACTGTACATCTTTTTTGGGAAAAAAGTCTGTGGTCCTCTGCCCATTTTAAATTGGACTATTTGTTTGATACTGAGTTGTGTGAGTTATAAGAAGGTTCTCTGCTTTTGTCATTTCCAAAGCTTTGATGCACAGAAGAACAGTATTTAAAAATGGAGTTAACCCTGAGATTTTCAACTTCTTGTCTGTCATGGTTGATACTCTGTGAGTGGGAGGGATAAAAACCTGATTTCTGTGAGCTGAGTCTTTTGCCTCTTTATAAAATAGTGAAACTTCTTGGTCTAAATTTGGACTTTAGCTCAAATCCCTTGCATTTTTTTCTTAGTCTCTAGCCAAATAGCCTCAAACTGATGAACGTTTTGTTTCCAGTTTTGCCTGTGGTTCCCAGAAAATAAAAATTAAGACACAAATATCTAGTGTGGCACAGGATATGCTTTTAGAAACTTGTGATATAAGTTAAAGACAAATACATTTTGCTAAACTAATAGTTTATAGTTAAAATATTCCTATATCTGTCACAGAGTGCCACCAGATTCTTTATCAGTAAGCCTCTTCCTCCTTTCGCTCTGACAGTGCCTTCTGTCCTGGCTTCCTCTTTATGTTGAGAATGAAATTCCCTCCAGAAAGTAGCATTGGCCCCTGGAGGGCTCCCTGCAGAGGTGAGCCTTGTGACCCCCACAGGCATGAATGAGGCCTGGATGTAAGAAGAGCCTGGCTGCTCTCCCTTGACCCTCCCTCCCCACCCACCCCTCTGCTGCCCTTACTGCCAGCCCCTAGAGAACTCTGTCATACTTTGTGTTTGGGGACTCCCTCAGACCCACATGGCAACCCCTCTCCAATGCACAAATTTTAAGCTGGTTAAATGTTGCTCACAGTGATCTAAGTTTGCTTTGAGGCTCTATCTCTCCTTTTAAATGTATTTTGAGTTCTTCTTTTAAATATTTTTCTTGTCATTAAAAAACATATGCAGTGGCAAATGGATTCCCAGATTCTAATCTACAGACATAACCAGTGTAGATATTTTTTTCCTTAAGATGTCAGTAATAGATAATAGTTTTTTCTTGCTTTAATGACATCATCTATTGTAAAACCAGAGAAGGCAATGGCATCCCACTCCAGTACTCTTGCCTGGAAAATCCCATGGATGGAGGATCTTGGTGGGCTACAGTCCATGGGGTCACTAAGAGTCAGACACGACTGAGCGACATCACTTTCACTTTTCACTTTCATGCGTTGGAGAAGGAAATGTCAACCCACTCCAGTGTTCTTGCCTTGAGAATCCCAGGGACTGGGGAGCCTAGTGGGCTGCCATCTATGGGGTCATACAGAGTTGGACACGACTGAAGCGACTTAGCAGCAGCAGCTATTTTAAAACACACCATGGATTTAGTGGCTTCCAGGTTGCCCTAGTGGTAAAGAACCTGCCTGCCAATTCAGGAGACAAGAGATGTGGGTTCTATCCCTGGGGTGAGAAGATCCCCTGGAAAAGGAAATGGCAACCCACTCCAGTACTCTTGCCTAGAGAATCCCATGGATGGAGGAGCCTGATGGGCTACAGTCCATGGGGTCGTAAAGAGTCAGACACAACTGAAGGGACTATGCATGGCCCTTGGCCATGGATTTAATTTGTGCTCCTGGAACTCAATAAGGCTGATTCCTTCTTGTCATAACTCTTAACTCAAATGTTACCACCTCAGATAAACCTCCTTGATGACCTTTTCTAAAGGATTCATCCCCTCATTTGTTGCACTGTGTCACATTCCCCTATTTTGCATTCTTAAGGACTTAATGAGGCTTCCCAGGTGGTGCTAGTCTAGTGGTAAAGAGCCCACCTGCCAGTGCAGGAGACTTAAGAGATATGGGTTTTATACCTGGGTCGAGAAAGATCCCCTGGAGGAGGGCATGGCAGTATGTGAAATCATTTGTGTCTCCACTTGTCTAGATTTATATATTATGTCCCAGTCCTCACTGGAACATAAACTCAGGAGAATAGGAGAACTCTGTCTTGTTCACTACTCTGCTTTCAGAGCCTAGAACAGTGTTTCTTTTCTCAAACACTGCTAAAATGACAGTACAAGGATTTTTTAAAAGCTTTCAGTTGGCAAAGACAGGAAGCAAGACAGAGAAGAAAGTGTAGTGGAGGTGAGGGTTGGTGCTGGGATAAGCAAACTTAGTGCTGTTGGGTTCCTGCACCCGTGTACTCCAGGGTCCTGGTCAGCCCATCTTCCACAGTGTACATTCGAACTGAATTAGTATCCTTTCAACTGAATGGCGCTAATCATGGCTTTGACCTAGGATCATGAGCTTAAGTATGTTTTTCTGCCAGTAAAAAGATGAAACCATCAATTCCTTTAGCCCCATCTTTGCAGAGATGACAGTTGTTAACATTTAAAAGCAAACTTCTTGTTTCTATACTTTCTGTTTTCACATCATTAACATTGCAGTCCTCTAAATAGATATTGATGTTGCTGGTAAGCTAATAAGATAGACTTCATGCTTTTGCCTCTTAAACACCAAACAGTGTACTTAATAGGAAAGTCAAGTCAGTAATATTAAAAGAAATACAGAGGCCAAATGGAAAACCAGTAGAAAAAAGTTCTTATTGATGTATGTTTTTAATATTTCTTCTCATGTCTTATTGTAATTGATGTTTGTGTGATTAAAAACAGGTTATTTCCTAGTAGCACTTCTCCTTCTATTATAAATTCTTCAGCTAAATGTATTATTTCTGAGCTTGTGACACAAAAGTTGGTGACTGTGGAAATGATTATAATGTCATAAAAGATTGTGATTTTAGAGGGAAAATAACCAGCAAGGACAAGAAATTAAGTCACAAAGATCCAGGGCTGCTGCAGATCTGATTAGAAGAAATCAAAAAGGGCACTGACCCCATAAACGTCAAGTCATTTAAGCCCTCTTTTCATGCACTTCTCTGAAACTATAGGTTGGACATCTGTGGGGAATGAGAAAAATGGGAGGCTCAAACTATTCCAGTCTGTGAAGTGAGTGGGGGATAATGTCAAGGAAATGGGTCTATAGCCAGATGAATTTCTGAAAACCAAATCCTGTCAAATTAAAATATATATGTCTTTTATAACTTTGAATCTGATAACTAAAGATGGAATAAGTCATTTTTAAATGGTTGTGATATTTCTAAATAAAGAGAAAAAAGATGTTAGTTGATATTTAAGAGAATGGCTCAGGTTTTAAGTAGTTCTCACGTTCATACTCAGTATCTTTTCAGTCATGGGGCTTCCCAGGGGCTTTCCACATTCATAATGAATGGTGATATGTCTTCTCCCTCTGGTAATGATGGGATGAGGCCTTTTTGGATGACTCCCCTGTAGAAAACCACTTTGAACCTTGGCATAATGTCAAAAGCTGGAAACACTAGAGAGTGAACAAGAGATGCTTCAGGGGGAAGAACACACTTAAGGGAGGGTAGAAGGGGAGCTGTATAAATTAAGTGCCAAGTTTGAATGACCTTAGGCTAAGGACAGTTGGCACAGCTTACTCAAGGCAGCAGGGATGCTTGTGGAGAAAAAAGTCTTTCTGGCCAGGACACACTGAGAGATATCACCAGAAGGAAAGACCTAGAGGAATATATAGGGAGTGCTCAAATTCTGTCTACCCATATCTATAGCTGCCTCTTAAGCTATGCATGCATGACATTGACTCAAAGCAACTGAGCTGAAGACAGGAAATGAACAGAGACTGCAGCTGTCACCCAAGAAACAGTTTGGAGTTGAGTTTCCTAAGATAATTTCCAGGCTTCCCAGGTGATGCTAGTGGTAAAGAACCTGCCTGCCAGTGCAGGAGACCTCAGAGATGTGGGTTCAATCCCTGGGTCAGGAAGATCCCCTGAAGGAGGGTATACAGCAACCCATTCCAGTATTCTCACCTAGAGAATCCCATAGACACAGGAGCCTGGAGGGCTACAGTCCATCAGGTCACAAAGAGTAGGACACAACTGAAGCAGCTTAGCCCAGGACACAAGATAACTGCCACCCAAATCAAAAGAAATGACACCTGATGGAGGAAAATAACAGCATCCAGAAGCTCCACTAGTTAATATTCACAATGTTTCAGACACAGTCCAAAATTATCCAGCATATAAAGAGTCAAGAAAATAGGACATGTTCTCAGGCAAAAAGATCAGTTGCATTTAACCCCAGAATGATCCAGATATTGGGACTAAATCACAAGGATTTGAACATAGTTATTATAACCTAAATGATGCACAAGACAAATGAAAAGATAAACTTCCTCAGAGAAACAGAACCAATAAAAGATAACCAAATTAAAAAAAAAAAAAAAGCACCAAGTGAAAATCTAGAACTGAAAAATACAATGTCTGAAATTAAATTACTGGACAAACTTCAGAGTTGAATGGAGATATAAATGAGCAGGTGGACTTGAAGACAACAGTAAAAAGTATCCGATGTGGAGAACAGAGAAAAAAATTGGAAAAAAACAAGCTTCAGAGACCTCTTAGATAATATCAAGTAGTCCTGTATATGTGTAAATGGAATCTTAGAAAAGGGAAAAAGGGAAATATTTGAAGAATTAATAACTAATTTGCCGGGGGCCAGCTTGGGAATCCCACCCATGACAGGGTCATGAGGCAGAAATCCGACGGGCAAGACGATTCAGATTTCAGGGGTTCCCCCTGAGTTTCCCTGAGCATCTACCCCCCAAAAGTAAGGAAACCAGAATATGCCTGCTGCCAGGAGCCAGCATGAGGAATCCCACCCGTGACAAGGTCATGTGGCAGAGACTCAATGGGCAAGGATGATTCAAGTCTCAGGGTTTCCCCCTGGTATTTCCTGAGCATGTACCCCCAAAATAAGAATCTGCCTGACATTGTATTTTTCTATTCTTCTGACACTCTCTGGAAAAAGTTAATTCAGAGCTGTAGTCTTCTGCATTTGAAAGGAGTGTTTCAGCTCAACCCCCTCTGATAACGCTCTAACTTAACCGCTCTAACCTGCCTAACAAGTTCCCCAGACCTTTTACAGCTTGTGAATTGCTTACAGCTCCCAACTGCAAGGGGCACAAAGCTTTAAGTATCTTAAAGTTACAGAGCCTTTTCTAAGAGCTAAAAAACATATTGGTGACAGGATTTCACTGTTGACTCAATGATTGCTGCCAGACCTCCTTATTCTTTATCTTTTAGGCACCTGGGAGGATGTTAATCAATGTAAACGGGATATGGAAAAAGATATATAGTAGTTTTTTATGTTAGCAACACTAGACTTTTGAGTTACTTTTCCTTTGTTATAAATCACTGTACTCCTTTTACTTGTTACAAATTGCTATATCTTTGCTATGTAAGAATGTAACTTTATTTAGTGCTTTCTGAGAATGGCACCAGACTTTGGGAAGAACGTTAACAAACCCTTATCAGAAAAGAGTCATAAAATGTTAATTGGCCTTTTGGCCAAAAGATGATGTAAATCACCTAAGACTTGTGTATACAACTAGGTATGCAGAGAGAAAAGCCTGGTTTTGATAAAAGTTTGGGCTGCTAATGCTGCATAATTTTGTGTTACCCATTGATCTTTATGTATAAAAAGCCTTATGAATGATAAAGGATGGACCAGTTTCTCAGACTAGTCTCTTGAACTAGTTTCTTGGAAATCTGGCTCCCCCCATGTCTCTCTTTCTCTCTCTCCTTCCCTCTCCTTTCCCGGCTGAATTCCCATCTGGAATGGGGAGGCTCACCATGTCTACTTACTTGCCCTGGCTTCTAAGATCTGCGCAAAAGGGAGCCTAAGGTGGGGCACCCTTCGATATTCAAGTTGGCACCGGTGGCCCAATGTAGATGGTGCAAATCTCTTGTCCTGAGATTTTATTGGTTTTCCCATAACCCGAGTTATTCAGCCTCTTTTCTCCACTAAATTTTCCCACTATACTATTATTTCCTAATCTAATCTTATATTTCTGAATAAATAAGTTTTTTCCTCGCCTATCCATCTCTCCTTCGAATCAGCCTGGATCCACCAGGGCTGGACCCCAGCACTAATTAATTTGATGAAACAATGTAAAGACACGTGATCAGTGAAAACCAAGTAGAATAACTGTAAAGGAGCCCTCACCAAGTTTTATTATAGTCAAACTGTAGAAATCCCAAGATAAAAAGCAAACCTTTACCATCCCTCTGGGTCGTCTGAGTGTTGATGTATGGCAAAACTAATTCAATATTGTAAAGTAATTAGCCTCCAATTAAAATAAATAAATTTATATTTAAAAAATAGCAAACCTTTAAAGCAGCAAGAGAAAAATGACACATTAAGTATATAGGAAGAGTGATCTGATTATTGGTTGGTTTATCAGCAGAAACTATGGAGGCTAATAGAAAGCAAAGCAACATCTCTAAAGTAATAAGAGAATAAAAACTGTCAAGCCAAAATTCATTACCCAGCAATCATACATTGCAAAATAAAGAGTAAATAATGAAATTTTCACATAGAGCAAAACTAAAATAAATTGTCAGTAGACCTGAACGTCAAGATATATTATATATAAGAAGCTCTCCAGGATGAAAGGAAATGATGTAAGATAGAAACTTCTGGAAAAGATAGAAATCCCCAGAAAAGAAAGAAAAGCACTGAAAATGGTAAATATCTAAGTAAACACAAAAGACTTCTAAAACATTTGCCTTTTTCCTCAATTTGTTTATGTCATATAACGGTTTAAAGTAAAAATTGTAACACTGGTGGAGTTTATAATGTATGTAGATGTAATACAAAAAAATCTTGCATAAAGGAAAATGGAATAGATATAGACCTATGTGTATACAACACTCCTGCAGTGTATTGCAAGTGGTAAAATATTAACTGCACGTAGACAGGAAATAGTTGAGGATGTATATTAGAATCCCCAGGGTGGCCACAAATATAATGATACAAACAAATAAAGCTAAAAAGCCAATAGATCCAAGATACACAGGTTAGGAAAATATGAGAACTCTCTGCATTCTTGATGACGTCCTCTAGTCACTCCTTGAATTAGACATTAATATTATTATTATTAATGATAATAATGAGTGAAGTCTAACTCAAGGAATGACAAGAGGATGGCACTCTCCTTCTATCATCTTTTAACATTTTACAGTATAGATGGCACAAGCAGAAGCAACAAAAGCAAAAATAAACAAGTGGGACTACATAACATTTAAAAGCTTCTGCACAGCAAAGGAAGCCATCAACAAAATGAAAAGAGAACCCACAGAGCAATAGAAAATATTTGTAAATCAAATCTGATAAGGGGCTATTACTCAAAATATATAAAGAACTCAAACAATTCAATAGAGAAAAATGGTTCAATTAAAAATTGGGCAGAGGATCTGAATAGGCACTTCTCCAAAAAAAGACCTGCAGATGGTTAAATACCTTAAAGGTCCTGAACATCACTAATCATCAGGGATATGGAGACCAAAACCAAATGAAAAATCACCTGACACCTGTAAGAATGCCTATTATCAAAAAGGAAAAACATTACCAAGTGCTGGTGACAGTAGAATAAGGGGAGCCCTTGTACACTGCTGGTAGGAATGCAAACTGGTGAAGCCATTAAGAGAAACAGTGTGAAAGTTCCTCAAAACATTACAAATAGAACCCAAAAGAACCCATATGATCCAGCAATTTCACTTCTAGGTATCTACCCAAAAGAAAAGAAGTCACTGTCTTGAAAAGATTCATGCATCCCCATGTTCATCACTGCATTATTTACAATAGCCAAGATATGGAAAACCTTAAGAGACCATGGATGGATGAAAAGATAAAGAAATGTGGTATATAGAGAGAGATATAGATATATACACACAATTGTGTGTATATGTGTGTTTGAATACATACATATACATAAAATTACATACAAGAGAAGAGTATTCAGCCATAAAAGGGGGAAATGCTGCCATTTGTGACAATATAGATGGATCTTGAGGGAATTTTGCTAAGTGGAATAAGTCAGAGAAAAGCAAAGTCTCACATGTGGAATCTTAAAAAATAAGTAAAAAGAAAAGAAAAACCTGAATTTACAGAGAACAGATTAGTGGTTTCCAGAGGCAGGGAATGTGTGAAATGGATGAAGGTGGTCAAAAGATACAAACTTCCAGTGATCAAATAAGAAAGTCTATGGGGTCGAACAGACTAGGACACGACTGACGTGACTTAGCAGCATAGGTGTCATTTACAGCATAGTGACTGTAATTAACAAGACTGTATTTGATAGTTGCTAAGAGGGATCTTGAAAGTTTTCATCACAAGAGAAAATTTTTAACTATGTGTAGTGATGGATGTTAACTAGACTTATTATCATTTGCAGTATATGCATGCCTAAAGTCTTTATGTTTTATACATAAAATGAAAAGAATGTTATATGTCAGTTCTTAATTTTCAAAATGTTACAATGTAAAGCATTGTGTGGCATACTGTGGCCTTTCACGTACATATAGGAGAAGCAACGGAAGACCCCACCACCGCCGCCATGCCACTTTCAGAAAGGAGAAAACTAACTATGCAGAGAATAGTGAACTGATGGTTCCCTAAGAAATGTCTGGTCAAAGAATCTTGCCCCAAACCCAGTTTGTGGATGTCAGCTGCTTATCTAGACTGGACTACAAGAATCTTTTCCATTGGTGACTACTCAGGAAGGCCTAGTTTCAAGGAAAGAATAGATAAATCATAGGTAGAATGATTTGGAACCAGAGCATGTAACCTATGGGCCATGTGTTGTTTTGTGGAAGAACACTATAGACCCCTGATGCTAGCTGATAATGCTGAAGTTTTATTTTCACAGGGCAAAATTCACAGCATTTATTAAGGAAAGAGAAACTAATCTGTTAACAGGGCCTCTTTCATGAAGAAGGTACAATTATCTCTATCGAAAGCCTAATCCTGAAAACCTCTTCTGCCCACATATTCAAGACTACCAAATACCTATCTCTTTGAGATTAACTATGAGCAATCATACAGAATTTTACCATCAATGGTCTTGTATTCATGGCAAAGAGTGAATTTATTTCTTTGTTATTTTGAGCTCAAGTACATAGAGAATTTGGGGATGTTCTGTATAGCAATTTGGCCCTTAATATGCTGAGTACTAAAAATTTTTTTAAGTAATCTTTAAAAATAGATATCATATCTAAGCTGACCATTCATTCTGTTTTTATAACTCACAGTGATTTGGTTGGGCAGGGGAAGGAAGATGGTTTTAGAGGGAAGAAATTGATTATAAGCTTCAAGAAACTGAACTTCATATGTTTTCAGATTTTGTTTCAACTCTTAAGATATACAGGTGACCAAAATAGAACTAGTTACCACTGATCAAGACCAGAGAACATATGGGAACAATATGGGCTTGGAATTTTTCTTTCACTATCTACAGAAGATGTTTATGTTAGATAGTCTAATGGAACATTGGACTTGCTGACTAGGGTGCTTTCAATGCGTAGGTCCTAGGACTCACTGAAGAGCTCCCAAAGAGAATGGGATGATGATGATTTGGTCCCGGTGTATGCTGGGCATTTTAGTATGCTAGGAGGGATCTCATTTAATCCTCAAATCAGCTTAGTGAAGCAGTTGGTATTATGCCCATTATACAGAGGAGAAAATTGAGCTTCTCCAAGTTGGACAGCTAGTAAGCAGTTGAACCAAGATGTGGCTCCAGATCTCCCTAACTCTAAAGCCCATCATCCTCCCACTCCTCTAAACCAATTTGTTCTTCTTCTCTAATGCCTACTCCTTATGGGCTACCTGACACCTAAATTGATTGAGAACCTCAGCATTGCATTATAACCACCTCAGTGACGTTATAATAGAGGATCAAGGGCATTTCAGAATTTCGTTTCAAAGAAACATCATTTGATGCCCTGCATGTCAAAGTTATAAACACCAGATTTGTTCAATGCTGTCATCTTAATGCAGATTGCCCTCCAAGAGAGGGCAGTCTATACTTCTAGATGGTCAGGTCCTTGAATTTTTTAATCCCCATGTTATCTAGCAAAGTGATGTAGTCAGGAAGCATCTCAAATATTGGAATAAAAATGAACTAAGAATAAAAGGTATTGGTTGACAGGAGGCTGAATAGATTAAAGTGCAATTAAATAGGACACATTTTTCAGATTTTCTATCATATCACTTAATGTAGAAAATCTTTGCATCACTATTCTCATCTAGTACAGCAGGAAATCTGTTTGGGGAAATGGAAAAATGTTTTTGTCTTAATTGTAGATGGATGTTGCTTTATGCCAGTAGTTCTTGTCTCCATCAAACCCAAAGTTCACTTTTATAAAAAATAACATTTTATTGACCATCCTATATAGAAATTCATAGATTTTATAACATATAAAATTTTAAAAAAGAATATAATGTCCTATGTATAATGTAAAAGAGAAATAAAAGTCATAACATTTCATCAGTAAAAACCTCAGGCATGACAACCATAGGAGATATTTTTTAAAAGACACAGTGTATTACCATTGAGTCATGTCCAACTCTGTGCAACCACTCTGTACCACGCCAGACTTCCCTGTCCTTCACCATCTCCTAGGGCTTGCCCTAAATCACATCCACTGAGTTGGTGATGACATCCAACCATCTCGTCCTCTGTCATCCCCTTCTCCTCCTGCCTTCAATCTTTCCCAGCATCAGGGTCTTTTTCAATGAGTTGGCTCTTCCCATCAGGTGGCTGAAGTATTGGAGCTTCAGCTTCAGTGTCAGTCATTCCAATGAATATTCAGAATTAATTTCCTTTGGGATGGACTAGTTTATTCTCCTTGCAGTTCAAGGGACTCTCAAGAGTCTTCTCTGATACCACAGTTCAAAAACATTAATTCTTCAGTACTCAGTCTTCTTTATAGTCCAACTCTCACATCCATACATTACTATTGGAAAAGCCATAGCTTTATTATGGATATTGATATTACTAATACTGATGGTGTGTATTGCCATGAATGCAACAACTACCATGTAGCCTGATATGGTGTGTATACTGCTGACTCAAAAACTGTTACATTGCTCTCAGTGGTGTGATTTTTTTTTTTTTTTTTTTTTTGCTTCCCCTACCCCACCTTCGCAATGATGACAACCTCTTGGTAAAGTTCCAAAGAAACCAAAATACAATCTCCTTCTTTGATTTTTACAGTAATGCATTCCTGGAAAATTCAGACACCATTAAAACTATATAAAAACATTTCATGATTATGTCTAAAAGAGTTGGTTTTAGGCTCCAGGATGCCTGTTAGGACAATTCTTTGTTGTATAAGACTGTCTAAATCTAGCCTTCCTGGGCCCCACTCAGTAAATGCCAACCATATTACCTCAATCACTGGGACTAGCAAAAATGCCCTCACAAACTGCCAAAACATTTGTGGGGAGGTCCCTCTCCTTGAAAACCACTGCTTTGCACAGACCTGAAAAGGTTCCTGAAAAGCTGTGTATAAATTTAATTTCCATACCTGGATCTGAATTTTCACATATTAAGCTTTCATAGAATAATGTACATTTTTAAAAAGGCAAACTGGTTTCTGTAGCATAAGCAAAAGTGTCCCTGATTCACCATAACTAGTGTTCTTGGTTCACCCTAGGTGGTGAGATAAGACATTACTCAATGATGTGTGCCAAGGGAGAACACAGAGTTAACCTATGTGTGTACAGAAGCTGGTAAACAAAGAGCAGGTGGACCACAAGTATGATAAAGATGCATTGGCACAGGGGCAGGCATCTGTATATTCAGCTGACTCAAGGATAGGCAAAGGCCCTTGGCTGTCTTACAGGTCTATGGGGTCAGCTCAGGAAAAAGGTGAGCCCAGGGAGAGATGGATGTCAGCAATTGCTAGGAAATGAAAAGTCTGTGAAGGAAACAAAGGATGTGAGTCAGGATAGAGTGTGAATGTATAACTGTAAACATAGGGTTAGGGATTGCTGTGATGTCGTAGGCAGCCCAGGTTAAGGCAACCAAGGCTCTGAGAACTACCTGGTAAATAGTGCTTCCTGAGTTACATTCTCTTGCATCTGGGTCTTGAACTGGAGGGAACTACTGATGGATGGCACAGAAGAATGTTTGAATCCCCATCCTTAGAATGGTAGCAGTACATGGTTTGTGAACCCCCTTTCCCCACTGTTCCCGAGACATCTTCTGCTACCTCTACACTTCAGGAAAGCCAACCCGTTTAAGTTGTATGAGACAGACATCTGTTCACCATATTGCATGGGCCAGAGGAGTGTCTGGTTTTTTTGGTCCCTTCGGGAAAGGGAATGGTGGGCGTGACCCAACACAGAAACTCTGGCAAGCTAATAAAGACCACCATCCAAGCTCCCTCAAGCTAACCAGACATGGCCCAATCTTACTGTAGTTTGCATGCCTGCCTTAGATTTTCCCTCTTTAAGAAGGCTCTGAAAATCAGGCCCAGACAGACTCCAACGCCTATTCATCTGAAGTTCACTAGGCAATGTGCCTGGTGTCATTTGAGCGAGCTGTTTGGCAGCCAGTTCTTTTTGTTTTAATGACATGATTGCCCAGGCTTTCAAATCCCATTATGAAACTTTTCATCCTTTACTCAAGGCTTTTTTTTTTTTTTTTAATCTGCCATTTTAGTTTGATGGAAAGAGATGTTGAAGAGAAATATTTGTAAAATTGTTCTTTGGAGCCAGATGATGCCGTGAGGCATGATTGCTGAACTCATTTAGGGGATCTGTAGTTGGCCCATTCTTCCCTGTCCTAAAACTTTTTTTAAAGCCAAGTGTTTATTATAATCAGTTATGTATTGAATAATGACTAGTACAAACTCACTTTGATTATTATTTTTGTTTTCAGTAGTCAGTCAACTTCTTTTTAAAAAATTGGAGTTTAGTGGCTTTAAAATGTTGTGTTATTAATAGTTTCTGCTGTACAGTAAAGTGAATTAGCTACACATTTATATATATCCCGTCTTCCTTGGATTTCCGTCCAATATAGGTCACTCCAGAGCATTGAGTAGAGTTCTATGCTATACCGTAGGTTCTCATTAGTTATCTTTTTTTATATATAGTAGTGTTTTTATGCCAGTACCAATCTCCCAATGCATTCCACCCCCACCCCTTCCCATCTGTCCTGAAACTCTTAATGATTGACAGTGGTTGACTGTCTGGGAAGCCAACCTGGCATGAAAAGAAAGAGGGTAGGACTCTTCCAGGGCAGCTTGGAGATTCATCAGAAGAGCCCTAGGGATCTGCCTTGGGGCCAGCCTCACCTTTAGTCATGGAAAACAAGGAGACCCCTAGCTGTGTCCTGCTATGCGTTCAGAACCCTGCACGGAGGCAGCCCATCTGTTATTAGAAACAGTTACTAGCCAACAGCAGTGTTTTGCCTGCTGCTTCACTATGGTAACTCATAACTTCGGGACTGTAATACAATCCACTTCACATCAAGGGGAATATATGGTATATCATATATACCCTAGTCAAAACACAGGCTTCAAAATTAGTTTTAAGAACAACAGTTATATCTTAAGAACTTTCTCTGAGGTATCTTCAGATATCAGACAGTTCTTCTCACATATTAGCTTTAGAAAAAGCTAGTGGTGATGTTAAACCATGGTACCCACATCTTCTCAAGTGTTCATATGCATTTGGTTTGCTGAAAGAAGTAGATGCTGGGTTCCTGGGACAGTCACCCTCGTAAGAGCCAAAAGGTTATTTTTCTTCACAACTATGACCGAGCATCTGGCCTGGCATCTGGCTATGTACTAGGAATGAATAAATCAGGAAGGCAAACAGTAGCTGAGTGAACAAGCCATTCTTCCCTCCTTCCACCTCCTTCTTTCCCTGTCTCCCCCATCTCACTCCACCCCACTCCTATTTCTCCAAAAAGCTGGGTTAGAAGTCAGTATAAAATCTAGTCATGAAATAGATATAGTCAGTGTTGGTGGTGATTTACTCGCTAAGTCGTGTCCAACCTTTGTGACCCCATGGACTAGGGCCCATTATGTTCCTCTGCCCATGGGACTTTCCAGGCAAGAATACTGGAGTGGATTACCATTTCCTTCTCCAGGGAATCTTCTTGATACCTGGATCTCCTGCACTGCAGGTAGAGTCTTTACCGACTGAGCTCCCAGGAAAGCCCCATTTTGTTGTTGTGAAGTTGCTCAGTCGTGTCCGACTCTTTGCAGCCCCACAGACTGTAGCCTGCCAGGCTCCTCCGTCCATGGGATTTTCCAGGCAAGAATACTGGACTGGGTGGCCATTTTCTTCTCCAGAGGATCTTCCCAACCCACGGATCGAATCTGGGTCTCCCACTCTGTAGGCAGACGCTTTTACCATCTCAGCCACCAGGGAAGTCAGGGAAGCCCCATGGTCAGTGTTAAATGACTTAAAGAAGCAGTGTCTGTATTGGTTATGAGTTTGGAATGGGAGTCAGGAACTATTTGTTATTTGCGTGACCAAGAACAAATTATTTAATGTCTCTTAGCCTATTTATGCATCTACAAAGTGGAGATAATAACAGTCTTACCTTATTTATTTGTCATATAGATGAGAGGTAATTCACGTAAAATGCTTGGCACTATGCATGGAACTTGCATAGTTTATGCAATAAATGTTAGCTGCTTTATTTATGCAATAAATGTTAGCTGCTTTTATTATTCTTCCATAGGCTGCTCATAAACATTATGTGGGTATCAGCCAAGCTAGGTGACCACAGCTAGGCTTGTGTCTCTCCGAGGAAAATTGCTATTTCATCCATCTCTGGAGCAACTGGAATGATTATCTGTACTGATTGGACCATTGATTAGCTTGGTTGCTATGGTTACATTGCTTAACATTTGGGGATTTAGCTTCTTTGTTGTCAGCAGAGATGGCTGCTGTATAATCGAGATAATCAGAAATAATCACATGTAAAAATGATTGGGAAGTGTCCTAAAGAGTAAGTATGAGGTTTGGGTTTATGCTATTGCTTAGATGCCTAACATTTTAGGATTCAGTAACAGAGTGGGAAGGGATATAAAAGTCTGGAGGTTCCGTGGAATGCACATTAAAGGCATATATCCCAACATTACTGACTCATGCATCAATTGAAGGATTTGTGATTCATAGCAATTAGGCCAACTGCTCTAGCTGTGTGTAGATCAGTAAACATGTCCTTTTAAGAAAGCTAAGTGTGTCACATGACTTCAGTTTTTATTTCGGTGATGCTACATATTAAAAAGAAAATTGTTTTAGCTTTAGACAGATTAAAAACAAAAAATTCAGGCTGTATTTTTCAACAGCGTAGTTTTTTTATTCAGACGCAGTAACACAAAATCACAGGAGTGGAAATGATATGGCAAAGAAAGTAAAAGAAAGTAGTGAGTGCATCCAGTCATCTTCACAATTGTTGAATGTCACTTGAGCATACCATGCTAAGCTCTTTGCATGTATTATCGTACTTAATTCCAGAGTGTAGATACCATTATCTCTATTTGTACAGGAAGAAGAAGTTAAGGCTTATAGAGATTAAGTAGCTTGACCAAATTACAAGCTGTGAATCACAGACCATTTTTTTTAAAATGTCTGCTTTCCTGGTTTTGTTTCTTCAATGATGGTTGAGGTCATGGCCTCTTGGTGACAGATCATGAAGTAGAATAACATTTAGAGCAATGGATGACTCAGGGTGCTACAAATCTCCTCTTGAACTGGCAAAAAGTCAAGAATGATCTTATGCCATTGACACTTCATCTATGGAATCCCATACACTTGCCTCCGTAGCTGCAGTTTCAGATCAGTCTGCAGCAGCGGAGATTCTACCCCTCTTTACATACCATCAGCACCTTAATCCCTGCAATGATCAGTTGCATGGCCTTTCGTCAAATAGCCTACTGTTCACATTCCTTCATCATCATCATGGAGCATGTCTTATGAGTAAAGCTCATCCCTGCTGGGCACGTGGGGTCAGAAAAATGAAGAAGATTGCCCTATTTCCCCAGAGCAACTGCTTTAGTGAAATTGACATAAATGACTAGGTAGGTAGGTAGAGATATGCAAAGATATCTGAGACAGTGATAGATAAAAGAACAAAGGCCAGAATAACATGCTGTTTGAGCAGGAATGGAAAGGTGACTGATTCCAGTTTAAGGCTGCTGCTGCTAAGTCGCTTCAGTCATGTTCGACTCTGTGTGACCCCATAGACAGCAGCCCACCAGGCACCCCCGTCCCTGGGATTCTCCAGGCAAGAACACTGGAGTAGGTTGCCATTTCCTTCTCCAATGCATGAAAGTGAAAAGTGAAAGAGAAGTCGCTCAGTCGTGTCCGACTCTTAGAGATCCTATGGACTGCAGCCTACCAGGCTCCTCCATCCATGGGATTCTCCAGGCAAGAGTACTGAAGTGGGTTGCCATTGCCTTCTCTGAGTTTAAGGCTAGGATCTGAAAATTTCTCTTAGGCATGATCTGGGCTTTGAAAGAAGAATGAGAGCTGACTCTGAGNAGATCCTATGGACTGCAGCCTACCAGGCTCCTCCATCCATGGGATTCTCCAGGCAAGAGTACTGAAGTGGGTTGCCATTGCCTTCTCTGAGTTTAAGGCTAGGATCTGAAAATTTCTCTTAGGCATGATCTGGGCTTTGAAAGAAGAATGAGAGCTGACTCTGAGAGAAGGATCACGCTACCAGACAGAGAAGGTTGTCTTAACTATCAAGTCCAGAGAAGGCCATCATGTCCCTTTTCTCCACTGAGCCCAGGTACAGTCTGAGTTCTTTCCTAATACACCAGCCCAAGAGATCGCCTCCAGTTCAACAGAACTGATTGATTTATGGGATGAATCCTCTTGGCTGTTCCTGACTTAGCCTTTAGTGACTTCAAAGACAGGACTGTCAAATTAAGTAATAGGGGAGTGATTGCACCCTGGTATACCCAAGTAAATGGCCATTTTGATAAGGACTTCTGATAAAAATAAAGCACACAATACATATAAGTGCCTATTTAGACATATGTCCTTAGAACCTCTTATCTCCTACCTTTCTCTAGTCTATAATTTCTCTTGATGCTTTATTTAACAGACATTTCTTGTGCACCTATTTTGTGCAGGGCACTTTGCTAGTTACCTTATATAGATGTATAAGATATAGCTTCTGTTTTCAAAGAGCCATCAATTAATGGGATTCACAAGGCCAATGTTCAGAAAACTCTAAACAGATCCATATGATCAAAATATCATCTGTACAAGCATTTTGAAGTTCTTCACTATCCCATCTACCACAAAGTAACTGATATGAGAAAATTCTGTCTTTAAAATGTAGAGTCTGGCCTCAAGAGAAAGAGACCCATGCAAAAAGAAATGGCTTTTTCTCAGGATTTCTCAGCTTTAGTCCATTTATGTGATTTCACGTTCAAATGTGAATTTTGAGAAATATCCACAATTTCTCATTATAGGCTATGAATTCCAGTTGATTATCTTACCTGAATAATAAGCTTGTAAAAAAAAATAATAAAATAGGGAGAAAAATTGACAAGACAAAATCCCTTTCAGATATTCAGCCAAATGGAATAAATTACTTTTATATCTGACCCTGAATATGTGGAAGAAGAATAGAGAGCCTGTATTTTCAACTAATTTAAATAAAAGATGAAATTGAAACAAAAAGCCAATAACCAAATTAGTCATCCTGTAACAGAGAAAATATATCTTACTTCATTGTTGTAACAGGAAACATCAGTGGAATAGAAAATTGACCAGTCTTCTTATATTGGGAAAAAAATTGATGCTTGGTTGCCAGGAAAGCTCTGTTTGTGTTAGCCTTGACTACATCCTCCGTAACAGATTAGAGTCATTAGGCTCTCATTAGCACATCACTAATGAAAGTTTTAAAATAACATTAATGACATGGCATTAAATGATGTGAAGTATTGCAGTATTATTAATGTTGTGAGAATGAGTGGTAAGGGATCCAGTTTACTATAACCTATTTTTCTACAGTTTTTTTGCAAAATACTTTATATTTTTTATTATTTTTATGTTTTTGTCTTGCTTCACATTTTGCCATTTAGATCCTTAATGATCTCTAACCCATTTTTTGTAAATGTTTTTATACAGGAATATTTTCATTATTCTGACCAAACCATTTATATAAACAAATGTGAAGCTGTATGACCAATCTACATATGGATCATTTTGTCCAGTACAAACGTGATGATAGAACACAAAATTTGCATTTCTGTCAATATTAAGAATTATTTACAGATCTCCTATCTCTCTTTCACATAGAGAATTCATGGCACTTCAGTCAGTTCAGTCAGTCAGTTCAGTCGCTCAGTCATGTCCGACTCTTTGCGAGCCCATGAATCGCAGCACGCCAGGCCTCCCTGTCCATCACCATCCTCCGGAGTTCACTCAAACTCACGTCCATCAAGTTGGTGATACCATCGAGCCATCTCATCCTCTGTCATCCCCTTCTCCTCCTGCCCCCAATCCCTCCCAGCATCAGAGTCTTTTCCAATGAGTCAACTCTTCACATGAGGTGGCCAAAGTCCTGGAGTTTCAGCTTTAGCATCATTCCTTCCAAAGAAATCCCAGGGCCGATCTCCTTTAGAATGGACTGGTTGGATCTCCTTGTAGTCCAAGGGACTCTCAAGAGTCTTCTCCAACACCACAGTTCAAAAGCATCAATTCTTTGGCGCTCAGCTTTCTTCACAGTCCAACTCTCACATCCATATATGACCATAGAAAAAACCATAGCCTTGGCTAGATGGACCTTTGTTGGTAAAGTAATGTCTCTGCTTTTGAATATGCAGTCTAGGTTGGTCATAACTTTCCTTCCAAGAAGTAAGTGTCTTTTAATTTCATGGCTGCAGTCACCATCTGCAGTGATTTTGGAGCCCAAAACAATAAAGTCTGACACTGTTTCCACTGTTTCCCCATCTGTTTCCCATGAAGTGATGGGACTAGATTTCATGATCTTCGTTTTCTGAATGTTGAGCTTGAAGCCAACTTTTTCACTCTCCTCTTTCACTTTCATCAAGAGGCCTTTTAGTTCCTCTTAACTTTCTGCCATAAGGGTGGTGTCATCTGCATATCTAAGGTTATTGAGATTTCTCCCGGCAATCTTGATTCCAGCTTGTGCTTCTTCCAGCCCAGCGTTTCTCATGATGCGTTTCTCTTCTACCTAGAAGTTAAATAAGAACTTAGGGCAGGTATATTCCTTTTTAAAAATTTTTTAAATATAGTTGATTTACAATATTGGGTTGGTTTCAGGTGTACAACAAATTGATTCAGTCTTACATACGTACATATATACTGTTTAAGAGTCTTTTCCATTATTGGTTATTAAAAGATATTAAGTGTAGTTCTCTGTGCTAGCAGTAGGTCCTTGTTGATTATCTACTTCTTATTTAGTGGATTTCTATAATATTTCAAGTGAACCTATTTTGTTTTGAAAATTTTGACAAAGAATGTGAAATAGAAGAGAACAATATCCAAAAACAAATATGAAATTGGAAAGTAAAGGATATAAGGAAAGCGGAAAATACTTATCTTTTGTATCCAAAGCAAGCCTTTCCAGATAAGTCACCCAAGTAGTCTAGTCACAGATCAAGAAACTTGATTCTAGCTTCATCAGATTGAATTACAATTATGACTGACCCACAAAATACATATTTTAAAATTTCTTCATTAACTATCTTCCTTTCCAAACACAGTGTGCTATCAATGTGTCCTCTCATTGTGATTTTTAAGATTTCTTAGAGTGGTGTAAATTAAATGCAATAGCAAACACACCTAGGGCTTCCCAGGTTGCACTAGTGGTAAAGAACCTGCCTGCCAATGCAGCAGATGCAAGAGTTTGGCTCCTGGGTTGGGAAGATCCCCTGGAGAAAGGCATGGCAGCCCACTCTAGCANTTGTGATTTTTAAGATTTCTTAGAGTGGTGTAAATTAAATGCAATAGCAAACACACCTAGGGCTTCCCAGGTTGCACTAGTGGTAAAGAACCTGCCTGCCAATGCAGCAGATGCAAGAGTTTGGCTCCTGGGTTGGGAAGATCCCCTGGAGAAAGGCATGGCAGCCCACTCTAGCATTCTTGCCTGGAGAATCCCATGGACAGAGGAGCCTGGCAGGCTACAGTCCATAGGGTTGCAAAGAGTCAGACATGACTGAAGCGAGCTATCATGCACACAAGCACAAAGAAAAAGAAAATCACAACATGGAGGAAGGGAGCAGTCAACAGTAAGGGCATGCATGAGGGTAAACACTCTGAGCATATGCGCTCCTTTCTATTAAAATGGAATGCGCCTCCACAGCATTCCAGTACCCTCTTTCCCAACCTATAATTAATGTGTGTCTCCTTTGTGGCATGAAACTAAAAATGTTCTCAGAGGTGTGCTACAGGCATTTCAGAGCATGGCACAGGGCTGGGAGGAGAACAACGGGACTAGATGACCACACACCATCATTTCCTCTTCTGTTCTCACCAAAAAAATGTCATCAGCAGAGCCACTGCCCAACAGGTGGATATGGAGATACATTTTAGATAGAAAAAGGCACCATATTCATATACTTGTATGGTAGATGTTGCGTCTCATGTGTTACTGTCTTTTCTCCTAATTAGTTTCAGTCCTTGAATGTTTTATTATAATTAATGTGTTCATTAACTATACTTATGCCCAGGAGCATGTTGCAGTGAACATTATTTTAAAAATTCAAGAATTCCATTAAACAAATAATGAGTTTATGTTGATAAAACAGATTCCTTCAAATGATTGAAAATACCTAGTACCAACTCTGAATAAAACAATTCTTTAAGGGGGAAAAAAAAAACCTACACTTCCAAAATTCCAGCTCCAGATTGCCTCTTGATTATTCTAAAAATATAAGGTTGGCATCTAGCCCAGAAGGTTGGCAAGTGAAACTCTGATCCACCAAGACAGGGGATACCAGAGCCCAGGGCCCCCTGTTAAATATGGCCTGGCTGCAATTGCCCAGGGTCTAAACTGGGGATCCATTAACAGAGACCTGTGGTGGACTTCAGCTGTCACGATTTGTGTATACAGAGGGAACTTCTTTTTAGTCAGGATAGTGACTTTGTACCTGAGGCTTTCAACAGGTTGGAATTTTAGGTAGAGTTCATGTTGAAGGGAGAGATTTAAAAAAACTGGATGTGATTGGTGGTGGGTAGAATGTTTGTGTGTGTGTGAGTAATACAGATAGACATAACTATGGTTACTGGTCACTTTCTTTCATCCTAAATGTTTGAGGAATTGATTTCTTATAGATCTCTGGGTCATATGTAGAATGTTGAAAGGTACATGTCTTTTATGTACCTATAACCAAGAAAGCATGACTTGTATCAGCTTCCCAAGCACGGATGACTATAATATCGTTGGGCACTTTGTCTTCATTGCTAAGTATGGCTCCTGTACATGTTGCCTGTACCCTTAATCTGGCAGTAAGAGTCCATTGTGATCTGGGCCCCTCCTGAGCCTGTGGTTTTTGTTTCTTTGTTTCTTTTGCCTGTCCCAAATACTCTTTTCATGACAGCTGATTTGTCAGCCACAAAAAATATTAGATTATGTATGATAAAGTTTGCAGAGGTATGTGTGCAAGTGCAGCATAAATGTTTATTATTTAAGCAGGCCAAATTGGTATATTAGCCTAGAAGTACAAAAAGTATGTTTCACTGCTTGTCTTATAAATTCATAAGTGTATAGTATTGACTAACTTCAGATTTTGCATATTCAGATTCTGGTGACTACAGTTTAATTTGCTTCAAAGGAAAAAGAACCATCTCTTTTCTCTTCTTCATTGACTCTCTTTACTCTCATTTTTCTGGACTGAATTGAAGATAGACTAATTTAAAAAAAATAACAACCCTCTAGAATCTGTTTTTTCCATAACCCCAGTTGCTGCAGAGAGTATCTTTTTGATTTATCATATGATCTCAGATTTTGAAACTATTTTCTTATCCATAAATTGGGATAAAAATACCCTCTCTCCTTTATTTTCACTAGTAATGTGAGATTGCCCTTTATTGGCACTGAAAAAATTTAAAATATACTGTTATATAAATATGAAGAGTTATCATTCATTCCTAGTCATTTTTAATGTCTTCAGTGTGTTTAGGAGTTTTACTAAATGTTATCATGTTGTATTTTCTTAATGATTTTGTTTCAGTAAAAAAAAAAAAAAGCACTGGATTTAAATGTAATTGAACCCATTGAATTTGGTTTTGGCTTGCTTGGTAAGATCTATCTGAATTACATCCATCTAGGCTTACTCTCTGTGCCTGTTCTTTCTTCTTCTTTATGTCCTTTGTACTTAATGAAAGAAAGGATGGAGATGTTAAATAGAGGCCATAGTTCAGTTGTCTGCTTTGGGGGCTGGAGGGTCAGTCAGGAGGAAACAAATCTCCCAGATCTCAAGTCCTGTGTCTCAGTTTTGCCTGTTAATAGTTGGGGAAATATGCAACCCTATTCTCTAAGGACCAAAAACTGATTGCCTGAGCTTCTGGCCTCTCCACACCTGGGGGAGACCACACACAAGAGGTGAAACGGGAGTATCATCAGGTCTGGCTGCCCTGTCTTAGTCAGTGGGGCTTGTTTCTATGTTGTCAAGTACAGGAGTCTTAAAACAACTAACATGACTGAAGAGCAATCAGTCTGAATACAGGAGGTCTGAACACAGAAAGAGGAATTGGAATTTAAACTCTGCAGAGCCATTTCTAAGAATACCTCCTTCCTGACGATGCCTCTCTTCTTAGACCTTCTTGGAGTTCATAGAGTCACCTTCAAAGGGGCGATGGATAAATCGGTGACCACTGTTACAAAACCAGCTGAGAAGCTGAGATGTCAAAGTGAAGTGGCTTTAAAAAAAGATCCTTGTTTTTGCTTAGATTGTAAGTCTCTACAGGAGAAAGAAAAAGTTACAATATAAAGCCGGAAACTTGACTGCCCTTTTTTTTGCATGTGAAGGGAATGGCAGAATCTCCCTCAGAAGAGGGAGACTTGGTCAATAATTTTATTTATGTTTTTATTTTTGGTTGCACTGGGTTTTTATTGATGCACACAGGCTTTTTCTAGTTATGGCGAGTGGAGGCTACTCTCTAGTTGTGATGTGCAGGCTTCTCACTGCTGTGGTTTCTCTTGCTGCTGAGTACAGGTTCTAGGACACAGGGGCTTCAGTAGTTGTGGCTCCCAGGCTCTGGAGCATAGGCTCAAGGGTTGTGATGCATGAATCTAGTTGCTTCACGGCATATTAGTTTTCCTGGATAAGGGATGGAGCCCATGTCTCCTGCATTGGTAAGTAGATGCTCTGAGTCACCAGGGAAGCCCTGAGACAGCTTTTTTATTCTGGAAAATACCTTGCTAGGATTCCATGAGTGTGATATGGGAATTCCTGCCCCCTTTCTCAAGAGCTTCCCTACGGCTCAGTCTGTAAAGAGTCTGCCTGAAATGAAGGAAACCTGGGTTCAATCCCTGAGTCAAAAAGATCCTCTGGAGAAGGAAATGGCAACCCATTCCAGTGTTTTTTTCCTGGGAAGAAATTTAAAAGGCATTAACTCATCATACCTTATATAGAGTGGGGACCCTGGAAAAGCCAGAGGGAGATGAGAAAGTCTGGGAAAGTAACAGGAGACAGAGATCTGAAGGTAGTGGAAGGACCGCTGACCATTTGCTGCCTCTGTCCTTCCATTATTCACAACAGCTTTAGGGACAGTAGAGGCAGTTTAGGGACAGGTTTTGGGAAAGAATGTATGCCCTTTCCATGTCACCCCGCCTGTTCCCATAGGAAAATAGAAAAAGTGCTATGAGAACAACAAGAACCAACCAACCAGCCCTCACTTTGGGAGTCTGGACCTCACTGACAAGGGGAAGGATGAGTGAGTGCTTACCACTTGGTCAGGAACTGCAGGCAGGACATTTCTTAGAGGACACAGGGTATGCAAAGACTTGGCAGTCTAAAAGGACCTGAGCAGCTTAGAGAAAAACTCTTTAAACTGTGATGGCTCTTCTCAGACATGCTAAGACATTGTTTCTTCACCGTCAAAAACTGGGGAACTCAAATAATTTAGTCAGGAAAGACTTGATCATATCTGTGTCTTCTAAAGAGAGCTCTGGTGCATGCCTTCCAACCATTTGTTTATTCAACAAATATTATAAATATTCATTGTGCTCCAATGTGCCAGAATCATACTAGGCACTAGGAATACAGTGATGAATGAATTAGCCCTTGCTATACAACTGAGCGACTGAACTGAACTGATTATGGCACTCACAGCTTGGTTAGGAGATAGATCTTTTAAAATTAGTCACAGCAATTAAAGTTTAATTACAAGTAGTGGAAAGTGCTATGGAAGAAGAAATGCTTTGAGAATTATAAGGGAAAACTAATTGTGTTTGGAGGTTGAGTGAGAGTTGGGTCAAGTGTGAGGCCAGCTGAAACTTCACAGATATGCAACCATTGGTCAAGCTAAGAGAGATATAATAGCTATGTTTGAGGGAGCTGAAGGCTTAAAAATCAGGAAGCTATTTTAATGGTTCAGGCAGGTTCCTGATTCATCATCTACAAAAATTCAGAGGTTTGTCTGTGTTGGTCTCCAAAGCCACCTACAGCTCTGCAGTTCTGCAGAATTAAGTATCTGCTATGTGTTTGACATTGTGCTCAATGTTGATTGGAAAAAAGTAAGATACATAGACATGAATCCCCAACCGAGTGAACATCTAATAAATTGTTCACTTTGAACAGTTTGGTTCAGTTGCAAACAGGGTAGTTCTAGGTGTGTTTTTTGGAGTCTTAGCAGAGTTCTTAAAGCACTTTTAATCACTTCATGTTGAAATGACAGAACCATCTACCATTCCCCAGGGCCAAACTTCTGTTTCCCAAGTTCTTTCTCATGGATTGCCTCCCATCATGGATTGCCTCCCATCATGGATGGATGGATAGATAGATAGATATTTGAAATTTAGAATGTCATTAGCCAGTTCTCAACATCTATAGGACTCTACTGCTCATCTTTACAGTGGAGATAAAGGTATTATTAACCATCTGAAGAACTGCCACATAATTGGAGACTACCATTAAGTTACAGAGGCACTGCCTTGCACATAAAAGGCATTCAGAAGTATTTGGATGAATGAATGAATGTATAAATGAACTCTGCCTCAAAATATTTGAGTGAGAAATAGAATCAAACGTCTGCCGCAGGGTTTCAGTCACATCCATGTGATTATGGTGCTATTCTTAAGTGCTGCATGTGGTGGACAAAAGGTAGGATGTGTTCCCACTCTTTCCTTGCCTATCTAAAGCAGTCTTGGTCTGCCTACTCTTTTTCTCTCCATCCTTAAAAAACTTCAGAGAACTTCTCTCTCTGATTTTAAGTGCTTTTATATTCAGAACTAGAAGAAAGGTGAGCAGAAAAATTGAAAAGATGCTCAGATTGGGATTGAGGAATGAGTGGTTTTATTTTTTATTATTCACAGGCCATCCTTTCAGTAATTTGTGTACTTGTGCATGGAGAGGATCACATCATAAATTCTATTTTTATTATGGACACCATTTAAAATAAACTTTTACTTTGCTTGTTTCCTGATTTACTCACTTTTGCATCCCCAAGAAGAGTTCATTTGTCTGCTGTTGTGTCTTCTTTTTGGAGAGCAAGGTACCAGGTAGGAGCAGTGGGCAAGGGAAGAAGATGGGAAAGGAGGAATTTTAAGCAGCATTTCTTTAGTGCATGAATCTTTAGTGCAAGGAAATTCTGGCTTGGCTGCTGGATTGTTTGAGTAATCAGATCACAGCTTTGGAAAGGGTTCAAATAGGGACTGCTCCTCTCCTGAAGGTACTGGTTCCTCATGACTGCCCTTCCCTTTCATATGGACAGATTTGAATTTCACAAATGTAAACACTGGAGCTGAGACAAACACAGGACTCAACTAATGGACACAAGTTATAGAGAGGCATACTTAAACTTAATACATTTTTCTAACAAGTAGAAATAATTCATGAAAGAGTGGGTACCCTATCAAAGTGTTAACAGCATTAATGAAAGAGATCTCATCCTGGGTAGACGGTTAGGCTAATTAACATGGAAGGTCCTCTCCTTCACTAAAAGGCCTCTAATGTAGACAAGAAATCCAGATTGAATGAAGAAATACACACCATTTATGTAAACCCAAGATAGAGTCCTTTCCCTTGCCTTACATCTGCAAACCCAGAGTAAATTGACTGCTTTTTCAAGCTAGTTTAACAGTAATGCTGATGGGGAGAATGTACTAGTCAAGGTTCTGTTTTTCCCCACATGTCAAAAAGGCTCTTCAAACTTGTTAGCCCACAACTACCAGCAAGCTCAGTGTCAAGGTTCACTTTAAACTTAAAAAAAAGACAAAGATTTGTTCAAGTATAGTGTGAGTGAACTTGGTTACGGAGTAAAGTGTTTGGGAACACCTTCCTTCATGTCCCAGAGAGGCAGGAGGTCTGGCAGTGACTACAAGCTGGGCACTTACCGATCTCCAGTATTTGGGGCATGGCAGCAAAAGGCTAAAATGAAAGATTAGGTTGAGAACAGTACAGTCTGATGCAAATAGCCAAAGTTAATTAAACTCTTACTGTGCATTGTGCTATAACATGCACTGCCTCTCCCAGCTCTCATGGTGACCCTCCCCTTACAGATGAATGAACAGGAGGGGGAGAGGGGGAGAGAGAGAGAGGAAAGAAGCTCATCAAACATTTCTCAGCATATAGTAGTGCAATAATCAAACCTAAGTTTTCAGCTGCTATGCCACTTTGCCAACAAAGGTCCATCTAGTCAAGGCTGTGGTTTTTCCAGTGGTCATGTATGGATGTGAGAGTTGGACTGTGAAGAAAGCTGAGTGCCAAAGAATTGATGCTTTTGAACTGTGGTGTTGGAGAAGACTGTTGAGAGTCCCTTGGACTGCAAGGAGATCCAACCAGTCCATTCTAAAGGAGATCAGTCCTGGGTGTTCATTGGAAGGAATGACGCTAAAGCTGAAACTCCAATACTTGTGCCCTCTCACGCAAAGAGTTGACTCATTGGAAAAGACTCTGATGCTGGGAGGGATTGGGGGCAGGAGGAGAAGGGGACGACAGGATGAGATGGCTGGATGGCATCACTGACTCAATGGACATGAGTTTGAGTGAACTCCAGGAGTTGGTGATGGAGAGGGAGTCCTGGCATGCTGCAATTCATGGGGTCACAAAGATTTGGACATGACTGAGCAACTGAACTGAACTGAACTGATGCTTAAGGAAAGAGACACACAAAAAATGAAACTTTACAATGCAAAGGATAGACCCAGAAGTAAGAAGATCTACCAGAACTGGCTGGAATAAACCTTGGAAGGGTTCTCACATTTCTAAGTGCACATGGTTTCCAAATTGGCAAGAATGGCTATTATGGGATAAAGAATGAGAATAACTCTGCTCACCAACAGGACTGGCCTATCTTAGAGGCTTGATTTGGCCAGGAGGCAGTGGAAAGGTCTGAACTCTCTGTGCCCATCCAGTCTGGAAGAAAGCTGAGTCTCTGGCACCCTGGAAGGAGGGCCCAGTGGATGTGCATTGTATGATGTTCTGAGTGCTTAAGTTGTTGCTTGGCTCTCCTGACTGGTGTGTCATTTATACCAGTAGCATGTACAGTAGATCCAGTTTCCACTTAAACTGTAATCATCATGCATTTAAAGGAGAAAATATTCTGAACATTCTAAGAATGCATGTACTCATTTATTGGATGCTATGATTGAAAATAAATTTTTTATTCCTCTCTTCTAAGGCCCTTTAAAACAACTTAACTAATGGCAGTCTTCAGACAGTGTTTCTTAAAGTGGCATCTACATGCCATCTATATTAGAAACATCTAGGACACTTCTTAAAAAGGACATATACACTCGTGGTTGATGCATGTCAATGTATAGCAAAATGAATACAGTATTGTAAAGCAAAACAAACTAAAAAATAAAAATTAAAATTAAAAAATATAAAGTAGATGTATTGATCTGAGAGCTGGACTGTGAAGAATGCTGAGCACCAAAGAATTGATGCTTTTGAACTGTGGTGTTGGAGAAGACTCTTGAGAGTCCCTTGGACTGCAAGGAGATCCAACCAGTCCATTCTAAAGGAGTTCAGTCCTGGGTGTTCATTGGAGGGACTGATGCGAAGCTGAAACTACTGTACTTTGGCCACCTCATGCGAAGAGTTGACTCATTGGAAAAGACTCTGATGCTGGGAGGGATTGGGGGCAGGAGGAGAAGGGGATGACAGAGAGTGAGATGGCTGGATGGCATCACTGACTCGACGGACATGAGTCTGAGTGAACTCCGGGAGTTGGTGATGGACAGGGAGGCCTGGTGTGCTGCGATTCATGGGGTCACAAAGAATTGGACACAACGGAGTGACTGAACTGAACTGAACCAGCAAGGACCTACTATATAGAACAGGGAACTCTGTTCAATATTCTGTAACAACCTAATTGGGGGAGGAATTTGAAAAAGAATGGCTCCACGTATATGTATAATTGAATCACTGTACTATACACCGGAAACTAACACAACAGTGTTAATCCACTATATGCCAATATAAAATAAAGAGTTAAAAAAAAAAAAAAGTACCCTATCCCAAACCTACCACACTGATCAAGATAAGGTAGTTTAACCTCCGAGTCTCAGTGAATTGACAAAACTAGGGTTTGTTTCTTCCTCACTTAAAGTTTGCTGCAGTTTTACCCACTAGTGTTTTCCAAGTAGTGACCAAGATCCAGGCTGCTGATATTTTCTGGTTCTGTTAACTCAACAAAGGGGCATGGACTGTTCATAGCACTCTACTGTGCTTTGGCTTGTAACTAGTACAAGGGCCCTCCCTCTGACAAGGTACTGGGAAGTGCCAGGAAACACAAGGACATGGAGTGAGCAATAAATATATCTGTTACTTTCCATCCTTTCCCCCTTTTTCCTGTACAGAGAACATATTGAATCTCTCCCTGAGAGATACAACTCAAAAGTCGCTTCGAATAGAATCATGAAGCTCAAAGCTTAGAATTTCTGGGTGGTGGCCAGTAGTCATTATCTGGTGCAGATGTGGCTCCTTTTGGGCTAGAGAATATGAATTTTTTTTTATTTAAATTTTTATTTTTTAGTTTTTTTTTGCTTTACAATACTGTATTCATTTTGCTATACATTGACATGAATCAGCTATGAGTGTATATGAGCTCCCAATCCCGACCCCCCGCCCCCCTCCCACCCCACACCATCCCTCTGGATCATCCCTGCGCATCAGTCCCAAGCATCCTGCATCGAATCTAGACTGGGGATTCATTTCACTTATGATATCATACATGTTACAATGCCACTCTCCTATGAATTAAAAAGGCACGTTATCTGCCACTCTTCCACATATAATCCCAATGTAGGATGATGGAACAGAGACCTAGTAGCTGCAGTCAGTACTCCCGTTTGGAGTATTGACTTTAAATACTTTTAAATACATTAAAGGGAGACACATCACAGTCACTGGTTTGCGGCAATTCTGAGGGGTCCATGGACAATGGCTATGGTGGTTACCTACCCAAATGTGAGAGAGGTTCCTCAGTGAGACCTTGGTTGTGTTCTCGAGTAGAGGGGAAGTCCCTTGTCTGTTACTTCTTCTGGCACCCAGTTCCACCCTCTGGGAAGTTCTTAATATCCCCTGATTTTCCTTTATTCTATATAAAGTGTGTATTGTGGTATATGCCCTCCTTAAGGGCTTTCTAATCAAGGGAGTTTGCGAGCTAAGGGTCATTTTAAGTCTCTTGATTTTTAAACAAATACAACTTTCTCAAAAATTCGGAAGACATTCAGTACACTTGCTTGCATGCAGTCTCATGTGCCGGGAACCCCATCCACATATCTTGTTTGAGACATGGCTTTCAAAACTGCCCCATTTCTTTGTTGATTCCTTCAAACTTCATGGCCGCACATAAAATCTGATCTTTGCCCTGAGTCGTTTGGATCATGTTTCTGGACATTTGTTATTCACAGCCTTTTTATATCCCATTTCTCACAGTTCGCAGTCCAGTTACAGTGGATTTTGCAATCTTTAAAGGCATCACATTTCTGGGCTCTGTTGCCTTTCATTTCTGCCAGTTCTTTCTAGAGCGTGTCTCTCTTTTTTCCTTCCTTTCTTTTATGGCACTGTGCTGATTGATGCCATTGGTGTCCAATAAGCACTAATGAGTTCTGTTTTCTAAAACTTTTCCATTGGAGCTGGTGGCTTAGTGCACACATAATCTCCCTCCCAAGTTATCACAGGTGACAGTTTGAACAAAATTTCTTTGTCACTGAATTAACAATATCCACTTTTCTATTCTTCATTATCAGTATCTTCACTGCCTTCATCTGACTGCTGAGTGAATGCTGTATCTTTTAAGGCTTTGCTAAAGCAGCCCTCCACCTTGGATGTCTGGTTATGCATTTGTCATAAATTAGTTTATGCTGCAGAAACAAGCCTACCTCCAAGTACCTGTTGCTTAACATATAAAAGTTCATCTTTTACTTAAAGCCTACCATGAGTCTAGTGACTCCTTTCCAAGCAATGATTCCATCCTTTTTCCATCTTGGAGGTTTATCCCTGGAACATATGGCTTCCAGGGTCACCTGACAAAGGGAAAGGGGCTTTTAGATATTCATGCAGCAGCTGTGAAACACTTTGGCAAAGTAGTCATGCATGTCACTTCTACTCTTGGCTTTGCCAAACAACCCTAGTTACTTTCAGTGAACAGGAAGGGTCTCTGACACAACTACTTGATCCAACTCTGAAGGTAGGGCCTGGAATCTAACACAAATCTGGTGCTCAAGAACATTTGTTTAAGGATAAGAGGTGAGAGTCCTATGTTATTCATAAAAAACTGAGCCTTGGAGGTAGTACAGTTTGCCCAAGGTCCCACAAATTTAGTGACAAAGGCACTTGTGCCTCCTGTTTCAAGGCTGATGTATAAAAGCCCCATCATAATGTAGGTCATGTTCTTTTTTCAAGATCATAGACTTGAGAAGCCATGTTTTTTCCTCTTCTTCTTTTACTGGGGCCCTAGGAGTTGAAAGAACTATGTAGGAAAACAGATTAAAGCAGCATGTTAGCAAATTTGACCAAAAGCCAAAAGGACAGAAACAGTGTAGGGAAAACAGGTTTCCCAGAAAAGAGGAAACTGCTTTGATCATGTATAAATTTGCTAATGGTTCAAACCCATAAACTTAAAGCAAGTGAAAAACCCCGGAATTAACCCTTTCAGTCTTTAGCTGCACTGAACTGACAGGATAGAAAGATGTGCATGTAACCAGGTATCTACATGGTAATAGCTACGATTTGGGATAACCTTTGCACTTCAGTGAAGCAGACTTCACCTATGAGCTCATTCTCAAACAAAATCTGCTTCCATACATCTGTTATAAATGTTCATACTTGCTGGGAGTTAAAATATTCTGTCAAGGTGAAAGGAATCAGCTTCAGAGTTGAGGGAATTCGCTTTGAAACTTGCAGATCTTATCCTTGGATCACACCACAAAGACAAAAAAATGTGGAGTGAAAAAAAGGGAAATTCTTCCTTGCTAATAGGACAGAAATAACTTGAGCTAATTATATTAACCTAAAAAAGTAAGTGAAAATTAATGAAAAATAAGAATTTTAACTGTGGAAATAGCCTCTTCTCTACACGATTGAAATCCTATACCCTTTGGTGGAATAAGCTCAGGTCAGGAGCTAACCCACCAAAGTGAAATTCTAGAAATAGAGAATGCTTCAGGCGTCCCGAATCCAGCTGAGTATCTTGCAGTGTTTTCCCAAACTCCTGGGTTCAGTAAAATATGATTTAAATTTTGCCTCAAGCCTTTACTTTTGGAATACCATATGTATTTTTTAACAAATTCAATTTGGATGTTTCTTATTTTCTTGCCCTTTAGCTTATTAAAATGTCATTTTGTGGGAGACATTTGTTTGAGAAGCAATCTGATTCTTTTAGGAAAATCTTTGGAAGCCTTTGTTGTTGGGATAAGAAGCAAAAATTTGCATGACCTTGAGTATATACATTCTGAGTGAACTGGAACATTATAGAAGTTTCGGAATCAGAGGTTCTTAAACTGTGGCCCCCAGACCAGCATCGTCATTATCACCTAGGCAGGGCCCTCTTGCTAAGAAAGGCCTCATACTTGGTTTGATGCTGTTGCCATTTTGAAATTCTTTTTTGTAATTAAATTCCAGTGGAAAAAGAGGACAGCAGAATGTTGGTGGGAGTAGATTCCCCATTCAAAGGCAGCATCCACAGTATCCCATGAGCATAGAATTCCAGGAAACCCCACATGTGTGAGAGTTCAGTAAGATTCGAAGCAAGTGTAAGGTAAGCATGTTAGGTCTGCAACTGAATCAAATGTGGCAAGTTAGGTAGGTGAAGGGCTATGACGGCCCAGAGAAGTCACACTTTCTATTTGAACTAGAACTTTCTTGGAACCCAGAAAAAAAGCAATGGCATTCTAAGAACAACAATCCACCAGGAAACCTTATCATATCTTCTCCAACTTGTGAATTAGACAACCGCTTACACTCGAAGGAAAGAAAGCAACCTGTTGTTCCTTATCTTTTCAGAGCTTCCTTACCCATCAGTAACTCAAAAGCGGGGAAAGTTGGTAGAATGCAAATACATTAAGAAGTGAAATTTAAAATAATGGACTCAGTTTTGTGAGGCAGTTCCACTCTTCTGATTAGAATGGAATATATGTATATATGTATGTGTGTGTGTGTGTGTGTATATATATATGTAGAGAGAGAGAGAGAAATCATGAAAGATTAAGTCATATAATTTCGATGATTCCACAGATGAGTTATGCACTCTATAATATTGGCATTGTGCAATTTACAGGTGAACAGTAACTTCATGCTCTTAACTCTACTTTTTCTTTAGAACATTAATGGCAAATAAAAAACCTATGACTAGTTGAGAGGGACCATGGTAGAAAGGAAACAGTTTTATCTTTTAGTGCCTTAATTAATGGCACTTTTCCCCTGCTTTTTGAATGAGGAGCCCAATATCTTTGCTTTGCTCTGGGTTTTGCAAATTAAATAGCCTTTCCTGGGAACTTATTAGAAACACAAATTCTCAGGCCTCCTGCCAGACCAAGAAAAGCAGAAACTCACCAAGAGGGGCAAGGGAGGAGGAGAACAACGTGTGTTTTAACAAGCCTTCAGGTAATTCTGACCCAGGGGCAATTATGAGCACCACTGTCTGAGTCACTGTCTTAAAAAGCAAGAACTCCATAGTTATATTTATCCAGAAGTTTCAGGTCTCTCTAATTGCCTTATTTTATCTAGTCTAAGAGGTAGTAGAACACACCACCACCAGCATAAATGGCCGCTGAGTGTCCATCGCAAGGTGATTGTGAACCTCTGCTGTGGAGTCAGACACATCTGGGTTCACTTTAACATAGCCATGCAGCTTTGGGAAGTGCTCTCCACCTTGCTGATCCTGTTTTCTTAGCTACAAAATGGGAATTTTTATGCTGGCCTCAGTGTGACTAAAGGATTTAAATGAGCGAATACATGTAAAGTGTTTAGTGTGGTACCTGGTACATGGTAAGCACTTAAGGAAAAAGCATTGCATATTATTATTAATAATAATTCATATTATCTGTGTTGCTGTTAGCCTTATCTGGGACAAGTCTCTGAGACTTCAGTTCAGTCACTCAGTCGTGTCTGACTCTTTGTGACCCCATGAACCGCAGCACACCAGGCCTCTCTGTCCATCACCAACTCCCGGAGTTTAACCAAACTCATGTCCATTGAGTCGGTGATGACATCCAACCATCTTATCCTCTGTCGTCCCCCTCTCCCCCTGCCCTCAATCTTTCCCAGCATCAGGGTCTTTTCCAATGAGTCAGCTCTTCGCATCAGATGGCCAAAGTATTGGAGTTTCAGCTTCAACATCAGTCCTTCCATTGAACACCCAGGACTGATCTCCTTTAGGATGGACTGGTTGGATCTCCTTGCAGTCCAAGGGACTCTCAACAGTCTTTTCCAACATCACAGTTCAAAAGCATCAATTCTTCTGCACTCAGCTTTCTTTATAGTCCAACTCTCACATCCATGCCTCACCCTTGATTCTTTCTGGGTTGTCCCCTCTGCCTCAGGTTGAGACTAAATCACAAAAGAAACAGAGGAAAAGGTAGAACTTTTCTGTTAACTGATAGAGAGGTAGAAATGGGAAACAGAGCAGGTTGCTTCTTACTCTTGATTAGGCGTTTGCTTGTCTAAGAATTCTGCCTTCTCATATCATTTTGCCTTACAATTCTAAAGCAGATGAGGAAGTACCTCATCCCTTGCCTGAATGTTGTAGAGAGAAAGCAATTTCATAGCTAAGACCCTGAGCTTTGGAGTTGGACCCACCTACACCCAGATTCTGCAACTTGGACTGGGAGATCACAGGTGACTTGCAGATGAGCTAAAGGTCTGCTTCATCAAATGCAAAACAGTACCAAGGTGTAGTACAGGCATACCTCCAAGATATTGTCAGTTCTGTTCCAGATCACCATAGCAAAGAAAGTATCATGGTAAATGGAGTCACAAGTTTTTGATTGCCCAGTTCATGTAAAATTTATCTTTTATAGTAGTTATAGAGCTATACTATACTGTAGTCTATTAAGCATGTGGTAGTGTAATGTCTTAAAAGAGCATATCAATTCAGTTCAGTTGCTTAGTTGTGTCCAACTCTTTGCGACCCCATGAATTGCAGCATGCCAGGCCTCCCTGTCCAACACCAACTCCCGGAGTTCACTCAGACTCACGTCCATCGAGTCAGTGATGCCATCCAGCCATCTCATCCTCTGTTGTACACCTTAATACAATTCTCTGCTAAAACACAAAAACATGCTAACCATCACCTGAAACTTCAGTGACTCATACTAGGAACATCAAAGACCATCATAAGAAATGTAATAATAATGAAGAAGTTTGCAATATTGCAAGAATTAACAAAATGATACAGAGACATGCAATGAGCAATGGCTGTTGGAAAAATGGTGCCAATAGACTTGCTTGAAGCAGTATCACTCCAAATCTTCAATGTGTAACAAAAATATGTAGTACCTGGGGAGGCAATAAAGTGCAGTGCAGTCAAATGAAGTCTGCCTGTCCTATGGAGGAGATGCAAGCAAAGCTCATGTGTAACTCCCATAGCTCAGTATCAGGCTCCAGGTAGTCCATACTGTGTGGTTGTGGAACTGATTCACACAAACTCAAGCTCAGCATCTTCCCATCAATGTGTAGGCAGATAACTTCCCTGAACCCCTTACTTACAACTGGCATCGTAATAACATTCCCTCCTGACCACCTCTAAATCTGAGCTCAGAGAATTATCCGAAAGTACTTCATAAATAATTGAAGCTCCAAAGAACATGAAGTTTTGTTACTGATGTTGCTGTCTTCAGAATGTAGGTGGCAAGAGCCTGCCAAAGGTATGTTGTTAACTCATTTCTGCTTTCATGGGAATTCAACGATGTTGGGGGAATCAAGTCCTATTTTTTTCTCTGTGTTTATTGCAAGAGAAAGTGTGTTTGAGCACTAAGCTAAAAAGTGATCTATCAAAAGGCTGATGTTGAGTGTTAAACATTCTCCTGCTTTTGCTGAGATCTTTAGAAGGAGGAAATGCTCAGAGATGACGCACACTGAGCATTATTAGAACTCAAATTTGAATCCAGGACTACCTGGGGTTTCCGCAACCCCAAGTGTAGCACCTGATTTGCAGTGAGCGAGGCTCTCAGATGGGTGATGGGAGGAATCACTTGCCTTCTGCTATGCTCCTGTCTTGATCCTACCATAGACCCTGTTACCTGAGACTAGATCTTACCTTCTTAAGTGAGTTCTGCTTTGCAGCAGTCCTCATTCATGAATGTATCTGTAAATCACCCAGGAATCCTCTTAAAATGTAGATACTGATTCAGTAGTTCTGCTTAGGACTGGAGATTGTGCATTTTTTTATTGATTTGAGCCCTTTCCTTTTTTTTTTCCTTGATGAGTCTGGCTAAAGGTTTATCAATTTCGTTTATCTTTTCAAACAACCAGCTTTTGTTTCATTAATCTTTTATTGTCTTCTTTTGTGTCTCTTTTATTTCTGCTCTGATCTTTATAATTTCTTTTCTTCTTCCAACTTTTGAGTTTTGTTTGTTCCTATCTCTCTAACTGCTTTAAGTGTAAGGTTAGGTTGTTTATTTGGAATTTTTCTTGTTTCCTAAAGTAAGACTGTATTGCTATAGACTTCCCTCTTAGAACTGCTTTCTCTGTGTCCTGTAGGTTTTGGATGACCTTTCATTTTCCTTTGTCTCTAGGTATTTTTTATTTCCACTTTGGTTTCTTCAGTGATCCATTGGTTGTTTAGTAGCGTATTGTTTAGCCTCCATGTGTTTATGTGTTTAAGTTTTTTTCTTATAGTTGATTCTAATCTCATAGCCTGTTCAGAAAAGATACTTGATATGGTTTCAACTTTCTTAAATTTACTGTGGCCCAGCATGTGATCAGTACTGGAGAATGTTCCATGTGCGTTTGAGAAGAACGTATATTCTGCTGCTTTTGGATGGAATCCTCTTTAAATATCAGTTAAGTCTATCTGGTCTAATATGTCATTTAAGGCCTGTGTCTCCTTACTGATTTTCCATCTGGATGATCTGTCCATTGATGTTAGTTCAATGTTAAAGTCCCCCACTATTATTGTATCACTGTCAATTTCTTCCTTTATGGCTGTTTATAACATTTGCCTTATATATTGATGAGATCGGGTACAACCAGGATGATGTTTGCCTTATACATTGCCTTATACAAGATGGTATTTGCTCCTCTATTGGCTGCATATATATTTACAAAGTAGACTTTAAAATAAAGACTGTTATAAGAGATAAAAGAAGGACACTACTTAATGATCAAGGGATCAATTCAAGAGGAAGATATAACAATTAGAGATTCTGCATTTTTAACAAGCTTTTCATTCAGGTCAGTTCAGTTGCTCGGTCCCATCCAAGCAATTGTATCTTTGTGATACTATGGACTGCAGCATGCCAGGCTTCCCTGTCCATTACCAACTTCCAGAGCTTGCTCAAACTCATGTCCATCGAGTCGGTGCTGCCATCCAACCACTTCATCCTCTGCCATCCCCTTCTCTTCCTGCCTTCAATCTTTCCCAGCATCAGGGTCTTTTCCAGTGAGTCAGTTCTTCACATCAGGTGGCCAAAGTATTGGAGCTTCAGCTTCAGCATCAGTCCTTCCAAACAAACTTTTAGGTAACACCAGTGCAGTTGGCCCACAAACCCTTTGTGCGGTAAGGCTTATAATTGAGGCCCCATTGAGAACTTATAGAATCCACAAGTGAGGGCTCTGTGTTGAAGGAAGAGCTCTGAGCATGATGAAACCTGGAGGTGGATACACATTTGGGCAGTGCCTTTGTCCAGCTGGGGTTGAGAGCTTTGGTGAGGTGTTCAGGGACTGTATGGAAAGTAGCATTATAGGTACCAGTTGGGCCCATGGTTTTAAAGAATGAAGACCTGGTTTCCAGTTAATTCCTTTAAACTGGACACCAAAAGAAGGGATCTCAAGATGATACTGTGCCTGGAAAAATATTCCAGCAAAAAGCACACTATGAAACTGTTGTAATTATGCCTTTACTGCTTAGCACACTTCCCAGCACTCAGCATATATCCAAAGCCTGACTGTCTGCTCTTTTTAAGACTAGATTTCTGGAATTTAGTAATATTATGTTAGCAGTAGTTAGAACATTGGTAGGAGTAATGGTCATGGCAGCAGTTAATATTTGAGAACTTACAGTGCAAAAGATCCTTGTCTTTGTCTCATTTAATCCTCATAGCAACCCTACAAATTAATAACTTATTATTTTCATTTTCCAAGTAAAGAGAATAAAACATAGGAAATGTTTTAAGTAACCAAGTCACACAACTAACTAATAGATTCCCCACCCATCCCCTCCTCCCCATTCCCTTGGGGCCTCAGGCAATTTGTGGTCATTAAATCACTTTATTCCAAAGAAGTCACTCAATAGTGTCTGACTCTTTGCGACCCCATGGACTGTAGCCTGCCAGGCTCCTCCATCCATGGGATTTTCCCCGCAAGAATACTGGAGTGGGTTGCCATTTTCTTCTCCAGGGGATCTTCCTGACCCAGGGATCAAACCTGGGTCTCCCACACTGCAGGCAGACTCTTTACTGTCTGAGCCACCAGGGAAAGGATCCCAGTAAATGCCCAAGTAGTGCTGAGGACATGGGAAGGGCAGCCCTTTCCTTCCTAGGCATGGCAAGATGAAGTTGTGAGCAAAGTAGAAAACCCTTACCATTGTGGTAGCAAGTGCAGTGTTATATGAACTGACCACCACATGTTCCCCATGAGGGGAAAACACTTAATAAAATCAATGAGGACTTCCCTATGAAACAAGAGAACATTTACCATGAAGCCTCCATGAAATCTTATATCTGCTACTCAACTATTCTGCTGGAAAGGATCCAGAAAGTGCTTTCTGCCTCCTTATTCTAGGATACAGGGCCCAGGATTCATCTCTAGATGGCAAGCTCCCTCATTTCTGTATCTCAACCCCAGCACAGAGCCTGGCTCAAGGGATATGTCAACACATGCCATTAATAGATTAATCAACTCATGTGCTAGTAATGCCCCGACTCTGCTCAGGAAAACTCATGGAAGTTGTGTTGAAGTGCCTTGCTCTGAATGGAGGAGTATAGTCGAGGGCAACAGGGAGAAACTGATTTATTCCAGTGCCAGATACTGCTGTCAGATCTTGATGATGATTACCATGACCCTGGGGGTTCTCTCTGGAGGCAGACAGACCTATGTTTGAATCACAAATGTACAAACTGCTACTCGTGTAACTTTCAGAGAACTTCTCGCCATCTCTGAGCCTTGGTTGCTTCATCTATAAAATGGAAATCATGCAGCAGTTCTGTCTTTGAGTTGCTGAAGATGAAGGAAGATAAAGCATGTGAAGTGTGGAGCATCGTGCTCTGCCTATGGTAACAGGACGTGACGACTACATGACTGTGACAGATGAGCCCTCCCCACAGAGCAGTTGGTAGCAAGCTTTTCTGCAAAGGGCTGGATAGTAATCTTATGTCTTGTGGGCTATATATGGTCTCTGTCACAACAACTCAGTTCTGCCATTGTAGCATGGAAGTAACCACAGATAATACAAATTGGCTCTCATCTTGCTTTTAACACATCATCAAATATTTTCCTTCTGGTTTTCTTTCCATTTCTTGGCAATGTAAAATACATTCTCAATTTATAGACTAAACAGAAATGGGCAGTGGGTCAGGTTTGACCCATGCTCCATTGTTTGCTAACCCCTGGTCTCGAGGAAAAAGACAAAGCTGCTGCAAATGCAACATTTCAAAGTGCTGAGAAGGCAGGTTTCTCTTCTGCATGGCAGTGAGAAGAGGAAGATTAAGAACAGCTCTGGAGAGGAGGAAACATGGGAGCTGGCGTTTTCAGAGTAAGTAGCAGTTCTCCAGATGGGACAGATAAGAGAAGAAAACAGCAATTCATAAAAGAAAGAGGAAACAAGAAAAACGTGTCTTTCTAAAGAATTGCTACAAAGGGAAAGGACTCTTGTAGTTTAGCTGATTGTTTTTCTCATTAATTTGATTATGTTCTGTGGCCATTACTTGATTTGGGTTGATGTTACAAAGACCATCCCCCTGCCCCCGAGTATACCTTGCATTTGTGTTCATGCTTTTACCCCCTGCTCCCAGCCACTGTCACTGCCTCAACCTCCTGAAAGTTCTTTCCAGAAATCTCAGGAAGCATCTGTTGACAGATAACATAACCTTTCTTTTTGGACAGTTTTGTCATTCGAGTCTAAGAATATGTGAACGTCTTGAAGTATTAATAATATCACTCCACTACGCTTTGCTGCTGCTGCTTTAGTAAGTTGATTAGTTGCTCCTCTGTTAAATGTTAACTGAAAATATGTTTTAAAAGACATACTTGACATATAATGCGTTGGTTTCAATACATTACAACATAATAATCCCATACTTGTAACTACTGTGCAATGATTATCACGGTAAATCCAAATAACATCCGTCCCTACACATATTTATAAAATGTTTTTTTTCTTGTGATCAAATTTTTTAAGATCTATTCTCCTCAGTTCAGTTCAGTTGCTCAGTCATGTCCGACTCTTTGCGACCCCATGAATTGCAGCACGCCAGGCCTCCCTGTCCATCACCAACTCCCGGAATTCACTCAAACTCATGCCCATCAAGTCAGTGATGCCATCCAGCCATCTCATCCTCTGTCGTCCCCTTCTCCTCCTGCCCCCAATCTCTCCCAGCATCAAAGTCTTTTCCAATGAGTCAACTCTTTGTGTGAGGTGGCCAAAGTACTGGAGTTTCAGCTTTAGCATCATTCATTCCAAAGAATACCCAGGACTGATCTTTAGAATGCTCTGGTTGGATCTCCTTGCAGTCCAAGGGACTCTCAAGATTCTTCTCCAGCACCACAGTTCAAAAGCATCAATTCTTTGGTGCTCTGTTTTCTTCACAGTTGAGTCCAACTCTCACATCCATACATGACTACTGAAAAAATCATAGCATTGACTAGACAGACCTTTGTTGGCAAAGTAATGTCTGCTTTTGAATATGCTGTCTAGGTTGGTCATAACTTCTTCCAAGGAGTAAGCGTCTTTTAATTTCATGGCTGCACTCACCATCTGCAGTGATTTTGGAGCCCCCCCAAATAACTGACACTGTTTCCACTGTTTCCCCATCTATTTGCCATGAAGTGATGGGACCAGATGTTGTGATCTTTGTTTTCTGAATGTTGAGCTT
>SJYA01001146.1:634804-666213 GCA_006410615.1 Neotragus moschatus
TGCCATCCAGCCATCTCATCCTCTGTCGTCCCCTTCTCCTCCTGCCCCCAATCTCTCCCAGCATCAAAGTCTTTTCCAATGAGTCAACTCTTTGTGTGAGGTGGCCAAAGTACTGGAGTTTCAGCTTTAGCATCATTCATTCCAAAGAATACCCAGGACTGATCTTTAGAATGCTCTGGTTGGATCTCCTTGCAGTCCAAGGGACTCTCAAGATTCTTCTCCAGCACCACAGTTCAAAAGCATCAATTCTTTGGTGCTCTGTTTTCTTCACAGTTGAGTCCAACTCTCACATCCATACATGACTACTGAAAAAATCATAGCATTGACTAGACAGACCTTTGTTGGCAAAGTAATGTCTGCTTTTGAATATGCTGTCTAGGTTGGTCATAACTTCTTCCAAGGAGTAAGCGTCTTTTAATTTCATGGCTGCACTCACCATCTGCAGTGATTTTGGAGCCCCCCCAAATAACTGACACTGTTTCCACTGTTTCCCCATCTATTTGCCATGAAGTGATGGGACCAGATGTTGTGATCTTTGTTTTCTGAATGTTGAGCTTGAAGCCAACTTTTTCACTCACCTCTTTCACTTTCATCAAGAGGCTTTTTAGGTCCTCTTCACTTTCTGCCATAAGGGTGGTGTCATCTGCATATCTGAGGTTATTGATATTTCTCCCAGAAATCTTGATTCCAGCTTGTGCTTCTTCCAGCCCAGCGTTTCTCATGATGTTCTCTGCATATAAGTTAAATAAGTAGGGTACATAGAGGTTTCTCAAGAGGCAGGTCAGGTGGTCTGGTATTCCCATCACTTTCAGAATTTTCCATAGTTTATTGTGCAACTTTCTAATGTACAATATAGTATTATTAAAGAAAAAAGGAAGAAAGCGAAGTTTCTCAATCGTGTCCAACTCTTTGTGATTCTATGAACTGTTGTCCACTAGGCTCCTCTGTCCATGGGGATTCTCCAGGCAAGAATACTGGAGTGGGTTGCCATTTCCTTCTCCAGGGGATCTTCCCGACCCAGGGATCAAACCTGGATCACCCACATTGTAGGCAGACTTTTTACCTTCTTAGGCACAGTATTATTAACTATAGTTTAAATGCATTTAAGTAGATTTTTAAAAAATACTATTTTTTATATCTATGGGAATTGCTCTATGAAAAATTAGCAAAATCTTTTGTCTATGAAATTATGTTTCTGAATTTTTAAGTCAGATCAAGCATGGATTGGCTTAAAGATTTTTGACCCATAGCTCAGTCACGTCTGCCTCTTTGGGACCCTGTGGACTGTAGTCCACTGCCAGGCTCCTCTGCCTATGGAATTCTCCAGACAAGAAGACTAGAGTGGGTTGCCATTTCCTTCTCTAGGGGCTCTTTCCAACCCAAAGATAGAACTCTGGTCTCCTGCATTGCAGGATTCTTTACCATTTGAGCTGTTAAGGAAGCCCTTTGGTTTAAAGAAAATGGGAGATTACTTGGAATTGTTTTTAAATCTAGGTGTCTGAAAACTATAAAAATTTAACTTTTTAAATTGTTTTTACAATTTATTTTTTAATTGAAGGATAATGGCTTTATAGAATTTTGCTGTTTTCTGTCAAACTTCAACATGAATCAGCCACTTAGAATTCGTTCAATGATACCATATTGAACAGGCTTCCCAGGTGGCTTAGTGGTAAAGAATCTGCCTCTCAATGCACGAGGCGCAAGAGACTTGGATTCAATTCCTGGGTCAGGAAGGTCCCCTGGAGTAGGAGATGGCAGCCCACTCCAGTATTCTTGCCTGGAGAATCCCATGGACAGAGGAGCCTAGTGGGCCACAATCCACAGGGTTGCAAAGAGTTGGACACAACTGAGCACACATGCATCATATTGAACAGCTTTAAAAGTTGACGAGCATCTTTTTAAGTTCCATTTTAAAATATCTCTGATTTTTCAAACCTTTCAGCATTTGAGGCTCAGGAGATTATAGGAAAATGGGCTTCCTAGGTGGCACTAGTGATAAAGAACCCACCTTTACCTTTCTTTCAATAAAAGAATTGATTCTTTTATTCAACAAACATGTGTTGAGCCCCTACTATGTACCAGACACTTTGCAGGACACTGAGGATACACAAAGACTGAGGCACACTCTCTGCCCCAGCAATGAGGTAAAGGAACACTTAGCAGTGTGCCGAAGCAGGTCCAAGGCATAAATTATACACAAGAGACAATGTTTTACCAAAGTCATTAGTAGATCCTTGTGGGAAACTCATTTTCAGCCAGAAGCACTTCTTCTATTTTCCTTATTCCATCCAGATGAATCGTGCCAGTTTGTAGTGGTAATAAAAATGGTTATTGAATGCCTGCTCTGTGCCAGACTCTGAGCTACTTCACTGCACTATGATATCAAATCTTCACAAGATTCCTTTATGTTATGTGCAATTATGACCCATTATTGTACCTGAGATCACCCAGCTACTATGTACTACCCTGACCAGCCTGGTTCAGCCTGATTCCAAAGCCCATGCTGTTCTCACNTAATAAAAATGGTTATTGAATGCCTGCTCTGTGCCAGACTCTGAGCTACTTCACTGCACTATGATATCAAATCTTCACAAGATTCCTTTATGTTATGTGCAATTATGACCCATTATTGTACCTGAGATCACCCAGCTACTATGTACTACCCTGACCAGCCTGGTTCAGCCTGATTCCAAAGCCCATGCTGTTCTCACCACACTATACTGATGATGTTTTTTCTGGCATGTGCATCAGAGGTTGAATCATTAAAAAAAAAAAAAAAAGGAACACATCCAGTTAATTGTATCCATGGAAGGGAATTAGCAAGCAGCTGACTGCTTAATGTGTGCCTCTCTTGATATAACCATCAGCTGCAGAACAAGGCCATGCTAAGGTGCGCACAAATGCAGTTATATGTATAGCCACACACCACACACACACACACACACACAAATAAAGAAGGGAAGAAAATAGGGAGGGTGAGGGGTGAGCTATTCCAGACCACTTCAGTGATTACCCTCCAGTATTGCTTCTGAGTCTATTCCAAGGCAATTAAGATTGTTAAATAGCAAGCAATCCTTACCTGATCATACCTGCAAGTATAAAGATGTTGCTCACACATCACTGATAACTGGTTTCCTTATATTAAATAACCATCTAAGACAAGTTGAGGCTAGCATGGTGTTGGAGATCCACACTCCAAGCAAGAGAAAGGCAGCTAGGGAAGATGGTCTCCAGTCAGAAAGTGCAAAGGTAGGTGTGTAGGTCATCTGTGCTTTTAAGTACGTGGATACCCAACAGACTTCCTATAGAGAGAACACATTTCTGGGGCTGCTGTCTTAGGAAATGGACTGAGGGTTGGGTCTTCACTGCCTGTTCTCCAAATTAAGACAATATTAGGACTGAAAGAGAGGATGTGAACTGAGGCCTGTCTTTACATGTAACACGTCCTGTCACAGGCCTTTCACCTATGGTTTTTGTCACTATACCAGCAAGCCACCAAGAATCACCCTTACATGTGGCAGAGGGACCACAACCCAACATCAGTTAATTCCTGTGATTAAATTTGTTTTCCAGTGAGTCAACTGAATGACTATCCATAAAGGAAAAAGAGAACATTCAGTCTTTTTTTGATATATATTATCTCTGAAAAGTTTTATTACCAAGAATAATTTGGTAGTATTGCCTGGACAAGCAATACTAAATGAAAATAATCAAGTCTAAAGCAGACCCATTTGTCATAGTAATGTATCTAATCTCAAGGTCTGTTCCAGAAGAAAAATAAACCATAGAAAGGAAGGCTGTGAGGCTCTGAGATCTTAAGAACCTGCATCAGACTTAAGAAGCATTTATACTTTCTTCCTTTGAATGTCTACTTAGTGGAAATTATTCAGTGATGTAATTTTCTTTTTGGAGAAATTTTAGGAGAATAGAATGAATATTACAATATTCAGATCCACCTTTACTGCTACTGCCCTTATCCAAGTCACCATTATCCTCACCCAGACTACAGTAATGGCCTCTGCTTTCCCACTGCCCTCCCTTCCCTTCAGATACCACTGGATTCCTCATGGGAACTGCACTAACAACTGTCCCCATCACTTGCTGTCTGTCTCACCTGGTTTATTTGATCATTGTCTTAATCTAGCTTACCTGCTGGAGGACCGTGGCCGCCTCGCTCACTGCGTCTCCGCCTCGCACAGGGTCTGGCGTGAAATGGCACTCAGTGCTTGTCTGATGAATAAGCAAATGGATGATAGAATGGGCCAAGCACTGGGCCAAGTGTTTTCTTTTTTAATCTTATGAAAATCCTCTGGAGGAGTTACTATCCTCATTTGGTGAACAAGGAAGTGAAGGCAGAGATACAAGTCTTACAGCTTTTATGTAGAAAGTGGAAATTTCCACTTTAAGTCTAGCTGAATCCAAAGTCACCTTTATTTCTACCAAATTATTTTGCTTCTAGTAGGATATTTCTTCACAAAAGAGAGGATTTTTAATTTTTTTTAATATCCTAAGACATTTGACTCCAGCCTTCAGAGCCTTGTGATTTTATACCAAAGTTCTTAGAATGATCTTATCCCCTGAATTAAAAAAAATAATGAGATTTCCATGGCTTATTAAATGAAATTGACATTTTTAAGCCCTCTGTTCACACACATGCCAACCCAAAACTATAAGGAGGGACCTCCACGCTTGTTAATAAGTGTGTAGTATTTAGCCAGATAATGGCTATGGTTGATATTCTGCTTATAATTGATCATTAATTGTCTTCCTGTGCATAAATTAGGACTGTAGCCTATACATAAGCATCATTTATAGGACCATTTTAGTTTGGGCATACAAAATCTGGGGAGGTGCATTCCCAGTGTAAATGGAATGATACACATACTGAGATACATGTGTATTTATATGTATATGTATATACACGTATGTATGCATACCCACAGATACACATACACATATTTTATGCATAGCTCCAGATACTCTGTCTCACTATAAAACTGAACATGGTCAAAATTTGTTGCCAAAGAAATACAATTTCCTATTTATTCATTAAATTTATATCTACATCTCTGTTTTCTAATCTAGTTACTTGAACTGATTCTTGTCTTTCAGGCTTTCATGCCTAATGTCAGTAGTGTGTTTGCCAAAGCATAAGTAAAGTTTTACCCTATTTCTATTTTATAAGAGACTCATGATCCATAATAGCTACACCTATTTGAAGCCTCATTGGATAACATTAAACAAAGCTTTTCCTAGAATATGACATCACTGACTCGATGGACATGAGTTTGAGCAAATTCTGGGAGTTAGTGATGGACAGGGAAGCCTGGCGTGCTGCAGTCCATGGGGTCGCAAAGAGTCAGACATGAGTGAGCAACTGAACTGAGAATATGGTACCCACACTACAAACAGTACACAAGATGACTTAGGCGATGTGTTTTGTGGGGTAATCAGAGACAAAAGCGGGGAAATCAATCTGCTCCATCAGGATGGGGCCAGTCTCAAACTGCAGAGGCCAAAATTTCATTGTATTTATTTATATGGTTACCTTCTACTTATGGCAAATGATGTTAGTTTTCTGTTTATGACAGTGATGTTTGTTTCCTTTTGGGGTAAATACACTTAAAGAAAAATATGTTGATTTAAAATATTATGTAATAATTGTACAAGTGGTGTGTGAGGTGGCAAAAATTATGTAAGTCTTATGCAAATGACTGATGGAAAAAACTAGTGGAGGCAACAGTTCTGGGAGTCAGAGTTCATCACTTAATAGTTGAGTAAACCTGAGTAAGGTACTTAACCTCACTTAACAAGAGCTGCAGTAACCCCAGAGCTTTTGTCTGTTCAAATGGAAAGTATATCGAGTGGAGCATAGCAGATGGGATTTGTCATGATTTGTCATGATCATATCTGCTTTTATTACTACTATCGTTAATGAAATGATATATGTGGAACACAACACAGAGCCTAGTGTAGAGCACAGCACAGCAAGAATGACCTAACATTCCCTCATCGGCAGCTTCCTTTATAACAGGCCTGCAAATAAACATATGATTCATGACTCAGTTTTAGCTGATACCAAATCTAGTGTGTGAATGTTGTATCATTTTTTTTGAGATGTTTGCTTGAAGGCTATGTTGTCTTGAAGCATACAAAATTCTCAAAAAGTAATGATTTTGGTAGTAAGGCCTACAAGGAGTGAAGAAGTTCTGTGAACAGAAAGTAGCTTTCTATAATGTAGAATACATTCTCCTTCTCTTTTTCTTGGGATAAAATGAGTTAAATATTAATCATCTGTTTGCCTGAGGTTCTAAATGTAAAGGTTGAAACTGTGTCTCAGATTTCTGAAATTCTTTCCTAGAAAGAAGTACGTATCAGGAAATTCAAGCACAAATCCAATACAAATTTAAAAAGCTTCTCAGGAAGAAAAATAAATTAAAGGCAACCTGAGAAGATTGAGAAAATAGACACAAGGTTTAATGTTATCTAAGAGCATGGGAAACTAGTTATATTTACAGGATCCCATCTCTTGACCCCTGGGCAGATAGCAAGCGGAGGTAAATGGCACTAGAAATGTGCTGACTTCAAGGAAAACTGGGGAATCAAGAAAATCATAATTTAACAAGACAGTGACCAGTCTTAGAGAAAACAAAGTAAGAAACTACTAGGAGTAGGTGAAGCCTGGCTGAATATAGCAAATCTTTCTCTGAAATTATGTACTTTATAAATATTTTATTATGGAAATTGTCCAGCATACACAAAGAAGTGAGAGGGAGTTAAAAGTCTTTATAGACCCACTAGAAGTGAAGTCACTCAGTCATGTCCGACTCTTTGTGACCCCATGGACTGCAGCCAACCAGGCTCCTCCATCCATGGGATTTTCCAGGCAAGAGTACTGGAATGGGGTGAACCAGGGAGTGTGTTAATAGACCCACTACCCAACTTCAATAATAATTAACAATACACCAATCTTGTTTCAGCTTCCCTGGTGGTTCAGACGGTAAACTGCCTGCCTGCAGTGCGGGAGACCTGGGTTCGATCCCTGGGTTGGGAAGATCCCCTGGAGTAGGAAATGGCAACCCACCCCAGAACTCTACACCGTCAAAGGCTTTGGCATAGTCAATAAAGCAGAAATAGATGTTCTTCTGGAACTCTCTTGATTTTTCCATGATCCAGCAGATGTTAGCAATTTGATCTCTGGTTCCTCTGCCTTTTCTAAAACCAGCTTGAACATCAGGAAGTTCACAGTTCACATATTGCTGAAGCCTGGCTTGGAGAATTTTGAGCATTACTTTACTAGCATGTGAGATGAGTGCAATTGTGTGGTAGTTTGAGCATTCTTTGGCATTGCCTTTCTTTGGAATTGGAATGAAAACTGACCTTTTCTAGTCCTGTGGCCCCTGCTGAGTTTTCCAAATTTGCTGACATATTGAGTGCAGCACTTTCACAGCATCATCTTTCAGGATTTGAAACAGCTCAACTGGAATTCCATCACTTTCGCTAGCTTTGTTCATAATGATGCTTTCAAAGGCCCACTTGACTTCATATTCCAGGATGTCTGGCTCTAGGTGAGTGATCACACCATCGTGATTATCTTGGTCATGAAGATCTTTTTTGTACAGTTCTTCCATGTATTCTTGCCACCTCTTCTTAATATCTTCTGCTTCTGTTAAGTCTAGACCATTTCTGTCCTTTATTGAGCCCATCTTTGCATGAAATATTCCCTTGGTATCTCTAATTTTCTTGAAGAGATCTCTAGTCTTTCCCATTCTGTTTTTTCCCTCTATTTCTTTGCATTGATCGCTGGGGAAGGCTTTCTTATGTCTCCTTGCTATTCTTTGGAACTCTGCATTTAGATGCTTATATCTTTCAGCTTCATCTCTCCGTTATAAATTTCCCCAGCAGTGTTCCACATAATTTTATCATTGCTTGCATCCATTATTTTAAGATTGCAGAATTGTGATTATCTCAGTGTTATTCCGAATTAGCTGGAATTCTTCTATAAAGAACTCTGCCTCATCAATCATTTGGTTGCCCTGTAAAGCAAGAAAAATTCTTCATAGTTTTCTTTTATCAGTTTTCAGAACAATAAGGTGGTGCCCTGGAGACAGTGGGGTTTTTTTTTAATATATATTATTATTTATTAGATGAGTTTCAATCTGTGTAATTATTCTTTTTGTTATTCATGTTGCCCTTGATTAGTTTAGTGGAAACACCTTCTGGTTGGCCCCTGTGTCTTTTGGCATTTTCCCTATTATTCTTTGTTGGCTTCCTTGCTTACTACCCCAGGCATAAGCCAATTTCCCAGGCTTATCTCATTCATTTCCTGTTCTAAACCTAGACTCGGCCTTTTCTAAGAACTCTGGTTCCTTTTAGAGAGGCAGAGAATTAAGAGACCACAATCTGAGTGCTAGGATTGCTCATCATTCTGGATGATCATTGCTTCTAAGTGTTTTCAATAGACAAAGCTAGGGCATAAAAATGAAGAAAGAAATAATGATTTTGTACTGATTTTTCAAATAATATTTAAAGGAGCATTTTTTGCTTGATTTCATACTTGCATGTATTTCCTTTTATGTTATAGATTGTTACATATTTTTTTTTATTTTATAATAACCTATAATAACAAGAAAATAAGATTACAACATTACCACTGATGACTCCAGAACACAAAAGTTGGTCTCTTTGCTTAAGAAGAAAAGGCAACACTAGTAACATACCTGAATTAATTTGGAAAGCTATTCGTGTGTACCAGATTCTGAATTTGCTATGTCACATTGATAAGAATTCTATCAGTCTCAAAATCTGGTTACTTGGCATACTGGTTTTTTAGAAGACCAAGGTATAGATGCTGTAATTCAATGACCAGCCTAATTTATTCTAACTGCTTGGGTCTCACTCCGCTGCCCTGTTGGCCCACCTGATAACACTACTGCATACGCCTCACAAGGGTAGGATGCTGTCTTTTATTCCCCGGTATATTATGTAGCACCTAGCACAGTGCTCATGGTATTCACATACAAATCAGTCATCCTACCTGTTTTAGGGGAAGTCACTGAACCAGGTGTACTGAAATAATCATCGATGACAACACAGTAGACACCTGCTTCTTCAGATTCTCTACCGGTGTTTCCAGGCAAAAGTCACAAGAGTCGCTTAAAGACCAAGAACTGAAAGAGCTCTTAGAAGCCTAATTCAGTCCTTTCCTTTCTCAAATGAGAAGCTGAGCCAGAGATTCAGTCATTTCCCCCAAATCACCCAGCTTATTCCTGGCAGAGCTAGAACTGGGACCCAGAGCCCCTGTTTCCTGGTCGGAAGTGCTTTCTTCTCATTTACACAGTGGCCTGCTTTCTCACCCATCCCTAAATCCTCTCTGGACCAGCACCTTGATAAAGCAGGTAAAAGTTAAACATTTTAGTTTACTTCCTTTCAGAAGGTATGAATACATTCTCTCTCATTAGGCTCACATTATTAACTTAACATGCTATTCTTTCTTGTTCTAACAGAAGACATTAAGAGTGATCAAACAAGTTGTCACAGACAGTTTTTTGTTCATCTCTAATTTCAGTTTGTATTAGAATGCAAAGTATAATACTGCTGGAAATAGTAATAAATTATTACTCTAATCCAGGGGAAAAAATTCAGTGAATTAGATGAACATCTACAGACTTCATACTTGATTTCCTAATTTTTTACTTCAGATAAAAAATTCTGAAGTTTGATTATTAATCTTTGTTCTTGATTACCAATTGTCATCTGACTTTACAGCATAATGGAGGACGGGCTGTTCTTCCTCTTCATTAAGTCCAAGTTGTAACATCTGATCACTATTAGGAGGCCTTATAGGCATAATGGCTCCATTGCAGTTCCATGCCCAGAAAAGCTCAAAAACTCTCTTAAATCATGAGATATTGAGCAATGTGGTGACGGCATTTTGGTGTTGTACTTATTTTGCATTTTAATTTTGAATTGCTTTGCTAGTACTTTACAGAAAAGATACTGAAATTTCAAGCCACTTTAAAACAAAGGATACAGAGAGAGAGAGAGAGAGAGAGCGTGTGTGCGTGTGTGTGCGTGTGCGCGTGTGGTTTAGTCACGAAATCATGTCCGACTTGAGATCCTTGGGACTGTAGCCTGCCAGGCTCCTCTGTCCATGGGATTCTCCAGGCAAGAATACTGGAGTGGGTTGCCATTTCCTTCTCCAGGGGATCTTCCTGACCAAGGAATCGAACCCGGGTCTCCTGCATTGCAGGTAGATTCTTTACCTACTGAGCTAGGAGGGAAGCCCAGTTACAGAGTAATTCTGTGCTAATTAGGTAATGCTACCACTTGAATGGTGAAAGTGATCATGGTATATTAAAAAAATATATGGACTGTTCTTTGAATTCCATCTATGATAGGTCATATTCAGGTGCTTGTTTTTACTTCAGTTTCCTGTAAAGTCTCAACATCTTAATCTCATCCAGGTAACATCAATTCAGTTCAGTCACTCAGTTGTGTCCAAATCTTTGCAACTCCATGAACTGCAGCACACCAGGCTTCCTTGTCCATCACCAACTCCAGGGGCTTGCTCAAACTCATGTCCGTAGAGTTGGTGATGCCATCCAACCATCTCATCCTCTGTTGTCCCCTTCTCCTGCCTTCAATCTTTCCCAGCATCAGGGTCTTTTCAAATGAGTCAGTTCTTTGCAACAGGTGGCCAGAGTATTAGAGTTTCAGCTTCAACACACAGTCCTTCCAATGAACACCCAGGACTGAATTCCTTTAGGATGGACTGGATGGATCTCCTTGCAGTCCAAGGGACTCTCAAGATTCTTCTCCAACATGATAGTTCAAAAGCATCAATTCTTCAGCACTCAGTTTTCTATATAGTCCAACTCTCACATCCATATGTGACTACTGGAAAATCATAGTTTGACTAGATGGACCTTTGTTGGCAAAATAATGTCTCTGCTTTTTAATATGCTGTCTAGGTTGGTCATTGCTTTTCTTCTAAGGAGCAAGTGTTTTTTAGTTTCATGGCTGCAGTCACCATCTGCGCTGATTTTGGAGCCAAAGAAAATAAAGTCTGTCACCGTTTCCATTGTTTCCCAGCTGTTTGCCATGAAGTGATGGGACTGGATGCCATGATCTTAGTTTTCTGAATATTGAGTTTTAAGCCAACATTTTCACTCTCCTCTTTCACTTTCATCAAGAGGCTCTTTAGTTCTTTGTAATATACCATAATGGAAATTTTATCAACTTCAGCTCATCACAGCAACACCATCTTTATTATTCATAAAGCTCATAATTTTCCCATTATCCTTTACATGATTGATTTTCATCTTTTTGATATACATGAGCTCTTTTAACATTTAAAAATAGCTGCTTTTTATTATGTGTATTGAAAGCATTTTTTCCCAGTTGTTGTTTCTGCCATTCAAAAGTATGTATGTGTGTTTTAAATGGATTTAAATTTGTCATTTATTTTCTATCTGGCTTTTGTGTTCAGTGTCTTGCTTCAGAACAACTTCACCATTTTGGACTCTTTTTTTCTTGTTTTCTTCTAATACTTTATCAGTTTCATTCTTTAAATACATATATTTAAATCTTTGAGCTGTCCAATGGAAGGAGTAATACAGCCTTAATATTTTTCCAAAATGGTTAGTCAGTTTTTTCAAAATCATTTACTTGAATAATCTGTTTTCCCCTCTAGTTTGAAAAGCCTTTCTTTATTATATACAAAATTGAAACTACATGGAGCTTATTTCTAGCCTCTGTGACATTTATTGTTTTGTCTGCCTGTACTAGAGCAAAACTATTTAATTGCTATGGTTTTAATGTTTAATTTTAGTTACTGAATCTCCTATTTATCAGATTTTCAGTTTACCCTTTTAAATTTAATTTTTATTTGATTTGGTTTTGTTTATTTTTCAAACCAGCTGATCAAATTCTGAAAAAAAAAAAAAAAGGCAAAAAAGAGACAGAGAAAGGAATGTTACTATTGTGATTAAGATCACTTTTTTTTTAAAAAGTCACTTTTAATTGATCAATTTAGGGTGAATTAATATCTCTACAATATTAAATATTTCTACCCAAAATGATAGTATAGTTTCTATTTATTCAGTTTTTCTTTTTAAGAGTGGAATTTTAAATTTTTCTTTATATATCTTATGCATGTTTTGCTAAGTTTACTTTAGATATTTCTTTTATATATAAATGGAATGTGTCTGATCCTTTTATATTTATTAGACTACAAGTGACTTTTCTTGAGGCAGGTTATACCTACTATCTACCCATTAACATTTTTTATTGGATATGAGTTCCCTGGTGGCTCAGACGATAAAGCATCTGTCTACAATGCAGGAGACCTGGATTTGATCCCTGGGTCGGGAAGATTCCCTGGAGAAGGAAATGGCAACCCACTCCTGTACTCTTACATAGAAAATCCCATGGACAAAGGAGCCTGGTGTCCATGGGGTCGCAAAGAGTCGGACACGACTGAGCAACTCCACTTTCACTTTCACTTTTCATTAGATATTGAAGTCTATCAAATGGATTTTTGGTACAAAGATGATTAAATGAATTTTCTCCTTGGATCTGTTATTACTATGGTTAATGATATTTTTAGATAGGCTGTTGTTGAACCATCCTTGCATTACTTGAATATATCCCACTCTGTTAGGATGTATTATACTACAAATATTCTGCTTGGTTCTATTTGCTAATATTTTAATTGAGAGCAATTTCGAGTTTTCAGAACTATCGAGAGCCATATCTATATATTTGCTCTTTATACCAAGTACATAATACCTAGCCCTGTGTCTGAAGCAGAGGAAATTCTCAGTAAATATTTGTGAAAAGCAGGGTGGTTCCACAAGTCATATGATTCGATTCTCTAAACTCTTCTGGTCTGTTCTAGAAAGAGATTCCACTACTAAGAGCAGTTCAGTTCAGTCGCTCAGTCGTGTCCGACTCTTTGCGANTCTTGAGGCAGGTTATACCTACTATCTACCCATTAACATTTTTTATTGGATATGAGTTCCCTGGTGGCTCAGACGATAAAGCATCTGTCTACAATGCAGGAGACCTGGATTTGATCCCTGGGTCGGGAAGATTCCCTGGAGAAGGAAATGGCAACCCACTCCTGTACTCTTACATAGAAAATCCCATGGACAAAGGAGCCTGGTGTCCATGGGGTCGCAAAGAGTCGGACACGACTGAGCAACTCCACTTTCACTTTCACTTTTCATTAGATATTGAAGTCTATCAAATGGATTTTTGGTACAAAGATGATTAAATGAATTTTCTCCTTGGATCTGTTATTACTATGGTTAATGATATTTTTAGATAGGCTGTTGTTGAACCATCCTTGCATTACTTGAATATATCCCACTCTGTTAGGATGTATTATACTACAAATATTCTGCTTGGTTCTATTTGCTAATATTTTAATTGAGAGCAATTTCGAGTTTTCAGAACTATCGAGAGCCATATCTATATATTTGCTCTTTATACCAAGTACATAATACCTAGCCCTGTGTCTGAAGCAGAGGAAATTCTCAGTAAATATTTGTGAAAAGCAGGGTGGTTCCACAAGTCATATGATTCGATTCTCTAAACTCTTCTGGTCTGTTCTAGAAAGAGATTCCACTACTAAGAGCAGTTCAGTTCAGTCGCTCAGTCGTGTCCGACTCTTTGCGACAGCATGCCAGGCCTCCCTGTCCATCACCATCTCCCAGAGTTCACTCAGACTCACGTCCATCGAGTCCATGATGCCATCCAGCCATCTCATCCTCTGTCGTCCCCTTCTCCTCCTGCGCCCAATCCCTCCCAGCATCAGAGTCTTTTCCAATGAGTCAACTCTTCGCATGAGGTGGCCGAAGTACTGAAGCTTCAGCTTTAGCATCATTCCTTCCAAAGAAATCCCAGGGCTGATCTTCTTCAGAATGGACTGGTTGGATCTCCTTGCAGTCCAAGGGACTCTCACAAGAGTCTTCTCCAACACCACAGTTCAAAAGCATCAATTCTTTGGCGCTCAGCCTTCTTCACAGTCCAACTCTCACATCCATACATGACCACAGGAAAAACCATAGCCTTGACTAGACAGACCTTAGTCAGCAAAGTAATGTCTCTGCTTTTGAATATACTATCTAGGTTGGTCATAACTTTTCTTCCAAGGGGTAAGTGTCTTTTAATTTCATGGCTACAGTCACCATCTGCAGAGCAGACTAAAGGTCAATGAGTTGGTCATGTGAGGATCTGTCCAGGTCCTTTGAAAACTTCTTTGTGTGTTCTCTTGATCTTCTGATTACTCAACCTTTTTAGGTCCTTTCACCCCGTATGATGACTAGACATGGTTTTGTTTTGTTTTGTTTTGTTTTTTCCTTGAGCAAGCTTCCAGACATCAGCAAAGACATCGCTGGCATGAGCGAGTCTAAATTTTCAGAACAAACTGTTTTGTATTATCATGAGGCACTGCTTGGGTGTCTGATCTGGACCAAACCCATGTGAGCTAAGAGAAGAGCTTGAGCTTGACCTGGCAGATGCTGGTGTTGGCTCAGTGACCACAATCTAATCAGCATAGCTATTACCTGGCCAGGGTTCCAGGCAGCCACCCAGAAGTCCCACCAATATAATTCCTGTAGGTGCCTTCCCCCCGCCCCCTGCCCCACTTTCTTCTCGTTAGCTTCCAGCAACGACAAATGAAATCCTGTCTTTTGGTGGTTGTATGGTGTTTCCATTCATCTCCAAAGAGTTCAGTGGCCTGGGTGTGTGGGAAGTTCTCTAAGAAAAGTCACATGTGGAAACCAGAAGGGCAGGAGAAATACATGGCCAGAGGTTATTTTATGTCAAAACAGCTGTGATGATAGATGCTACAAATGAGCAGTTACTAATTATGACCAACCTGCTCACCTGCAGTTACTCTGGTACTCTGCTTCCTGTATGCTGTTGCATTTTCCCCCAACCTTTCCCCATAGCATCTTTCTTAGAGTCATAAAATTGACTCAAAATCTCAAAAATTTCCACATATCTACTTTTTTCATTTTCAGTGTTCCATATTTCTAATTAGCCTCTTTTGGTGTTTCCTGTAGCCAGTTATATCTACTATTTGATTTACGGCTATACTCACAGGAGTCCTTGTACCCAAACATATAATACTTCAATTGCACTGACTATTCAACTGAAAATTCTCTTTCCAATTAAATGTGACCTGTTGTTGATTATTACTGATTTAATAGGTAAGAGCATATTTAACAAAATCAGATCAAAATACTAGGTTATTGACTTTCACATCATTGGCTCAGAGCTAGCATAGGGGCAGTTCATACTGCTGAATAAGTAGATAGGTTATTTGATAGCCTAGCGCAATGCTTACCTGCTCCAGTGTTCTTGCCTGGAGAATCTCAGGGATGGTGGAGCCTGATGGGCTGCCGTCCATTGGGTCGCACAGAGTCAGACACGACTGAAGCGACTTAGCAGCAGCAGCAGCGGTGCAATGCTTATTTCCTTCCTAGGTTGAAAACCACATAAATTCTAGGGCAAGTACTTTTATAATCTAGAATATTCTGAAATGTATCTGTATTGGCATATGTTTGTGGACTTCAAGAGGCTAACCATATTTTTTCTCTACAGGGTCAAAATAAAATGCATTATTGAGTTGGTTGTTGGGATAATTAAAGCTGCAAATGACTCTTACAAGGAATATCCTGATAAACTGGTGATTTCAAAGCCAAATAGTTATTCTTTAAAACTATACTTTTGAGCAAGAATTACCTGCTTTGTTGATGTGGATCACATTTGCTGAAAGCTTCCCAAATTTTTCTTCACTTTGTAGGGCAGACTTGGCATGGGAATACATAGTATGTGTGTATATATATATATATATATATATATGTCTTCTAAGAAAATATATAGTATATTTCTCTCAAATATGCATAGTATATTTCTTCTAAGTTCTTCAATTTAACCAAGAATCACAACCAGTAGATGATCTCTATTGAATCATTTCTTCTTCAAAGATGAAGCCTTGCTATATAGTGCTAACTTCCACTTTTTCCACATTACATAATCCTTCCTGTTCCCCAGTATTTCCACGTAGCTGTCCTATAAGTGGAACCAGGAGTGTGGTTGGTTAACACTTCATGTTGATATTGGTGGATTATATGATAGCGGGTAACTTGTTGTCTAACAACCTTATCCTACTGACCTCAGTATGGGTACCACTTGCACAAACGCATCTTCATCACTGAATAGATTGTTGTTGCCTTGTTCCTGATGATCCCTAGCCATGTTTAGTTCCCTGCTGAGGCTTCTGATTGAATGTAATGATTGTGCTGTTTTTTTTTCCTCCTCCTAGTCTGAAGTTGAATCATAAACATTCCACAAGTTAATCCAAATGTCCTTATTTTCCAATTCTTGTCACTGAATCTTGAACCAGACAGCTTGATGTAGTGTCATTGATGGAGAATGAGACACCATTTGCTTGTCAACCTAAATACAGGCATTATAATTGACGGGTATTTTTTGCTATCAATTTTCTTTTATAATTTTCATCGAAGTTAAGTTTCCACAACAGTAAGAACAATTAACTTGCTTACTTTATGTCAAGCTTTTAATACACTTTATCTTTTTTAACTGTTACAGAAATACTATGAGGAAGATATTAATATTATCTTCATTTTGGGCTTCCCTGGTGGCTTAGATGGTAAAGAATCTTCCAGTGAAGGAGATCTGGGTTCAATCCCTTGGTTGGGAAAATCCCCTGGAGGAGGGCATGGCAACCCACTCCAGTATTCTTGCCTGGAGAATCTCCATGGACAGAGGAGCCTGGCAGGCTGTAGTCCACTGGATCACAAAGAGTCGGACACGACTGAGTGCCTAAGCATAGCATATGAGGAAGATATTAATATTTTCCTCATTTTTTTATATAGGAAAGCTGAAACTTAGTGGGATTCTGCTCTTGTGACAACTCAAACATAGCTAAGTAACACAGCTGTGACTCAAACACAGGTCTGATTCTAAATTATAGGCACGCTGTACTAACTCAGTAGGTTAAGAGCCAGTGGTAAAAATGATACATCTATATCTAAAAACTCATCCTGTTTCCCAAACTACAGTTAGCATTACCAGTTTTAAAAATTCTCAGCTACCAGTGACAACTCCCAGTGACTAAACATTGAAACCATATCAGGTCTCTGAATTAACTTGAATCGGATGAAGGACCTCTTGCTACTATATTGTTCACCTCAAGAGTTAGTCAGAAAACTACCTAATGGGAATTCAAATTTATTTAACAATAGTTATCAGTGTAAAAGACCCTGATGCTGGGAAAGATTGAGGGCAGGAGGAGAAGGGGCTGACAGAGGATGAGACGGTTGGATGGCATAATAAACACAATGGATACGAGTTTGAGGCAAACTCCGAGAGACAGTGAAGGACCGGGAAGCCTGGCATGCTGCAGTCTATGGGGTTGCAAAGAGTCAGAGACAATTTAGTAACTGAACAACAATCAGTGATATTAGTGGATGTTTAACCTAATCACCGAAACCAGCCTCCCATGACTTAGCTACTTTGTTATCCACACGTAAGGTGAGTTAACTGGGATTTCACTTGAAGGAAGCTGAAACTCAGAGAGTAATTTCTAAGTTACACTGTCAATAAGCAATCAAATGGAGATTTTAGTCCAGAAAAGTCAAACTCCAAAGATAGTCTTTGGGTGTTTTTTGCCTTTGTACATCAGAAAAGAAACTACAGGTAAAACAATTTGACATTGTTCAAAGAAGGAACATTCTTGACACTCTTGAGTTACCTATATAGCTACTAATAATCATAACAACTATAATAGTAATAACCACGGGGGTTAACATTTCTGGGATAACTGGAAATTCTGAGGGTTGATTCACTGCAAAGCACTTTGCACATATTAGCTTACTAGAAACTCACAGTCACCCTGGGCTGTAGGTACTGGTAATACCCCCATGTTTTCAGCTGAGGAAAGCTAAATGGCCCCAGGCCACAGGGTAGCACATGGGAGTTGGGATTAACATCCAGATTAGTCAAGTGCAAACCCCAGCTTTCAACCTTAACACTCACTGCTGCTAGGTAACAAAAAATGTACAGAATCTCCCTAAGGAAGTATGAGAGGTTCCTTGGCTCTTTCTGCTGTTGAAAAACTACTTTTCTCTTAAGAATTTTTTTGCTTATGTGAATTCACTTTGACATCAGGCATAATATTGGAAGAGAGAGCATCTGTATGGATAGGAAGTAGCCAGAGACAGACAGCCCACTCTTTTTTAAAAAAAAAATTATTCAAATATAGTTGATTTATGATGTGTTAATTGTGTGTTAATTTCTGCTGTACAGCAAAGTGATTCAGTTATACATATATGTATCCATCACTTTTATTTTTTATTATGACTTAGCATAGGATACTTAATATGGTTCTCTGTGCTGTATAGTAGGACCTCATTGTTTCTCCATCCTATATATTATAGTTTGCGTCTGCTAATTTCAGACTTTCAGTCTATCCCTTCCCCCTTGGAAGCCACTAGTCTGTTCTCTATGTCTATGAGTCTGTTTCATAGATAAGTTTGTTTGTGGAATGACAGCCCACTCTTGTTTGCATTAACCTAGGAGGGGGAACATTCACATTGGGCCATACCCTAAAGCAGAAATGAGTGAAACTGGGATCAACAACAAAGGGAATGGGAGAAAGGCATTACACATGGTATTCTCCACCCAACTTGTCTACAGATCACAAGTTGGCAGGCACTCTTGATCCAGTTTAGTGGTGCCAAGCATAGTATCTAAACTCTGCAGCCACACTGACTGCGTGGACTTACTGCTCTTGCAAACCATTACAGTTTAAAGTGGAATGAAAATTATTCTGGGAAAACCAGCTCTGTTAACTGTGAAATCATTTGTGTTTGACTCACCGAAGGAGAGCTTAAAGGTCCCTGAGCTCCATGACTAAGACTTATGTTCCAGTCTTTCTGCCCCTGCTGGCTGGAGGTGAGAAAATAGGGTAACAAAAGGTGACATATCTCCCAGGGGCCAGGGAATGCCCTTTATTGTTACTTTGTTGGCTTGGGATGGGGGAGCCAGATAACCAAGCTTATTAAAATTACTTGATACAAAACCAGAAATGGTTTCTGGGTGAGGTAGAGGGAACTCCTATTAGTCACGTATACAAAGTTCTCTGCCTGGACTTGGTGACCACTGTTCTATTGCTTAAAGAATTTTTATGCTTCTTTCTGGATTCTCCTTACTGGCTCAGACCAGTGGTTTCATATGTGCTCTTCTGTTCCTAGAAGCTTCCAAGAGATGCTTAAAGGGCTTTTGAGAGGTCAGGGATATAGGATGGGGCTTCGGTCAGGCCCCTGCTACAACTAAAGCATCAGGCAGATTTTCTTCTCTGTTTCATGGAATGGATTTCTGCTGGGGAATGCTTTTATTTCCCCACTTTTTAAAAGAGTACTATGATTTTCTTCTAGAAATCTGTGACTCCCTGTCCTCTGCCAAATGAAGGAATGAGTGTGTATGAGGCTTAGGCCTAGTCAACCAGGGTCTCTGATCCATCTCATCAGAGGTGATCCCAAAAAGGGCACTCTACCCTCTTGGACCAGAGAGCATTGGCCTGCCCAGGCCCCAGCCTAGGAGTATCCCTTTCTAGCTCTCTTGATATGATATCTCTGGAGCCTCAATTTCTTCACAAGTTAGGGCTGATGCTATTTATACTTATAATAGCACCTGTCAAGTAATATACATTTTATAAATATAAACTATAAATAAAACTGACAACTGAAGAATTGATGCTTTTGAACCATGGTGTTGAAGAAAACTCTTGAGAGTCCCTTGGACTGCAAGGAGATCCAACCAGTCTATCCTAAAGGAGATCAGTTCTGAATATTCATTGGAAGGACTGAGGCTGAAGCTGAAACTCCAGTACTTTGGCCACTTGATGCAAAGAACTGACTCATTGGAAAAGACACTGATGCTGGGAAAGATTGAAGGCAGGAGAAGAAGGGGACAACAGAGGATGAGATGATTGGATGGCATCACCAATGTGATGGACATGAGTTTGAGTAGGCTCCAGGAGTTGGTGATGGACAGGGAAGCCTGGCAAGCTGCAGTCTAAGGGTTCATAAAGAGTTGGACACAACTGAGCAACTGAACTGAACTGATTATTTATGAACCTGTCAGGGTAATTTATTGCTGAGTTTTACAAGATTATTTCTATTTTTTCCATTTATCAATTACCTTGTCCTTTCCAAATTAAAATACAGCATTTCCTCATTTTTCAAGCCTTTTGTCTCTCCACCAACTAAATCCCTCTCCAGTTTGCTTTTGTTGCTTTTCTAATCCTTCTCATGCCTGTTCCTGATGCTGTCCATATGCAGGAGGGACCTGGAGAGAGTTCTGCTGATGTTTCATACTTACAGTGTCACAATGCCCACTTGAGGATTTCTCCCTCTTTTCATGCACCTTCACCCTCAGGATGAAATACTCCCTTTGTGACATCACTTGCAGGTGTAGCCATGGTTAGGTACACTACTCGCTTCCTGGACTGAAATAGTTTTTGTTTTATTGAAGTATAGCTGATTTACAATATTACATTAGTTTAAAGTGTACAACACAGTGATTCAGTTTTTTTTGAATAGATTATATCCTGTTATTAGTTATTATAAAAGGTTGACTATATTCTCTGGGCTGTTCAATACGTGTTTGTAGCTTATTTATGTTATATATAGTAGTTTGTACCTCTTGATCCCCTCCTTTCTTTCCTCTCTCCACTGGTAACCACTAGTTTGTTCTCTATGCCTGTGAGTCTGTCTCTTTTTTTGTTATATTCATTTGTTCATGTAACTTTTTTAGATTACACATACAAGAGATAACATACAATATTTGTCTTTCTCTCTTACTTCACTTAAGCATAATACCCTCCAAATCCATCCAGGTTGTTGCAAATGGCAAAATTTCACTCCTATTTATGGCTGAGTAATATTCCATTGTGTGTATGTGAGTGTGTGTGACCACATCTTTTAAAATATATCCAGCACTACTTTGAATTTACTTCAGTTTACTTTCATTTTGTCCTCTCCACATTTTCCAAAGCCTTTTTATTCCAGTTGATGGCTTTTTACTATTTCTTTGCCTAAGAGAGATTTTCAGGGCAGAAAAAGAAAAACAGAAGCCCTTTGAAGACAAAGCTCCTCCTGTCTTGTAAAAGTTGAAGCTGTCTGAGGAGATGATGCTAAATATCCTCAGGAAGGAAGAGGGAGAGGGTAGACAAAGGAATACCTTTGAGGATAAGTTGAGAGAAAGGAGACATGTCTCTGTCCCCGGGAAACGGAAAGTCAGATGGCCATTGAAGGCCCCACCCCAAGGATAGGGCAGAACTCAGATGGGGACTTTTGCCAGGTACACCAGAAGGGGCTGACCCTCTGGGCAACGGTTCTCCAGCCTTGGTAGAGTTTCTGTTCATGAGTGAGACACAAAAACAAACTGCAGGGCTTGAAGAGAATTCAGATGTACAACATAGTGATTCAGATTTAGTGAGGATGTCAGCAGTAACTATGACAAACTGGTCTGAGGCTGTGCTAAGTCGCTTCAGTCATGTCTGACTCTTTACAACCCCATGGACTGTAGCCCGCCAGACTCCTCTGTCCATGGGATTCTCTAGGCAAGAATACTGGAGTGGGTTGCCATGCCCTCCTCCAGGGCATCTTCCCGACTCAGGTATTAAACGTATTAAACCCGTGTCCCTTGCGTCTCTTATGTCTCCTGCTTCGGCATGCAGGCTCTTTAACACTAGTGCCACCTGGGAAGCCCTATGACAAACCGATGACCAGGTATAATTTTAGCCTCCCATGCTACCCAAGGAGCAGATGGCTCCCAGCCAGGACTGAGGTTAGGCTTCCTGCCATGCTGGCTGGTAGGACAGGCACTGAAGATCAGGCTTTAATTGAAATAAAGTACAGTAAAGAGATGAGCTCCCTAACACAGCTGTGCACTGAGATTGATACCCACACACCAGAATCCATGGCTGGTCCCCATACATGTGAACACTTCAGTGAGAGACTGTATCAGAGAATGCCCCAACCAGGAAGGGGAACACACAGTACCCCTCAAAGTAAAACATCTTCATCTGAGGTCCTCGGATTTGCCTTCGTTGTGGGCAAGAGTGCCAAGAGCCAAAATACATCCTTTAAAAAAAGTCACTTCCTTACCCTCAGGAAATTCATCCAGCATCATCCATCTGGAATTTTCTGAAGCCAAACCCACTAGTCAATGTCAAAACCAGAATGAGAGGAAACTTTTTGAAGAAACACCCTCCCATCCTCTCCTGTCATAGGTGAAAAATGGGCAGCTTTGTTTTCTTTGCTTGTGAAGGGAAGAAAAAAATCACAACGCTTAGTCTCAAGTATCCTCATTTCCAGATGCCTTTATAGTTCCCAAGTTGTCCCATCAAACTGAGTTACAACCCCATTAAAATGCCACACTCAATATTTTTTTGTCTAATCCCGTAATACTCCAAGCCCTGGCTGTCAGCAGACATGTCAGGAAACTCCCCTATCCAGAGGATTTGGTTTGGGTTTATTTTGGCCTGAGAAAGAGAGGAGAAGCAAGGAAAAGAGGAGAGACTCAGAAAGAACCCAAGTGGCTGGCAGTGGGGAATGACAAACCTTATTAATTCAGGCAGTCAGGCTCTTTGGGTCTCAGCAGTGAGGGTAGGCAGACACTTCATGGTAGGGTCCCATGCTTGCCATTTGAAAGGAGAGCTGTGCCCAAGCTGAAGGCGCACCCATCAGCCACCAAGTGGAGGAAATGAAACTGCTTCACTGTTCAGCAGCTCCTCACTGGAGAGAGGGGAAGGTGTCCCCAGGATGACTCAGCCCAGCAAATTCTGCCCAAGGACAATTATGGAATGCAAATATTTAGAAATCCTGTGGTTGTTTAGTGCTCTTCAGGGCACTAAACACACACGATGCATCCCCAAAGCAAGAAGAGTGAGCCCTGCTTCTGAAGATCCCTGACCTGCAAGGATAAAAGGAAAGAAACAGTCAGACAAGGGTCCTTTCCTCCTACCCAATTTTGTGCTTGTTAGTCTTTGTCAGACACTCATTTTTTTCTGGCCCTAAGTGTCCTCTTCATGGAGGCCGGTGGCTCTCTATATGGAGAGTTTGTCTTCTGATGACTCTTCCCGTGGCTTTCCATGGGAAGAGGTTGGAAGAGGAACAAGAGGAGGAAGGGAAAGGGATTAGAAATGTCCTCTTGATGTTCTTCTTTGCTGCATATCTGTCTAAGAGTGGCAGATGATATGCTTCAGTCGCTTTGCAGCTTGACCACAGGGTCTCACCCTCTGCCTGATAAATGTGAGCTGGGAGGGGACGGAACCTGGTAGGACTGGAAGGGAGGCCAGATGACTGTGCTCTGTGGGAAAAGGCAGCTGGCCTCCTGGAGGTCACTGGTTTTCCTCTGAGTGCCACCATAATTTTTTTAAAAAAGAAAACGGAATATTACAAGTCTGAATAATTAAGGGTATACTGAAGGGACAAATAAGATCCTAATTCATGGCCAAAATCTAGGGGTTGATAACACAGCTAGCTGATACCTTGGAGATCGTAGGAGATTTCTTTTCAGGGAAAAGATGAGTAAGGGAAGAAACTGAAAACTCACCCGAGAGTCTTGAATAGAAATCTTGAACGTGCACCAAGCACTCAGCTGCTGTGTACCTGAGCGGAGAGGAGACAACATGAAAGTAGGGAAAATGCCTAGTCAGAACACCTGACCACACAAACTGGGAGAACGTGACCAACTTGTGACTAGAGGAACAGCAGCGTTTTCCACAAGCTAGAAACGCTAAAATTTTACATGCTGAAAGCAAGTGGAATTCTTTCATGAACTCACTGACAGGGTTCAGAATGGGTGATTTGCCCGGCCTATGCAGTAATTGTCATAATTGCTTATGGCGATTACGCCTCCACATCCTGCCCACTCTATCTCCCCTAAGGTCTCCAGGAGCAAGGCTTTCTCTCTAGCCCAGTCTCTCACTTGGTGTGCCTGCTGATGTCCTGTTTGAGATCTAGCATTATGGACCATGTAATCATAAAATATGAGAGGTTAGGATAATTGAGAATTGGAGTACAGTAAAAGCTATATGATTGAGGAACACTGCTTTAGAAGGCAATGGCACCCCACTCCAGTGCTCTTGCCTGGAAAATCCCATGGACGGAGGAGCCTGGTAGGCTATAGTCCATGGGGTCGCAAAGAGTTGGACACGACTGAGCGACTTCACTTTCACTTTTCACTTTCATGCATTGGAGAGGGAAATGGCAACCTACTCCAGTATTCTTGCCTAGAGAATCCCAGGGATGGGGGAGCCTGGTGGGCTACCGTCTATGGGGTCACACAGAGTCGGACACAACTGAAGCGACTTAGCAGCAGCAGCTTTAGAAGAAAACAATCTTGAGATTGACAAGCCATTAGATGACAGGATGCAAGTGCAAGGTTTGACTAAAGCAGTGGCCTTCCAGATATGGTCCTGCACCAACAGCATCAGCATCATGGGGGCATTTATTAGAAATGCAAATTATCAAGTCACACCACCCAGTCCTGCTGAATTAGAAACCTTAGGGCCGGGTTTGAGCTTTACAGAACCCCTCAGGTAAGTCTAATACAGATTGAACTTTGAGAACCAATGAACTGAGAATTGAAGCTGATTGTCTAAGGAAGATAGCACAACTTCCCATCTCAGGAGCATGATGGCCTTATGGCTCCCCATGAGTACTTGTTCCAGTCGTACTTTAGGCAGATTCATCTTTGAAAAGAGACTTCAGAGACCAGGATCAGAGTGGACCTTGTTTGTTTGTTTCCTTATTTGGATGGTTCTTTACACAAAGTCGCATCACACAGCTTGATTCCCAGGCCCATCTCTAAATGTCTTGTGTCAGATTTTCAAACTCAAATTCAGCCTGAGAGGACAAAGGTTTCCTCACTGAGGGTATTGAAACAGAATTTGCTCCAGGCAATGACCTCAGACCTGTTTACCATGACTTTGAGCTGCTGTGCCCCTGTCCTTTCTAGGTATTTGTACATAGAGCACCCATCTGGAACAGTCTGAGAATGTGGCTCTTCTAGGTATGTTGGGGCTTGGCTCCAGGATGACAAAGGATAACCTCATAGACTCTGGGAGACACCAGACTGTGAGTCAGAGGCCAGGTGTACCAAGAAATAGACACGTAACGTTTCTAGAGGTGCTCAACTTGCATGATTTGGACTCTAAGGCTAGTTTGGACAGTGATGGGCCATGCAGTAGCTGCCAGATTCTGATGGAGATAGAGCCATGCAGTGGAGGCACAATACCATCAAGAGATTGTGGGGTAGTTTGGGGAGCAATATGTCACACAGACTAATGCCACAAAATCCCACTCTATTTATTATGACTATTAACACTGTGTTTTCTATTTGGCCATCACAGTGTTTTCCAGTGAAATGTAGCCTGTATTTAATTGACATGAGAAATATTAAGAGGCAGTAGTCACCCAAAGCATCCTTCTGCCCTGGGAATTGAGGAATATGGCTGGATTTAAACATAATGCAGAGACAGATGCTTTCACAAAACTCCTGTTAAAGCAATCATAATTGCCATATTTTTTAAACTCCCTCTCGTGGGTACCCCTCCCCATTTTTATGACAGCCAAGATATCAAGAAGAAGAAAGAAAGAGGTTTCTCTACTAATATTGACTAAAGACCTTAATTAACTTCCTTGGTAATCCAAGATTTGCACATTCACCAAAATTTCAGGTTACATAGATTTTATATGTCCCATGTCCCTGTTTCCCACTGGGGGGATATTGGGCATCAGTGTTACTCTAAATCAGTTATTAGGGAAACAGATTTTTTTTTTTTTTAAGGGAACAGCAAAAAGCCATTGTTCTAGCACCTTTTTCTATTCCACCTTGAGGAAACTCAGCAGGGACCAGTAAAGAGATTTAATTCAACTTTGTCTCTCAGAATGACTAGACAGTGTACTAGTCAGAAATGCGTTTAGCTCGATTCATAGCCAACTGACTGAAGTTATTCAAACACATAAATTTCTGTTTGTCTTTCACATAAGGAGCCTGCAGAGAGGCAGTTTGGGGTCAGAAGGATGCCCTCAGGAATCCAGAGTTTTCTGTCTTCTTGGTCCACCATCCTTGACTGCACTGTTTGGTCTATACCTCAATGTTGTATCTATGTTTCAGGCAAAAGAAGAAGAGCAAATTCCTACTCACATCTCATTAGCAGCACTGTCATATGGCCATATCTGGCTGTAAAGGAAGCTTAAAAAATCAAGTTTTTAACTTTTTAAACCTTTGAAGGAGAGAAGACGTTGGGTCAACTAATCTAGAGTGTATTATTACAGATGTCATAATAAATAGCAGCTGCTGCTAAGTCGCTTCAGTCGTGTCCGACTCTGTGCGACCCCATAGACGGCAGCCCACCAGGCTCCCCCGTCCCTGGGATTCCCCTGGCAAGAACACTGGAGTGGGTTGCCATTTCCTTCTCCAAATAAATAGCAGACCTCTGCATTAATATGTCATGACATGTTTTGGAAAATATCATCAAGGGTCTTCTCTTGTTATAGGTTCATACAAGCAATGAATCATGAGTCAGTTTGATAAAGACTAAATACCTAGTGTGTAAGTAAAAGAGTTTTGTTTTGCTAGAGGGATGCAGGGAAGCCTAGGCTATTGCTTCTCAAGGTTTACTGAGATTTTGTTAAATTACAAATCCTGCCTCAGTGGATCAGGGCTGGGATCTGAAATTTCTGCACTTGTAACCAGCTCCAAAGAGATGCCAATGCTGCTGTTCCATGAATAGTAAAGTTCTAGGTAACAATTAAACAGGGCCTGAAACATGAGTAGGAAATTCATCAAGTAGAGAGGAGAGAGGAGAGCCCCTAGGGCTGGGGAAAGGTCATGTACAAATGCATGTGTGTATCCTCTTTTATGGAGAAGGCAACGGCACCCCACTCCAGTACTTTTGCCTGGAAAATCCCATGGACAGAGGAGCCTGGTAGTCAGTAGTCCATGGGGTCGCTAGAGTCGGACACGACTGAGCAACTTCACTTTCACCTTTCACTGTCATGCACTGGAGAAGGAAATGGCAACCCACTCCAGTGTTCTTGCCTAGAGAATCCCAGAGATGGGGAAGCCTGGTGGGCTGCTGTCTATGGGGTTGCATAGAGTTGGACACAACTGAAGCGACGTAGCAGTAGCAGTAGCATCCTCTTTTATGCAGTCCATTGTAACTATTTCTAGATAATTTTATTTAAATATATATATATGCATACATGGACAGATGGACAGACAGGTACATAGACACAATAAGCAGATATTAAATTTTTAGTCAACTGTACTATATACCTTTGGTCAGAGTAATTCTCAGCCAATGAGCATCTTACCACACTTTTCTAATTCAATGTGTTAGATTTTCTCATCAGTGACCTTTCTTTCTGCCATTGCTGTTGTACTCTAGGAAACAGATTTGACCTGTAACCATTGCTGAAAGACTTGCTATTATTGGTCCTGAAGTTGTCCACGAAAAGGGAGTACCATGTTCAGTGTTTAAAAAGTAATCTTTGCTTCTTGAGTCTCTTCATGAAACGGTCAAGGGCACAAACAATAAAGATCATCCCTTTTTTTTTTATATATTAACAAAAGTGTGTATTTTATTCAAGAATATAAACAATATATTAAATAGTAATCTATCAAGATCATCCCTTGAATGTCATGAGGCCAGTCGTAGTATAGCTGAAGCTTGATAAGACTGACTGACAATTGTGTGACCTGTGACCTGGAAGAAACTATGGCTAGAAGGTTGTAATGACTTCAGAGGATTTGAGAAAATCTGAAGAGCCATTGCCAGTGTGCACTGCCAGACATATCTCCTTGCGGAGACTGTGCTGAAATGTACATGCTGAAACATAGAGTTGGTTCAGGCATTTTCATTTCCAGGAGTTCATCCCCCACATAAATGAGAGATGCTAGGATGGTGCCCATTTGGAGACTAGCACATAATTTGATGTTTTGGAGTAGAGGGTGAGAGGGGAGCGGTAGCAGATGAGGCTGCTTTCATCTCAAAAATTAGAGTGGTTCAGCCATGCTGAGGTTCACTTCACCCATGGGCGGTGGGAAGCTATCAAAGTTCATACACAGTGCCATAACACAGTCATTTTGGACTTTAGAGGGATGACTTTGTTGGCAATGCAGTAGAGGGGTGCAGGGAGAGTACAGCAGCTAGACTGGAGTCAGGGAGTTCAGGTAAAAGGAGAGAGAAGATGAGACCCTGAACCAGAGCAGTGACTCTATGAAGAGAAAAGTAGTAAGATGTAACGGTCATGTCAAAGGTAGGCTCGTTTGGGTAGAGTAAACTTTAAGATGTATGGCTGAGGGAAAAGAAGTTGAGGATGACTCTAAGACCTGGGTAAACAGTTCAGACTAGCATTTTTTTTTTAACTTATATTTGATGGCCTGCAGTTTTTCAAAGACTCTCTATACCCATTTGCCTTACTTTATCCACTTCATATATCTTTGACACCTGCCTGAGCTTGAAAGCTTTTGAGACTGAGCACAAGGGTGTTTACCTTGGCCAAAAGGATGAATGATAGTGCCTCTAACTAAGGGAGGTAACCCAGGAGAGGAGCAAGTCTGCCAGAGGAAGATAACTCAGTATTGCACTTTAGCAATAAAGAGAGAAGAGTGGTTTGGCGCTCCTGGGTCTAGGACTAGCTTGAACCTTGATTTACTTTCCCTGTGACCTTGAGTCAGTTCCCTTGGCCTTCCAGTAGCTATAAAGCAGGAGAAAACATTCACCGCCCTTGCAAACAGCTCCCCAGAGCCACCAGGCTCATAACAGTGTTTTTGGCCAGTACACATTAATCAGTGTCATCCCTTCCTCCTTATAGGCATCTTTACGAGCCCTCATTTCCCTGCACACTCAGCTCGGTAGACTCAGAAAATATGTGTTGATGACCTGGCCTCTCAGTGTTTTCTCCGAGCAGTGCTGCGCTGTACTGTCAAAACCAGGAGAGGAGAAAAGACAAGTCTGGGTATATCAAGTTTCTCTGGGACTGACCATCCAATTCTCAGTATGCAAGAATTTTTAGAAAAAGTTAAGTGTTTATTTTCATGGTCACACTAAAGACCTCTGGAAATACCATAGATAACCACAGCACCAATAACTATCTAATTTATTACACTCGCACATGCAGATGGAAGGAAGCCAGTCTTGGCATAAAGACAACTATAAACAAATGTAAATTACAAATCAGACAGTCAGATTGGAAACTGAAGTAAAAAAACATGCAAAAATCCTCCTAAAGTTTCCTATTCCCACGTAGCATTAAAGTATTAAATCCCTTTACTCCCCCTGCCACCCACTAATCTGAATTCTCTCTGCAGTTAATGAGGTTTTCTTTCCTCTCTTAATGCATTCAATTTAAAAAAGCAGGCACTAGGGATGCAAAGATGAGATAAGACCCTGCCCCCGGTCAAGACAGAGTTTGGGTGTGAAAAACCTTATATAATGAACAAGGAAGTGTTAAATTTACTTACTAATTAATTTAATCTATTGTCTTAAAAACCCTTTGGGGGGAGTGTGTGGGTGTGTGTGAGGGGAGTATTACTCTTTTCAATGAAGAATTGTGAATAAACTACAACTGGAGGTAGAAAGAAAAAGTTCTGAACCTGTACCTTTGTGGTCATGCAGTTTGCTCCCTGATTATCTCAGATATCCATTCATTTCCTCAAGCTAAATGATCTTGACTAAGTCAAATATATACATTTAAATATCTAAACTATGAGCAAATGGGTGATGTTTTTCTTTCAAGTGGCTCAGCTATTGTTCCCCTCCACCTGCTAACAAATAGCCTCAGTAGGTTTAGCTAAACTCATAGGCTGCTGTTTGAAGTCAGAGCAGTATAACTAGTTTTCTAAACCTGGGCTCACTTAGCCCAATGTAATAGCCATGTAATCCATGTCTTTATAATTCTGTCTTGCCCCTTCTGTCCGTTATCGACACTGAAAGCAAAGTGGCCTATTGAAAGCACAAATTAATAATATTAGCTCAGTGCTTTAAAACCCTCCCGTTGCTCTTGGGATAAATACCAGAATCCTTAATACGATCTTAATCGCAGTAAGACAGTCCTGTCCCCATGTCTCCACACTGGGCTTGGACCGTGCCTCTTGTTTCCCTGCTATTTGCTCTCATTGCCTGTATATCTCTCTTCATAGCAATAATCAAAGGCACAATTTTTGTCCTTTTTATATTGTTTGATGACTGTCTCCCTCTCTTGAAAATAAGTAGGAGAGCAGTGACCACATCTATTTGGGCTCATTGCTAGATCTTTAGCGGCTAGTTTAAACCCTCAACACAAAGGCGTTTAGTATATGTTCATTGCATAAATAACAAAATACATGAATAAATGATCAGTTGTTCACTCAGTCACTGGCTGCTATTTTTACTAGTAAGAAAACTTATTTCAGGGATGGAAACTATGCCCATTTTTCTTAATTCTCCAGTAAATATTATGTTCAAAATATTTCAAGGCTTTACTGGTAAGTTTTAAAGATGGGCTGTGAAAGGATTTGTGTTTCTGCTAACCCAGGAGAATGAAGGAAGAGGGGAAGCATAGTTAGGAACTATCTCTGAAATTCTCTGTTATTCCCTACATTTATCTGGGGTTGTATGAATCCTTCTCTCTCTAGAAAAGTACTGCATATTTTGTCTGTAGAAATCAAGAAGCTTAATATATAGTCAATCGTTTCACAAATAGTGTTGTATAAAATGTTCCTGCTTGCTTCAATTTCATTTGTGAATTGGCTCACCTTTTGTAGTTCAGTCATTGTGATTCTAAACATTAGAACACAAAGATGAATAAGATGCATATATTTTTCTTACAAGTAAACACAGTACTAAAAATAGACATATGCTGAAAGTTCTGCCAGAATACTTAGTGAAAGAGTAATCTAACTTGCCTGAGACCCAAAGAAATATGGGGGTCCAGAAGTAAATCCCTTTGAAATAAATGAACCAATTTGCCTGAAACCTGATTTATGAAGATACTGTAAGTGTAGGACTATGGGATATAAGGTAACTAGGTCAAACCTGAGCCTCAGTGTATGCCTCATGTTAGCATTTAGGATTGGCATCCTTCTGTATACATCACAGGTTCTGCCAATGTTCTCATGCAGAGCACAAGTATTTCGTAGCCCTTGTTTTGTTTTTATAATTTTTTTGAAGGTCTAATATTTATCTAAAAATATCATGTTTATTTGTTTACTTATTCATTGTCTGTATCTTCTCTCTGGATTGTCACTTTGTAAAGGAGAAATGGATTTTTCTGTGCCATATCCCAGCACTAAATCATGTTGAGTGCTCA
>SJYA01001146.1:666507-719052 GCA_006410615.1 Neotragus moschatus
CCACGTAGCATTAAAGTATTAAATCCCTTTACTCCCCCTGCCACCCACTAATCTGAATTCTCTCTGCAGTTAATGAGGTTTTCTTTCCTCTCTTAATGCATTCAATTTAAAAAAGCAGGCACTAGGGATGCAAAGATGAGATAAGACCCTGCCCCCGGTCAAGACAGAGTTTGGGTGTGAAAAACCTTATGTAATGAACAAGGAAGTGTTAAATTTACTTACTAATTAATTTAATCTATTGTCTTAAAAACCCTTTGGGGGGAGTGTGTGGGTGTGTGTGAGGGGAGTATTACTCTTTTCAATGAAGAATTGTGAATAAACTACAACTGGAGGTAGAAAGAAAAAGTTCTGAACCTGTACCTTTGTGGTCATGCAGTTTGCTCCCTGATTATCTCAGATATCCATTCATTTCCTCAAGCTAAATGATCTTGACTAAGTCAAATATATACATTTAAATATCTAAACTATGAGCAAATGGGTGATGTTTTTCTTTCAAGTGGCTCAGCTATTGTTCCCCTCCACCTGCTAACAAATAGCCTCAGTAGGTTTAGCTAAACTCATAGGCTGCTGTTTGAAGTCAGAGCAGTATAACTAGTTTTCTAAACCTGGGCTCACTTAGCCCAATGTAATAGCCATGTAATCCATGTCTTTATAATTCTGTCTTGCCCCTTCTGTCCGTTATCGACACTGAAAGCAAAGTGGCCTATTGAAAGCACAAATTAATAATATTAGCTCAGTGCTTTAAAACCCTCCCGTTGCTCTTGGGATAAATACCAGAATCCTTAATACGATCTTAATCGCAGTAAGACAGTCCTGTCCCCATGTCTCCACACTGGGCTTGGACCGTGCCTCTTGTTTCCCTGCTATTTGCTCTCATTGCCTGTATATCTCTCTTCATAGCAATAATCAAAGGCACAATTTTTGTCCTTTTTATATTGTTTGATGACTGTCTCCCTCTCTTGAAAATAAGTAGGAGAGCAGTGACCACATCTATTTGGGCTCATTGCTAGATCTTTAGCGGCTAGTTTAAACCCTCAACACAAAGGCGTTTAGTATATGTTCATTGCATAAATAACAAAATACATGAATAAATGATCAGTTGTTCACTCAGTCACTGGCTGCTATTTTTACTAGTAAGAAAACTTATTTCAGGGATGGAAACTATGCCCATTTTTCTTAATTCTCCAGTAAATATTATGTTCAAAATATTTCAAGGCTTTACTGGTAAGTTTTAAAGATGGGCTGTGAAAGGATTTGTGTTTCTGCTAACCCAGGAGAATGAAGGAAGAGGGGAAGCATAGTTAGGAACTATCTCTGAAATTCTCCGTTATTCCCTACATTTATCTGGGGTTGTATGAATCCTTCTCTCTCTAGAAAAGTACTGCATATTTTGTCTGTAGAAATCAAGAAGCTTAATATATAGTCAATCGTTTCACAAATAGTGTTGTATAAAATGTTCCTGCTTGCTTCAATTTCATTTGTGAATTGGCTCACCTTTTGTAGTTCAGTCATTGTGATTCTAAACATTAGAACACAAAGATGAATAAGATGCATATATTTTTCTTACAAGTAAACACAGTACTAAAAATAGACATATGCTGAAAGTTCTGCCAGAATACTTAGTGAAAGAGTAATCTAACTTGCCTGAGACCCAAAGAAATATGGGGGTCCAGAAGTAAATCCCTTTGAAATAAATGAACCAATTTGCCTGAAACCTGATTTATGAAGATACTGTAAGTGTAGGACTATGGGATATAAGGTAACTAGGTCAAACCTGAGCCTCAGTGTATGCCTCATGTTAGCATTTAGGATTGGCATCCTTCTGTATACATCACAGGTTCTGCCAATGTTCTCATGCAGAGCACAAGTATTTCGTAGCCCTTGTTTTGTTTTTATAATTTTTTTGAAGGTCTAATATTTATCTAAAAATATCATGTTTATTTGTTTACTTATTCATTGTCTGTATCTTCTCTCTGGATTGTCACTTTGTAAAGGAGAAATGGATTTTTCTGTGCCATATCCCAGCACTAAATCATGTTGAGTGCTCAAACTTGTTGAGTCAATTTTTCAAGCCCAAATTCCAATAAGACCAAACTAGTAATTCTTTTCTTTGCTTCTGTTTCTCCTAAAAATAATAATGATGGCTGAAACTTATGAGTACTTGCTACCTGGTTAGTACCATGCTAGCATGCTGATAGAGATCTATGTATTCTCCACAGCTACCATACACAATCTATACTTGTATTTTATTGGCTTTGCAGATGAGACTGTCAAAGCTCAGAGAGGTTGACTCACTAACTCAAGGTCACAGAGCAGGGAAGCTGAAACTTTAGGAACTGAACTCAAAACTGCTTTACAACAGCTCCTTGGTTCGCACGGTTCCTCCTCCCCATCAAGTACAGTGCATCCACTGAAATAATCAGTTGAACTCCTTTTGTGTTAGTTCTGAATTGAGACAGAAGAAAGGTGGTGTCAGTTTCAGTGGCTTCTCCTTTTCTCAGGTGTTACAGCTGTATGGTGAGTACCCATCCTTCTGCTCTCACCCTTCTGGCTCCTTCAGTCTTCCACATCCTTTGGGGAGAGCAAAATAAAACTGATAAGAAAGCTGTGGTACATATACACAATGGAGTATTACTCAGCCATTAAAAAGAAGACATTTGAATCAGTTCTAATGAGGTGGATGGAGCTGGAACTGATTATACAGAGTGAAGTAAGCCAGAAAGAAAAAGACCAATACAGTATACTAACACATATATATGGAATTTAGAAAGATGGTAATGTTAAACCTGTATGCAAGACAGCAAAAGAGACACAGATGTATATAACAGCCTTTTGGACTCTGGGAGAGGGAGAGGGTGGGATGATTTGGGAGAGTGGCATTGAAACATGTATGATATCATAAGTGAAATGAATCGCCGGTCTAGGTTAGATGCAGTATGCAGGATGCTTGGGACTGATGCGCGGGGATGATCCAGAGGGATGGTGTGGGGTGGGAGGGGGAAGAGGGGGGTCGGGATTGGGAGCTCATATACACTTGTGGCTGATTCATGTCAATGTATAGCAAAATGAATACAGTATTGTAAAGCAAAACAAACTAAAAAATAAAAATTTAAATTAAAAAAAAAAAAAACTGATCCCGTTTCAAAACTCGTCAATCTCTCCCAGTTACATTTCTAAGCAGATCTGGAGGGATCCAAGCCTCAGAGCAAAGTCCTATCATTATACAAGTCCAGCAGCTTGATCCTCTTGTATTTTATGATTTACCCGAAGTGTCTGACCAATTGTGTCATAGTGGCAAACTCTCCATACAAAAGCAAAGCACGGGTGGAAGTATGCCCTCCCCCTGCCAACTGGCATTTTTCCTCCAGGATTCCATTCCAAGTTTTGCCTGAGACTTTTAAAAGGCTCTGGGTCTATTCCCTCTTTCCTTGTCAGGGCCATCGTCTATCCAAGTCAGGTAGACTCCTCTTTTTATTTGTTTGTTTATTTGTTTGCTTTTTTAAAAAAGGTCCCTTGAGTTCCTCCCAATGGAAAAGACTCTGATGCTGGGAGGGATTGGGAGCAGGAGGAGAAGGGAACGACAGAGGATGAGATGGCTGGTTGGCATCACTGACTCGATGGACATGAGTCTGAATGAACTCCGGGAGTTGGTGATGGACAGGGAGGCCTGGCGTGCTGCAATTCACAGAATCAGACACTACTGAACAACTGAACTGAACTGAGTTCCTGTACATATTTTAAATGTGACGTATCCCATTAGGTCACTCTTGTGTTTGTCTTGTCTTTAGGAGTAAATTCCAAAGAATTTGGGGGACTTCAAAATTCATGGATTTTTCTCTGCATGGATATTTTCCTCTCCTGATATTTGAATGAGTTGTGCTGATATATGTTAAGTATGTGCAAAAAAAGAAAGTGAAAGTGTTAGTTGTTCAGTCGTGTCTGACTCTTTGCGACCCTATGAACTGTAGCCCACCAAGCCCCTGTCCATGGGATTCTCCAGGCAAGAATACTGGAGTGAGTAGCCATTTTCTTCTCTAAGGAATCCTCCTGACTTAGGGATCAAACCCAGGTCTCCTGCATTACAGGCAGGTTCTTTACCATCTAAGTTTGTGCAGATCACTACAAATATATGCAGGTTATTGTATTTCAACATTTCCTCAAAGTTGTTAGGGGAAAAGGCCAGATCATATAGGGTTGTGGAGGTGATTGGCACAAAGTTCAAATTATAAACTTCGGCACCCTTAATGGGAGGCACCCTGGGTGGGAGGGGCGTTTCAGGGAGAATGGATACACGTATCTGTCCGGCTGAGTCCCTTTGCTGTTCACCTGAAACTATCACAGCATTGCTAATCAGCTATGAGTGTGTGCTCAGTCACTCAGCTGTGTCCGACTCTTTGCAGATCTATGGACTATAGCCCATCAAGGCTCATCTGCCCATGGAATTTTCCAGGCAAGATTACTAGAGTGGGTTGCCATTTCCTCCTCCAGGGGATCTTCTCAACCGACCTAGGGATTAAACCTGCATCTCCTGCATTTACAGATGGATTTTTTACCCCTGAGCCACTTGAGAAGCCCGTCAATCAGCTATACTAAGGAAAAGCATGATTAGATTAAATATTTAGTGTGACGGAAGCACCTAAAACATATGTAAAAAAAAAAAATAAGCCTTACATGATACATCCTCACACATCTCAAAATCTCCTCAAATATGGCAGTCGTATCACACTCAGCTAAAGAAGTTCACAGTAGAACACCTGTTCTAACAGCTCCTTGAAAAGAGTTGAGGAACCCAGGACACTTGAGGAAGGAAATATGTGTTCCACTCCTTCCTTAGAGGATGAGAAAAGAGCCGTAAAAAAATAAATTAGGAAGCTGGGCTTTGATAGCAAGTGAGGATCACAGGAGATGAATGAGAAATGAGACCACAGCTCACGTGGTCCAGGCTTGATGGACACAGTCTATCTGGGAGTCTCAATGGCCATTTTCTTAGGAAATGAAGCATGAAAAGAAGGACCTGAATATTGAAGATAATCTGAAACCAAGATTTTAAAACTCCTAAAATCTGAAATCACTATATGAAAAATTATGGTGTGTTTCAGTCTTGAGTTTAACTGTTTAAGAGCTAAAGATTAAGAAAAGAAAGACCAACTCTTGGTCAATGGCAGCTTGTTTCTAAGGCATGTTAATGCCCTTAAAGAAGCCCTTTTGAACCATCTTAAACATCAACTTGTCACTGACAGAGTCTGTTTCCATCTCCTAACAGCTAGGATCCTGGTCTGGTTGAGGCTGAGGCAGAAATGTTACACATTGTGTTATCACTCTCTTCATCAGAGCACTGTATAAATAGTCTGACCAAACCAAATTTGTTGTCAATGCTAGGAAATACCTCTCACCTCCTGCTCTTACAGGAAGTTACCATGGTTGGTTTTGCTAATAGAATTTCTTAAAAGTTCTTTTGACACGCAGCATTGAAAGAAAGTCATGCTATGCTCTCTTCATCTTTTGAAGAGACTCACTTTTTGTTTTATTTTATTTGTATTTTTTTTTTATTTCTATTTTTACTTCATTTTACTTTACATTACTGTATTGGTTTTGCCATACATTGACATGAATCTGCCACGGGTGTACATGAGTTCCCAATCCTGAACCCCCTCCCACCTCATATCATCTCTCTGGATCATCCCCCTGGATAATCCCCGTGCACCAGCCCTAAGCATCCTATATCCTATATCGAACATAGACTGACGATTCGTTTCTTACATGATAGTATACATGTTTCAGTGCCATTCTCCCAAATCATCCCACCCTCTCTCTCTCCTTCAGGGTCCAAAAGTCCTTTTAAATGATCATGTTCAGGCACCCATAGGTAGTGCCTGCCATGTGCTAGGTGAGGGCTATGCAGGAGGGTGTGCTCTCTGTCTGGAGGACTAAGAATGTACATGGTACTTGGAGTATCTTGTTGGTAAAAATTGATTAACTGCAGAATTGGTGGGATTGAATTCCCACCCATGCCTGAGCAAAGGCAAGAGAGATACACAAAGTGGAACCTAGCTTTAAGTCAAATAAAAAATTGATTAAAGAGTGAACTTTTCCAGGATCTACTTGAAGCAAAAGAAATAAAAATCAAAACATAGTTTCTTCTGATATGTTCAGACCTAAGAGTTGCAACTTTATGGTAGAGCTGCCTCTCTGAGGCTATAAAGATGAAGGGAGGTATCCAAGCTGTTCTTTGTTCAATGCCCAGAAGACATTTTATTCCTGGGAAAACAAAGGCATAGACCCAGCAGCAGAAAAAAAAAATGAAATATTGCCCTTTAGTTGGTTACATAAAGTCTTCTGAGCTCTTCTCTTCCTCACTGAAAGAAGTTTCAGGAGCAAGAACAGTTAATTAAAATAGAGTTTCTCTGGCTTCTGTATAAATATAGTTGCAAAATGAGAAGCTAATTTGTGTTCTGGATAATTTTATAGTTTTGACATCATGAGTTCCTTGATGGCAGGGATATTTGTCTGCATTGTTTCAAAGGTTATGGTACCTAGTGGATGCTCAATAAATACTTTTGAATGAATTCAAGAAATTAGAGGTTCCTGCTTTCATCAGAACAAGGCAAAACAAAAAAGCTTCATGAATTTCTGGAAAGCATGTATAAGAAACAGCAATGACCTCTTGGAAGAAGTGATAGGAGGGAAAGATTTTATTTTGTATATATTTTCATTTTTAAATGTTTTGTGTGAGTTTGAGTGAAAGATTAGTTAAAATTAAATTGCTCTTTGGTTCCCTTTGAGAAATGGCATTATTAAAAGCAAAAAAAAAAAAAAAAAAAAGCCTTCCCTTTGAGCTTGCATAATGTCCTTGCTTGCAGAGAGCCTTTCAGGGGCTGAGTTCAGAACTACTTAGGCCCACAGGGTGTTTGTGTCAAGGTTTAGGGTTTCCAATCACAGATGAAATAGTGAGGAAAGCTACTCTGAAGGATATTTCAGGGTGGCATGGATCTAGCAGTTAAAGAGACAAAAGACCTAAGACACAGTGGGGCATTGGAGGCAGATGGCCTTAGATAAAGCCTTGTTGTGCAGTTAATCTGTTGATGTTGCTGAGCCTCAGTCTTCTCACCTGTAAAATAGAGGTGATACTAGTACACAGTTCCTAAGGCTGCTGTGAAATGAAGGAATCCGTACTTCAAGGCACCTAGAAGAATGCCTCGTGGAGATGTACGTTCAACCTGTGTTGGCATTTATGAACGTAGAGGAGGACAGAAGCAATGAAGTGGAGGAACAGTGTAGATGCATGTAAATTCGTACTCATCAGCCTTTCTGGGCTCTTTTATGCAAGTACGGAAATCTAATAAGACCTTTTTTCTTTCTTTTTGTGCCTTTTACATTGTTCTCAACTTGACATCGGTACCATTTTGTTTTTTCCACCAGTATATAGAAGGACAGCACAAAAGTGAAGAAGAATACATCTGATAGTGAAATGAGTGCCTTTGCATAAACAATCCTTGAAGTGTTTTCTCATTTTCCCTCCAAGCAGATACATTTAAAGAGAAAGACAGCAAAGCAGAAATCAAGACATGAAAAAAGTGGCTGCCCTTGCATTGCAGGAATGACTTTGGCTATGTTTTGTGAACATGCCTATGTTGATTAACTGAAAGACAGATAATAGTATATATTTCAAAAGAAACTGCAGGGCTTACTCTGACTGTGAGTGGCTGAGTTGATTTCAGAGCATGACGCTTCAGTTTCTATGATCTGTCTACTTAGAGTAATTTGAAGTCCTTGCTTAGTTTCCATGATGGTCTCCTAAAGGAACAACCAGAAACCAGACAGGTTTGTCTAGCCTTCATGCTGAAGCAAACCAGGAATTCCCCAGAATGTTTCCTTTATCCATGAGATGTACTTTCTCCATCCGTTGTTCTCCCCGACAGGCAACACACCCCTGACGGGTTTTTGATTCATCCTTTGCCTCACTTTCCAGTAAAGAGCAGCTTCTAGATTCAAAGTAAAATAAAGATTACAGGTCAGATTAATACAAGAGACTTGGAAACCAAGCTCCTCCCCCACATCTTTGTTGGATATCAGTTTTGTTTTTCTGCTTTGGCTCTTTTTGTTGGGGGCTAATCAGAAACACAATGCTGTTGTTACTTAGTCTTAGAGGGGTTTTTTAAATCCTGGTTTGTTTTTTTATCTACACCTCTCAACACTGATTTTTTTTTTTTTTACACAGAAAGAGCTCGCTTTTCTTTTTCCTTTCCAAGCAGAGACTTGTTTGTACTATCCTATAAAATATACAGAATAATTATAATTATCTGGAAGGTCTGTTTCCCTGTCTTGTCTCCTTTCCTATCACCTGTCACCTACTCCCTGTCTCCAGTCTGCCCAGCACTGAGGTCTAGCACAGGTCCCCCAAGTAACCACACAAGTTGAATGAATATACCCTTTGACACACAGCTCCTACAGCCCCACTGTGATGAGCAACCACTGAGTCCACCTCACAGCTGCCCCAGAGCCAAAGAGAAAGGAAGGCTGTCAGTGTGCAGAGCAAGGGCTGCACAAGTGAGCCACCAAGGGGCACCGTCTGCCCCCAGGTTGAAAGGTGACTTGTGCCAAAGTTAGTCTTCGTTTCTCATTAAAAATGTTAGATGGCCCCATGAAATCAGAGACCCTTGGACTTTCAACCTGAAAAGGAAGTAAGAGGTAACATCACTTACCACTTGTGTATTTTTTGTCAGCTAGATACTTTCTGAATACTTTATGTGGATCAATCCATTCAATCCTTACAACAACCCTATCAGGCAGGCATTGTTATTACCTCTCTTTTACAGAGGAGGAAACTGAGGCTCAGAAACATCGAGTAGCCCACCTCAGATCACAGAATAGTTAGCTGAGGCTCTGGGAGACTAAGTAACTAGCCCATAGTGGAAAACACTCCCACTATGAAGCCTCTTNACATGTTGCGACCATCAAACAAATTGCATCTGTAGGCCAGATGATTCAATAGATGAAAACCCCTGATTTTAGTGGTTAGTCCAGGACAGGGAGAGAGACCACCTAGCTATCTTGGCTTCAGTTCTTCCTCTGTCCTCTTTCTGAGCAATATCCATTTCACATACTTGCTCATCCATGTTCTATTGTAAAGTGGAAAAAAATTTAACCACTTCATTTTGTCTGAGTGATAGCAAATAGCTAGTTTTATCTTAATTGAGTTGTTTTGATTTTTTATTTAATTTTAATTTTACTTCTATTATTTCTTAAACCAGCAGTAACAAGCAGAACAGAAAACTTCAAAAAGCAATAATGTTTACCGTTTTTATTCTTTTTTTGTGGTGAAAACAACCAAGAAATACCCGTTAACAAATCTTAAGAACACAATACAGTATCATCAACTGTGGTCACTTTACTGCACACCAGTTCTCCAGAACTTACTCATTGTGCACAGCCGGAACTTTGTACACCTTGACCAGCATCTCCCTGGTTCTCCTTTTCTCCAAGTCCTGGCAATCACCTTTTATTCTCCATTGCTATGAGTCTGACTATTTTAGATTCCTCACATAGGTGAGTTCTTACAGTATTTGTCCTTCTAAGACCGGTATATTTCACTTAGCATGATGTCCTCCAGGTTCATTCATTCATGTTGTCGCAAATGGCAGGATCTCCTTTTTTAAGGCTTAATAATACTCCACTGTGTGTGTATCTTACATTTTCTTTATGCGTTCTTCTGTAGATGAGCACTTAGTTTCCATATCTTGCTTTATAAATGTATTGTGAATATGTCACAAACACGTACATATATCAGATCATCAGGTTTTCCATCTTAAATATAAACAAATTTTATTGTCAATTATATCCCAATAAAGCTGGGGAAAAAAATAACAGTGAGCAATTATCTGTAGCACACCTATGGTATGCCCTGTGTGGATGAGAGGAACAAAGAAGCTTCTGGGCATTCCAACAAATTAGAGGTGCTCTAAGTCTGTAAGCCTCTCTCTGTTTTGTAAGACTTAGAAAATGAACTTATGGTAGACAGGGGGAAGGGATGGTTAGGGACTTTGGGAAGGTCATGTACACACTGCTGTATTCAAAATGGGCAAACAACAAGGATTATTGTATAGCACATGAAACTCAATGTTATATACCAGCCTGAATGGCACAAAGATGGCCTTTTTTGTGGTTCTGGGACAACTAGATATTGAATTTTGACCCCATCATACACAAAAATCATTCCAATTATGTTGCTACTGTTTAGTGCTCAGTCATGTCCAATTCTTTGCAACCCCCATGGAATTCTCTAGGCAGGAATACTGAAGTGGGTTGCCATTCTCTTCTCCAGAGAATCTTCCCAACTCAGGGATTGAACCCTGGTCTCCCACATTGCAGGCAGACTCTTTACCATCAGCTTATTCCAATTATATTTTAGATATAAGACTGAAAGGCAAAACAATAAAATACATATGAGAAAACATAGAAGAAAAAAAGAAAATGTAGAAGTATGTGTCTTCATGACCCTGAAATAGTCAAAGATTTTTAAACAAGACACAAACAAGCATTAAAGTGCCACAAAAGAAAAAACTGATTAATTGGATCACATTAAAGTAAGAAGTTCTGTTTATCAAAAAATACCATTAATAGGACTTCCCTGGTGGCTTAGACAGTAAAGCATCTGTCTACAATGTGGGAGACCCAGGTTCGATCCCTGGGTCGGGAAGACCCCCTGGAGAAGGAAATGGCAATCCACTCCAGTACTATTGCTTGGAAAATCCCATGGACAGAGGAGCCTGGTAGGCTACAGTCCATAGATTCGCAAAGAGCTGGACACGACTGAGCGACTTCACTTTCACCATTAATAGAGTGAAAAGGTAAGCCACAGTGGGAGAATATATTTGCAATACCTCTGTCTGAACAGAGATTATATATATTATATCCAGAATATACATGGAACTCCTTCAAAGAGGAAAAGAACTGGTAACTCAATTGAAAGAAAAAAAGTGGGCAAAAAGATTTAAAGGGCATTTCACAAAAGGATATTCATGTTACCACAAATATGTGAATAGGGGATCAACATTATTAGTTATCAGAGAAATACAAATGAAAGCCACAATGAGATGCCACTACAGATTCACCAGAATGGCTACAATTTAAAAAGACTGATCATTCCAAGTTGATGGCAAGCATAAGGAGCAACTGAAGCTTGTAAACATGTGAGAGGAATGTAAACTGGTAAACTCCAAAAACTTTGGTAGGAGCTAATGTTTACTAACACATGCACCGGGGATTTACTAACAACCCAACAATTCCATGTCTAGGAATATTCGCAACAGAAATTTTTACACCCAAAGATGTAATCAAGAACATTAACAACACATTATTCTTAAGAGCCCCAAACCCAAATATCCATCAAAAGAAAAATGAGTAAATTGTGGTATATCCATATAATATATTGTTACTTAGCAAGAGAATGAACAGATTTAATACATATAAGGATACAGATGAGCCTCTCAAGTGTAATATTGAGCAAAAGAGGCCAAAGGCAAATGAATGCATACTATGTAATTCTATTACATGAAGTCCAAAATCTGGCAAAACTCATCTATGATAATTAAAGTCAGGGTGGTGTTTACCCTTTTTAGGGGTCATGACTGGTAAGGGGTTTGAAGGCCTTCTGCGTGTCATTAATATTCCCTGATTTTGGTGGTTATAGTCACATCATGAAAATTAATCATACTATGTACTTATGATCTGTGTGCTTTCCTGTATGTACGTTTCCATTCAATAGACAGTTTTCCTTTTNTAATTAAAGTCAGGGTGGTGTTTACCCTTTTTAGGGGTCATGACTGGTAAGGGGTTTGAAGGCCTTCTGCGTGTCATTAATATTCCCTGATTTTGGTGGTTATAGTCACATCATGAAAATTAATCATGCTATGTACTTATGATCTGTGTGCTTTCCTGTATGTATGTTTCCATTCAATAGACAGTTTTCCTTTTAGACATACTTGCTGAGCACCTGTGATGTACCAGGCATGATGAAGGTATAGGGGACATGTTGGTAAATAAGAGGAACATAGGCTCTGAGCTCATGGGACTTAGTCCAATGAAGGCTTAAATGACTAGCTATTTCGAGTTTTTTATTTTGTTTTGTTTCTGCCCTTTGTGTGGAAAGAACAAGTCATCCTGAAGCTCAGACATGGGTGTACAGAAAACCAAAGATCTTAAACCTTCACTTTCCCTGAAAAGGAATTCACCATTTCCTCTTTACCTGTTCTCAAAGGTAGAGGTATTGATACCATGTATAAGGTGTGTCCCTAAACCTCTACTCTGAGCTCTCACTTCCTGCCCAAATCTTTATCTTTTAATGTAGTACATTATCTGCATGAATGTTTCCTCCGGTAGACTGAATTTCTTGAGAGCAGATGTTTACTATTACCACCCTTTAATCCTCATACCTAGCAAGTGCTTGACCTGTAGTAGCTAGATATGTCATAAATACTAGTTAGATGGATATGAATATACAACATCTATGCAGGTCAGGCTTCTCTGGTGGTTAAGATGGTAAAGAATCTGCCTGCAATGTGGGAGACCCAGGTTCTTATGTTATTTTAATTTTGCTGCTGCTGCTGCTAAGGTGCTTCAGTCATTTCCGACTCTATGCGACCCCAAAGATGGCAGCCCACCAGGCTCCCCCATCCCCAGGATTCTCCAGGCAGGAAAACCGGAGTGGGTTGCCATTTTCTTCTCCAGTGCATGAAAGTGAAAAGCAAAAGTGAAGTCACTCAGTTGTGTCTGACTCTTAGTGACCCCATGGACTGCAGCCCACCAGGCTCCTCCGTCCATGGGATTCTCCAGGCAAGAGTACTGGAGTGGGGTGCCATTGCCTTCTGGTGTATCTTAAAAATATATTTGAACAACAATCCTTCAGTTAGTTTTTGATATGTCAGTTGAATAAAGACTGAGAAGAAAGAATATCTTCTGGTGATATAAAGTGTTCTATTCTTGTAATTTTAACACTGCCCAATATGATAACTGAGTTATCTCAGACACCAAGTAATTCCAGTCTGTGTGAATTGGTTAGCTACTAGCAAGCTACTAAATATATCTAAAGTGAGCACTCAAAGTATTCTTTTTTAAACCAGTATTTCTGTACCACAGGTTCTTCAATGTGAATTTTCCTAGCAAAATAAATCAGTGGAACAACAGAAAGAGTGAATTAGTGTCTTGGCAATTAAAAATAGCCTCATCCGTAACCTAGCAACCCAGACTTTCAAGCTTCCCAAAAACATCCATAGTCTTGGAGGTAACTTTTAGAGTGTCTTCCCATAATGACTTTCCTTACCTTCAACCTGAGTGGGCCCTCAGCAGTCATTTGTTACTACACAATCCCATTCCAGAGTCCTAAAATAAATATCTGTCATCTTATTTACAAAGGTTGTATGGAAATTCTGTAATTTATTTAATAAGTCCTCTAGGATTTAGGTTGTTTTTAGTTCTCTAGTATTATAATTAATGCAGCAATATCTTACCCAAATTAGCTTTTCAATTGAGTATTCAGGAACCATGAAAACACAGCTCCAGGCAAACAGCAGGAACCTGTTGGAGTTTGAATTTTTAAGAAATCCCTCTCAGGTTATTGGGTCAAGACCTAGCAAAGTTCATTATTAGAAAATAATGAACTTCACTCAGCTGAGAGTTTGAGGATGAGTTCTTAGGAAAGAGATGAGTAAATACTTCTGATCATTAGTCAGAGTCCTATATTAGCAAAGTTTTCTGAAAAGTGTTGACGTGTTAGGAAACCTTTAGAAACTATAGAACTGATGTTCTGCAACCATCCCCTCTCTCCCTTGCCAAATTGGCAGCAGTAAATGTTGGCACACAAGGGTACACCACTCTCTGTGTTCGGTTGCTGTGGGTCCCTGTTGGGAAACACAGTTCCCTCAAGTGCCTAGGACTTGGCCTTGCAGTCATGAGTGTTAAAAATAGATGTGTACAGGCAAGAGGAACAACCATGGGAAGTGGGTTTTTGGCATTTCCTTTGGTCATATGTGCATCTGTTACCCGCCAACTGATTTCTAGAATGTGATTACAGATCGCTTACAGTAATAATTTCTATACCAAATACCTAACTAATAAAAACACATAACTCTTCAGATGCAAAGTATGGTGACAAACTGAAGAAATGCTCGGGCTGATTCAGGCCTTAAAATAAGTCAGCATAGATTGATAGCCTTACATATTCAAGATGTTGACCTCCCTTCCCTCCTTATTCGTGATCTCAGTACTTTGCACCAGTGCTCTCATTCAGAGCCATGGGGTTGAGCCCCTTCATATATGGATGACTCTGTGGCTCTCCAGACCTAGACCTCTACACTGAGCTCAGCATTTCCAAATGGTCATCTCATTAGGGCCTCAAACTTAAAACAGAATTTTGTGGAAGTTTTCCCCCAAGGATCGACTTCTTTTCTGTTTTCCCCCAAATAAGTAAATGATACCACCCCAGTTGCTCAAATCCATCCTTAAATACCATCATTGACCCCACTTTTTCCCTCATATCCTGTTCATCAGCAGGTGATTTATTGATACATCTTCCCCTGTCCACCACTGCTCTTCTAAGGCCACACCTTAGAAGGTCCAGTTTCTCACCTGGACTGCTAAAAACATGACTGCTTTTGCTGCCAATTCCTGACAAGCCATTTCCCCCTGCTAAACCCCCTTAAGGTCTTCCTGACACACTTAGGATAAAGTACACATCCCTTATCATGCAGGATCCTGGTCCTCCTTACCTATCTGACTGATCTCGTTTGACTCCATGGAGGCTGAATGTGCTCCCTTGTCATTCTTTCTGCCTCTCAAACATACCAAGCTTATCCATTAGGGCCTTTGCCTCTTCCTGGATTACTCTATACTCAGATCTTCATAAGGCTGGTTCCCTTTGTCATTTTTGTCTCAGTTCAGCCACCACCTCCGGCCTTCCCTGAACACCCAAATCTGTGTGACTCCTTCCATCCTTCAGCTGCTTTCACTTGTATCACCCCAGTTCAGTTCAGTTCAGTCACTCAGTCGTGTCCGACTCCTTGCAACCCCATGAATCGCAGCACCCAGGCCTCCCTGTCCATCACCACCTCCCAGAGTTTACCCAGACTCACGCCCATCGAGTCAGTGATGCCATCCAGCCATCTCGTCCTCGGTCATCCCCTTCCCCTCTTGCCCCAATCCCACCATCTTCTGTTTTCAACATGTTTCCCATCACTACCTGTAGTTATCTTTTCTACCTTCTAATTTTGGGTCTCCTTCATTAGAAGGCAAATTCTTTGAGGACCAGGGAATTTGTTCAACTTCTCATTGAATTCCCAAGGTCTGGCCCAAGCTGAATGACTCCTTATCTGACATGGTTGCTATGGTCAAAGCCCATGTGTATGTGTTAACCCAGATGGAGCAAGGCTGTGTTACTCCCAGTGAGACGTGTCACTGTGTGTTCAGTCTCCACCTCATGTAAAAATTTCTTCTGGAAGAGAAATAAAGATTCCAGCAAGGGCTACCTGATCCATTTGGGCGGTTTTGTCTCAAACTTAATCCTGACTCTTGTTCTCAGATACAAAAAGAACCAGGAAGCATGTGAAAGATTCATGTTTTCATTTACTCTGCAAATATTTATTGAGAGCATACTATATGCAAAGACGGGTGATGCGAGTTCAGTGGTGAATGAGACAGAAATAGTCTCTGATTTCGTAGAACTCATAGTTTGGTGGGAGAGACATGGTTAACAATTAACTCTACAAGTAAACATTTAATTTTGTGATGGGAGCTAGGAAGAAAGCATAGGAAATTCTGACAGGGAGGCATATGCACCCTACATATTCGGAAAAGGACTCTAAGAAACCATTATGCTAGGGTGACACTGAAGCAAGTTGACAGAAAAACCACCACCCTCAGGCCAATCCTGCCTCATTTCCCTTCTCTTTCCCTCCATGATCACTCCATTTACTGTAAAATAAGGCATTTTCTCTGTATAAGCAGAGCACAAGGCTGGGTGACCCTACTGCCTCTAACAATTGACCTTGGATGACTTGCCTGGGGTAGTAAGGGGAAGGGCAGAGGACCACTTGAGCCAGTTTATCTATAATGTACACACTCTTGGTCCTTCCATCCACTCCCTAAAAATCAGTATGTAGCCAAGGTCTCACCCAGTTAGGAACAGAACCGTTACTGCTAGCACTAAGACTTCATCAGCAAGTTCACTGGCTAGTACTTACTGAGAACTGCATGTGTGCCAGCTAGTCTCCTAAGCATTTCCTTTCCTGATCACCTTCCATCTTCACCACTACTGTGGTAGCTACAATCATTCATTCCTTTTATAGATGAGAACTGATAACACAGAGAGTTGCAGTCACTTGCCCAGGTCAAAGGAGAAAGTGACAAACCCAGAATTAGAATCTGGGTCCATCAGCCCACTCTTAGCAACCACACTATGCCACATCTCAGTGGTAGAAATCAACAACTAGAAACTTCTCCAGAGCTATCTGATTTGGTCAAGAATTAGTATGACTAGGGTCCTCCAGCCCCTGAGATAATTTGGGATGGAAGAAGAAGCCTTCTCTTCAAGACTTTGTGTTACTTAATTTTACCGGATGTGAACCCTCCATAGCAATCTGTTTACTAGTCACTTCTGTACTTTCAAGGCACAGTGTACTTTGATAAGACCTCATTTGTTCTCAGAAAATTTATTTGAGTCAGAAACCATTGTGATCACTTTGCAGATAAGGCAACTGAGGCAGAGGACCGACAAACCAATAATGCTCAAATCTCCGAAGTTGTATCAGAAGCGGATAACAAACTGCGGGTCCCATTTCTTGTGCTGCACGCTGGTTACCCACCATCTCCAAGATTCCACTTCCTCTCCCAAAGCATGAGAGAACTAGGCAAGGACTTCTCTGGGAAATACCCTTTTCCCTAAATTGACATTACCCAGTGTTGCGTATGGTGGTCTAGCTCTGCCTGTCCAGCCAGTGGGCTTTGTGTGTGTGTGTGTGTGTGTGTGTGTGTGTGTGTGTGTGTGTGTATGTGTGTCAGCTTGTCAGTGTGCCATGTATGCTGCTCACAGTCTCCCTTGGGAGCCCAATCGCAGGTCCCTAGGAAGAGGAGGGAAAGGCATGTGGATAGATACAACCCTTATATCACAGTAGGGAGAAGGGTTTTCCCACAAGAAAATGAAGTTGTCATTGAGCAAAACCCACCCATGTCCACCACACAGGACTGGAGAACTTAAAGTTCTTCCAAACCTGGATGCAAGGTTCTCCAGCCCTCAGTTCAGCCAGAAGAGAGATCCTTTGAAAGAGGAAGGCAGGAAGGGCATTTCCAGGGAACAAAAGATCAACATGGGTTTCAGGTAAGATTCTAAAAAGGGATCATCCAGCTCTTACTCCAAGCTTTATTCTAATCTTCTGTTCCTTTGCTCCAAGTTCTGCTCCAGGCAGCTGTTGACCCTTCATAAGAGAATGACATGNTAAAACACCCTTTCTTCATCTTGAATGTCACTTCCTCAGGGACCTGTCACTGACCCTCTCATTCTAAATCCAGCCATCCATTATTATTCTCTCATGACATTTAAAATTTTTCTTTATAACACAATAATATGGAATCACAGATATATTTGTGTGCTTTCTGTTGGACAGCTTTCTTCCCAGTGTCCTCCACAAAGAGAGGAGACTTGGCACATCTGTAGCGGCCAAGTGGATGGAAGTTAGCACATACTCAATAAAGATATTGTGGAGGAAAGAGAAAGAAATGAAAGAAGGACAAAATTGATTCCTTTTTAAATGTGTAGGCACCTACATATAAATTTTCTGAGTACTAAGAAAGAAATTAAAATTTCCTAGGAAATAGTTTCTGGCAGAAATGTTGGTGAGGTTCTCTGCCAGTGAGACAGACCACTAAATATGTCTGTAATTACAGGGAAAAGGAAAAAATTTTCAACTAAGGTAGGCCAATGATTTTTTTTAATGTGCTCAAAAGAAGTAATTCAAATGTTCTTATGTTCCTGGCTCATGATAAATACTAAAAAAAAAAATGTTAAAAGACTGAATATATAAGCAAATCATTGAAAAAAGTGTAAGAGTCCAGAAAGTATGAAATACTAAAGTAACAAAAATAATGTTCAGTGATGATAAACTAGCTTAATAAAGATGTTAGGAAAATAAATGTAATACCATAAAATAGTAACACATTGGGAATAGTAGTTACTGTTTACGTAACAACTAATATGTGCCAGGCATCACTTGTGCATACATTAACTCATTCATCTCTCACAACCATCCTTATTAAGATAGGTTCTTTTATTGTCCCCATTTTATTGGCAGGGAAATGGAGGTACAGGGCATTCATAACATGCCTACTGTCTTGCAGATGATTAAGTAAGACCAGGGGTGTCTGGCTCAGATCTCTGAAACTTGACTACTTCATTAACCTTGCCACTTTTAATTAAATGAAAATAAATATACAGACTGTGACACTGGTTGTTGCAAAGAGCAAATTCATCCTTACCTATAGCCCATGAAGAGTTTTATTCCAAATTTTTACTTTTAAAAATAAAATATTAAAGGGCTGTTAATTTTGAGGTTAAAAGTATGTCTTAGAAAGGCATGAAGGTCCTGACTTTTTAGGAGTGTGTGGACAAATGTTTCCCAAACATCAGACATCTCCATAGAAGAGAATTCATTGACTCAGCAATTTTTTATATCTACTGAGTCACTGCAGGGCCTGAGGATTCAGCAAGACCTGCAGTCCCTGCTCTCAAGAAGCTTATAACTAGGGAAAGGAGAGAGAAACTAAACAAATAACTCCTTATTAATGACTGTTGTGAGAACTGATAGGGAAAAAACACCAGGATGCTACAAGCAGAGAGAGGCCATCCACGGCAAGCAGTTCGGAATGAAGGGAAGCTCCGGAGCCCTTGTCTCAGCTCTTTGTGTGTATGTGTCCCATGGCCAGAGAAAGTGCTTCTCTGGTCAAATCCTTCTCATCCCCTGCTCCCACCAGATGCACAACCTTAGACAGGTCTCGGCATCTCTCAGTGCCTCCATTTTCACACTTGTCAAGTGCAGATAATACGCACATCCGTCTCATGAATGTGTGATGAGGACTGAATGAGATAATACTTGCATATCACTTAGAACTGGGTCTCGAACTACAAGGGGATAGTCAGCACTAAATCAGTATTAGCAACTGTCATTATTAGGAGTAGTGGTACTGTAGTAGCCTCTCAAAACCAGAAATCTGAATCTAGTAAAATTGGAAAGATATTGAAGGCAGTATCAATATGAGGGAATACTTTAAGCTCATAACCAAGATGAATTTTCATGCCATATATCACTAAGCGGTTTGCTTACAAGGTCTGCCAAAATGGCTGTCCTGAAGGTGTTTCTATATCTCTCCATTCTCCTCCTGAATCAAAATTCCCAGAGTCAGATATTTTGGCTTTCCCCTGCAACTTAATTGAGTGTAGCCGGTGTCTAGACACTATATCCTGATACTTCAGCATTTAATAAAGTTATTTGGGATTTTGTAGGAAGAATCTTGAATTCTCCTCTGCCTTTTGCCAATTTTTGTTACATTATTATGAAGTGATGGTGCCCATAATTATAATTCTTTATCCTTTTAACTAAATTTAACATTTTTTAACTTTAGTATTAATCACTCCTTTAAAACACAACACAAGCATTTCCATTTCATTGTGACTAGATGACACATTGCCTTGAATTTTATTTTGCATTTGCCAAGTTTCTAGGTCTTCAGTATCAGAAAATTAACTGGAGGTTTGCGTTTTCTATATTAAACAGAAAAAGTCATAATGGAAGAAACTTCCTGGGAGTGATCCCATCCCCCCTAGTGTGGTATGCCAGCAAACTGTCAGGCACATCACAGATGGGAAAGATGGGGGAAATACCCACCTCAGGGACTCACAGGAGGCAATGGTGGGAGAGCAGAGGGAGTTGATGGTCAGGCCTGAACAAAGGAAGAGAAATATTTCCGCTTCTCATGAGTCATCAAGTCAAGTCTCCAGCGGGCTCAGGGGGCCTCCTGAACTGTGCAACTTGGCTTTGCTCCAGACATGAAATATGGAAAGGCACTTCTGATGCAACACTTTCATCACTACCACTGCTTTGCCTCTTTCATCTCTGTCAAGAGATACAACACAGGTTCCTGTAACTTCTCCCTGTGATTGCCATGCTGACACAATTGTTTACATGGAAATTCAGAAGATTTTGGAATCAAAGGGCATGTGGACATTATAATCAAGAAACCGTATTTATGTCCCCAAAGACCATGCCCGTATGGGAGCAATCTGATCTACCTACTATTGCTCATTCTGTCTTTTCATGGTATGTTTTATAGTGCTCCATGTCATTGTATGTTCAGTGACTGATAGAATTATACCTCCATTCTGAGAATTCCCTGGTGGTCCAATGGTTAGGACTCGTGCTTTCACTGCCAAGGGCCTGATATTGATCCCTGGTCAGGGAACTAAGATCCCTCAAGCTGCACGACTTGCCAAAAAAAATAAATAGAATTAGACTTCTGTTTATACGAGGTTATATTATTAGTCATATGAGTGACCAGGATGATCATTCATAAGGATTAGAGAAGGCACATGTGGGTGAACATGTGTACACACACACATTCACATGCTTATCAGTGAAGAAACAGCCAGTTTGAAACCAATAATCCCAAATTCCTCATATGGATAGATGTCCCCTTAGCAGCAGCTGCTGCTGCTGCTAAGTCACTTCAGTCGTGTCCGACTCTGTGCAACCCCAGAGATGGCAGCCCACCAGGGTCCTCCGTCCCTGGGATTCTCCAGGCAAGAGTACTGGAGTGGGTTGCCATTGCCTTCTCCGCCTTAGCAGCTGAGCTTCTGCAATCACTGTCCCAGAGAAAGGGGCTAGAATCGCACAGAAAGTAGATTTTGCCCTGGGAACTACGCTCTGTCCTTCCATGGTTCTTTCCCCTTTAAGCTAATCCTATCCACACAAGAAATGTTTATTTGTATTTTCAGTTAGGTTCACTATTTATCCACATTTCCTGCTGATGAGTCATTTATGCAGTTTACTGAAAAAAACAACAAAAAAACACAATAAATTGGGAACCAAAGCACTGCAAAATTAAGTATCAAAGACGCAAAACTGACGCAAGCCCCAAATAGGTGTGGGTTAAGAATTTAATCAGCAAACACGTCAGTCAGCACATCAGAACAGTACTGCCAGGGAAGCTGGGTTTCAGATTTTTTTCCTGGGGTCAACACAGCCTGCCTCCATGGAGCACCTTTCCTGCTTTTGCTCACCAGACACTTGTAAAAAAAAAAATCACCCACCAGTATTTAGTCAAGGAACCGAATCACATTTACTTGGCATTGACATGAGGAAAGACCCAAGGCTTGCTCACATGGTGCCTGTGTAAAAGGTATATGTGTTTGTCTCTGTAAGTAAGAGGCCTGAATGACAGGAAGACAACAGGAGAATGGCCCTGAGTTTACAGTGGAGCTTGATGTGCTACAGTCCACGAGGTTGCAAAGGGTCAGAAATGACTGAGTAACTGAACAACAACAGCAACAAGGCAGAGAGCAGCACCAGTCCTCAGCATGACATTGCTGGGTGGGCAGACAAGAGATCCCTCTCCACACCCTAGGTGGCTGGGTGTGCAGGCCACACACAGACTCCTTTGTCCATTTCTATTCCAGGACTCATTTGGCTGCAAAGCTGGAGGATGAGTGTTAATTTCATCTCTTCCTCTGGGCACATGTTATCTAATATTTAAAAAGATCAACCAGGAAGGCGGAAAAAGCATGTATACACAGCAGCTTCACTAAAGTATTGAGAGTGATGAAAAGCATGACCAGGAGTTTAGAAATGGATACAAATAGCATGTGTTTAGTAAGCATGCACTATGCACTATGTGTATTACCTATGTTAATTCATCCTCACCACAGTTGTATGGATAATGGACTTATGGACACAGCAGAGGAGGGAAGGGGGTGTACAAATTCAAAGAGTAGCATTGACATATATACACTGCCATGTATAAAACAGAAGCCAGTGGAAAGCTGCAGTAAAGCATAGGAAGCTCTGCTCAGTGCTCTGTGATGACCTAGAGGGGTGGGATAAGGGGTCGGTGAGTGAGAGGCTCAAGAGGGAGGGGATATATGCATGCTTATAGCTGGTTCACGTTGTACAGCAGAAACCAACACAAAATTGTAAAGCAATTATCCTCCAATTAAAAAGTTTAAAAAACAGAAACAATCCAAAAAAGTGTTAGTCACTTCAGTTGTGTCCAACTCTTTGCAACCCCATGGACTATAGCCCGCCAGGCTCCTCTGTCCATGGGATTTCCTAGGCAAGAATACTAGAGTGGGTTGCCATTTGCTTTTCCAGGGGATCTTCCCAACCCAAGGATTGAACCCAGGTCTCCTGCATTCCAGGCAGACTCTTTACCATCTGAGCCACCAAGGAAGCCCTCTGTGAATAGAAGGGAAGCCCTATGAAAAGCTTACTATTATTGCTATCTTTTCATAGATGAAACAACTTAAGCCATTGTCCCCAGAAAGTAAAGGGTGGTCCATCTTGACTTGAAGTTCAAGTTCTTAGCGACACCTGTGCTGTCTTCCTTTGACAGTAAATCAAGTCTGTCTGTGTCTGATTATACTATCATATCAAATCTTTTCTAATTTGTGGAGATCCAGTTCTCCAAATTAAAAGCCTCTTATTACCACCCTAAACCATAGTCTATAAAACATACCTTTTAATTGTCATTTACATTTTCCTTACAATGAACAAAGAGAAAACTCTGAACTTTTTATCCAGCCGATTGAAACACCGACCTTCATATGTTGCCTAACACACCAGGCGAAGCTACGCAATCGTTTTATAGCCCAGTCTGTCTCTGAGGTTATTACCTCTAGCCTCTAAAGGACTGACGTGATCTAAAGCCCACAGGGTTCCTGGAGCTCGCACAGCTTTGCATTCACTTATTAGCTACACTCTCACCAGGCTCAGGTGTCCCAGGTGTCTTAGCCTCCCTGAAGGGAAAAGACATTCCTGCTCCAGGTCTCTTTCTCCTTTTACAAAAACTGCTTTCAACTACTCCCCTGTCCACCTGCTTCTATAACCTTCTTCTCAATTTTGCATGCTTAAACAAGTGTAATATGGTTGAACTCTGGTGAAAACACAACTGTTTTCCAGGTTCAGATAATACCTATGACTTCACCCAGGGCTGAAGAAAAGGATCAACTTTAAAGGGCAGTCCCTGTGTTCTCTTGGCTTCTCTCTTGTCTGCTTGGGCATCCCCCATTCTCCCACTGTGTGTAGGTGATGACTAGTCCTGAACGTGAGAAGTAGAATGACCCACATTAGCCTTTATCTTCTAGAGTTCAGCTTAGAATATCTGGAATGGAATCAGTTACATGTGAAGTTCTGGCTTATAATCCAATAACCTGCTCTTCTTAAATGTATATTCATCCAAAACCATTCCTTTTAGGCAGAGCGCTTTTTGACTCACTCATGAGATCACTCTTCTGCTCACTAGGACCCAGTTTTCCCATCTGCAAAAGTAAAGTGTACTAAATCATTTCTAAAGTCACTTCCAGTTCTAAGGCTCTTTGACTGTAACTTAGGATTCCATTTTCTTACACTAGGAATTTCCTTGCATCCAGCCCTTTGTTTATTCTTTCATTCACTGGGGGAAAAAATCCGTACTTGCAGTGCCTCCTAGGCTCTAGATAGTGTTTAGGCAGAGGGGTTAAGTAATAACTAGGACAGATAGCATCTCTCCCCTGTAGGATACTTAACCTTCTGTCTTTCCTCTCCCTCAAACAAGTTGAAACTGTAAATCAAATTTGTGGTGGAGTTGCTCTAACAATGTGGCATAATGGAGTGAAATTTGAGTTCAGAACACCTTACTACATCTGTAACCTTGTGTAGGTCACTTGGGCTGAGTCTTCCTTCATATAGAAAAGTAGAGCCCAAATCCTATGACATGAACCGTTATACAGAATAGGGATGTGTGCAGATGCCTAGTGCATAGTAAGTGCTCAGTCATAGTCAAGGATGTTGCTATTATTGTGAACAGCAAGAGCTATGAATGCACCAAACATGTTGGCATTAGGCCACTCTCCTTGCTTTTTGCTTCACCGATGGGATTTTTGTCTCAAAGGTCATCTCCTCTAATTTAGTTAGGACTTCTTGCCTACCTCCCTCATTGAAGTGCTACCTCCATTGAAGTGCTTGGGTTTGCAATATGATGACCCAGTGGGCTGCACCNAACAGCAAGAGCTATGAATGCACCAAACATGTTGGCATTAGGCCACTCTCCTTGCTTTTTGCTTCACCGATGGGATTTTTGTCTCAAAGGTCATCTCCTCTAATTTAGTTAGGACTTCTTGCCTACCTCCCTCATTGAAGTGCTACCTCCATTGAAGTGCTTGGGTTTGCAATATGATGACCCAGTGGGCTGCACCCAGTCTTACTTTTATATTGCTGTTGTAACAAATTATTGCAAAATAAATGGCTTAAAACAACATAAATTTGTTGTCTTACAGTCCTGAAGGTCAGAGATTTGAAATGGGTCTCACTGGGCTATAGTCCAGGTATCAGCAGAGCTGCTTTCCTTCTAGAGGCTCCAGGGAAGAATCTGTTACCTTGACCTTTCCAGCCTCTAAAGGCTCCTTCAGCTTTGTAGCATCTTTAACTCTCTCTGATTCCTCTTCTGCTTCCTTCCTTCATTCTAAAGGACCCTTGTAATTACATTTGGCCCACGTAGATAATTCAAGATTTTTATCTCTCTATTGTAGTGCTAGCTGATTAGCAATGTTCATTCCATCTGCAACCTTAATTCTCCTTGCCATGTAACCTAATGCATTCACCAACACCAGAAATGAGGTCACGGACAGCTTTGATAAGTCACTGTCTCGGCTACCACCCCTCTCAAGTTTCTCTTATCCATCTCCATCTTTGCATTCCTGCTGTTATCTCCCTAACTTCACCTCTAGTCAACAGCCTGTGAAAGCAGCACCAGTATGGAGGGCCCCATAGGCATTATCCAGAGGACAAATCTGGATCCCAGACCATAAGCTGAGGGGCTTGAGCCCCAGGGACATCCTAGGGTATAAGGCCCAATCTGCCCTGCTCCCACCCTCTGTTGTCCTCCACTCTAAAATACTCCTTGTCTCCCACTGCTCCCTGACTAAAGTATAAGCACCTCGTCACNCTTCCTTCATTCTAAAGGACCCTTGTAATTACATTTGGCCCACGTAGATAATTCAAGATTTTTATCTCTCTATTGTAGTGCTAGCTGATTAGCAATGTTCATTCCATCTGCAACCTTAATTCTCCTTGCCATGTAACCTAATGCATTCACCAACACCAGAAATGAGGTCACGGACAGCTTTGATAAGTCACTGTCTCGGCTACCACCCCTCTCAAGTTTCTCTTATCCATCTCCATCTTTGCATTCCTGCTGTTATCTCCCTAACTTCACCTCTAGTCAACAGCCTGTGAAAGCAGCACCAGTATGGAGGGCCCCATAGGCATTAGCCAGAGGACAAATCTGGATCCCAGACCATAAGCTGAGGGGCTTGAGCCCCAGGGACATCCTAGGGTATAAGGCCCAATCTGCCCTGCTCCCACCCTCTGTTGTCCTCCACTCTAAAATACTCCTTGTCTCCCACTGCTCCCTGACTAAAGTATAAGCACCTCGTCACGGCCTGAAAGAGGCCACCCCAATGACTGGCCCTCGGGGATACCTTGTATGCGGCAGTTGTCACTTACTGCAATTGTGAGTTTAAGTGACTGGTATCCTGCAAATCTATTGTCAAAGTCTAAAAGAGCCAGGGCCCTAACATCAGACAACTTGGATTCAAATCCCAGTTCTACAACTCATTGTGATCTTGGAAATGTTATTTCTGTTCTGTTCTGTTCAGTCGCTCAGTCGTGTCTGACTCTTTGTGACCCCATGAATCACAGCACGCCAGGCCTCCCTGTCCATCACCAACTCCCAGAGTTCACTCAGACTCAACGCCCATCGAGTCAGTGATGCTATCCAGCCATCTCATCCTCGCTAGTCCCCTTCTTCTCCTGCCCCCAATCCCTCCCAGCATCAGAGTCTTTTCCAATGAGTCAACTCGTCTCATGAGGTGCCCAAAGTACTGGAGCTTCAGCTTCAGCATCATTCATTCCAAAGAAATCCCAGGGCCGATCTCCTTCAGAATGGACTGGTTGGATCTCCTTGCAGTCCAAGGGACTCTCAAGAGTCTTCTCCAACACTACAGTTCAAAAGCATCAATTCTTCAGTGCTCAGCTTTCTTCACAGTCCAACTCTCACATCCATACATGACTACTGGAAAAACCATAGCCTTGACTAGACAGACCTTAGTCAGCAAAGTAATATCTCTGCTTTTGAATATGCTATCTAGGTTGGTCATAACTTTTCTTCCAAGGAGTAAGTGTCTTTTGATTTCATGGCTGCAGTCACCATCTGCAGTGATTTTGGAGCCCAGAAAAATAAAGTCTGACACTGTTTCCCCACCTATTTCCCATGAAGTGATGGGACTGGATGCTATGATCTTCGTTTTCCGAATATTGAGCCTTAAGCCAACTTTTTCACTCTCCTCTTTCACTTTCATCAAGAGGCTCTTTAGTTAACCTCCTTGAATTTTTATGTTCTATCTATAAAACAGGGGTAATACCTTTCTCAAAGGACTGGCATGAGGATCCAACAACTTAATGCATATAAAGTCCTAGTCCAGTAACTGGGGCTTCATAACTATCTAATTAATGAAAGCCGTATAGCAAGGGTCAGCAAACTTTTTCTATAAAAAGACACATAGTGAATGTTTTAGGCTTTGTGGGCCAGACAGTCTCTGTCACAGACATTCAAGTCTTCAACTACTCATTGCAGTGTAAAAGCAGCCACAGTCAAAAAATAAACAAATGAGCATAGCTGTGTTCAAATAAAACTTTATTTATAAAAACAAGCAGAGGGTTGTATTTGGTTTGCTGACTCTTGCTATATAAGCGTAGGTCAGAAGTGTCCAATTTATGTTCATTGCTTTGCTGTTGCCAAAGTGAATTTAAAAAATATAAACATTAAAAGTCCCAAATTCCAGTAATCTGTACCTGGCTTTGAACTCAGAGTTGGAGGCTCTACCCACACTTGTGACCTTAGAGACCTTCAAAATATAATATATTGATTCTTCTCCATATAGTAGACTAAAAATGACCTAAATCCTTTATTCCTCCTCCTATGGAGAGATGTAGGCTACTTCCCCTTACCTTGAATCTAGCTTGGCCTTAGTGATTTGCTTGACCAATAGACAGAGATAGAAGTGATATTTTTGAGACATCTGAGGCTAGATCATAAGAAGACTTGAAGCATAAATCAGTATCATTTTTTAAAAAAGAGAACAAAGAAAAAAAAGCCTTGATGCTTCTTCCCAGATCTCTTGGAATACTCACTCTTTAAAGCCCATGCCATATGGCAGGCTAGTAGGCAGCTCCAGTAGAGTTCCCAGCCATCAGCCTGCATCACTTATCCCCCACCCAAGACAAAATCTAATCATGTGAGTGATGAAGCCCCAGTGATGCCATGTGGAGATGAACCAGCCTGCAAAGCCTTTCCCAGTTTCCTGGCACAAACAATTGTGAGTCAGATAAAATGGTTGTCTTTACCCACTAAGTTTTTAGGTGGTAGGTTACATCATCATAGATAATCAGAACAACTGAGAATTTAACTCTATAAGCGTAGCTATTTAGGTCTGGTTTGCTCAATAGCATTCCCTAATATTCCAGAACAGTGACTAGCAAAGGAGGTATTCAATAAATAATTATTGAATAAGTGAATGAACAATTAATCTGTTCTACCCTGATTTATCTGGCCAACTTCTCTGCAAACTTCAAGCCTCAGCTTAAATATAATTTTCTCTGACTGTCCACAATGCCCCCACGCCCCCACATTATTTCAGATTCTTTCATTCTTTGCCTTTTCCTTCATTATGCTAATGCCTGTGTATTGCTGTGTTTAGTTGCTCAGCCATGTCTGACTCTTTGCAACCCCATGGACTGTAGCCCACTAGGTTACTCTGTTCATGGAGATTCTCCAGGAAAGGATACTGGAGTGGGTTGTCATGTCCTCCTCCATGGGATCTTCCCAACCCAGGGATCAAATCCATGTCTCCCACATTACCGGCAGATTCTTTACCATCTGAGTCACCAGGGAAGCCCAGAAATACTGGAGTGGGTAGCCTACCCCATCTCCAGGGGATCTTCCTGACCCAGGAATCAAGTTGGGGTCTTCTGCACTGCAGGAGGATTCTTTACCCGCAGAGCTACCAGGGAAGCCCTCATGCTAATCCCTACTACAGTGCATATAATGATGCTTTTAAGCACATATTTAATGCTCAGCTCCCTTCTAGAACATGAGCTTCCTGGAAACAAACATGACGTCTATCATGTTCCCTGCTCTACCTGGCAACCAGCAAGCCCTCAGTATCATTAGGCACATAGTAAATATTGCTGAATAACTAATAGAGGTGGCTATATGAAAAATATTTTACCTAGAAAGTTCTGTTAGTCTCAATCCAGTCCAGAGAGCAGCATAGGTCATCACTGTGCTGAAAACACCAGAAAGTCCTAAAATCTACTGGAACTGCAGCATGCCAAGCTCCTCTATCCTCCATTGTCTCCCAGAGTTTGCTCAAATTCATGTTCATTGAGTCAGTGATGTTATCTAACCATCTCATCCGCTGCTTCCTTCTTCTCCTTTTGCCTTCAGTCTTTCCCAGCATCAAGGTCTTTTCCAGTGAATCCAAGATCTGTTCCCATCAGGTAGCCAATGTACTGGAACTTCAGTTTCAGTATCAGTCCTTCTGTGAATATTCAGGGTTGATTTAGAATTGACTGGTTTGATCTCCTTACTGTCCTTGGGACTCTCAAGAGTCTTCTCCAGCACCACACTTCTAAAGCATCAGTTTTTCAGTGTTCAGCTTACTTTACGGTCTAACTCTCACATCCATACATGACTACTGGAAAAACCATAGCTTTGACTAGATGGACCCTTGTCAGTAAAATTATGTCTCTGCTTTATAATACACTGTAGAGGTTTGTCATAGCTTTCCTTCCAAGGAGCAAGTGTCTTTTAATTTCATGGCTGCAGTCACCTCACCATCCACAGTTATTTTGGAACCCAAGAAAATAAAATGTCATTCCTTCCACTCCCCCCTTGCCAACCCTTTCTATCTGCCATGAAGTTATGGGACCAGATGCCATGATCNCTGAAAAAGTCAAATGAGAATGAAAGCTGTAGACCAGATGATAATTTCAAGGATATTATGCTTTAATAACAAACACAAATGTTTTTCTTCAGTATACTTACAATAACACAGGGATGACGTGGCTGGCATATTGCTAAGGTGTATTTAGTTCTTAGAGAACGCAACTGAGTGGCAAAATGTGCTTCCCTCTGCAGATGAGGACAGAAAGGCCCAGAGAGGTGGAGGGACTTGCCCACAGTCACAGAGCCTGCAAGAGCAGACAGGGTGCAGATCTAGTTCTGGCTGACTCTCTTCCTTCGTGCCTCCCTGCCTGCCTGCAAGCTGGATTGCTTTCATCTCATGTTGAGAAGTCCTTGGGCCCCCTCCACACTCCTGCCAAGAAGCAGCTTCAAAAATTTTTTGAACAAAGGGTAAGCCAACAACTTAAGTTAGTAGCCAGAGAGNAGATCTAGTTCTGGCTGACTCTCTTCCTTCGTGCCTCCCTGCCTGCCTGCAAGCTGGATTGCTTTCATCTCATGTTGAGAAGTCCTTGGGCCCCCTCCACACTCCTGCCAAGAAGCAGCTTCAAAAATTTTTTGAACAAAGGGTAAGCCAACAACTTAAGTTAGTAGCCAGAGAGTGCCATGCATGCTTTTGGTTCTGCCTGTGCAAGAAGGGGTGGCTATTGGTGGAAAAGGGAACATTTCTGTCTAATAACTGGGCTTATTGTCTGCATGCCTGCAAGTATAACTGGTCTGACTGATGCTGTCACTGATCCACATGGGGAAGGGATGGGCCCAGTTTTTTAGTTGAAGCAGCTGGTTCAATTGACTGAACTTTCCACTTTTCTGATGGTCCCTATGGCACCACATGGACAGAACCAGAAGCTCAGCTCAGAGGTTTCACACATTCATATAATCTTTGCTGACTCTCTAGAGTCCTAGGTTTGACTGTGAAAGAGCAAGTCTGAGGCCTTCTCCCTTTGGGGAATGTGCAGAATGTCAGAGGCCACTTCTGTGCAGCTGAAATTTGCCAACAATTCACCACTTCACTAGAGGTTCTGTTCCTGCCTCATGCCCAAAGTGGTATTTTTGAAGCCACTGGAATTTTAAATGTCATTTTTATGTTATAGTAAGAGTAACACACAGATTACAGATGCATGCTCAGTATAAAACTAATTCAAATGGCAGCAATAGGTAAGGGAAAAATGAATATCCATTCCACCCATCCTCTTCCCTACTTTCAGCCTAATCCCTTCCCTAGAAATAGCTGCTATTAACTTGTGAACATCTTTCTATGCTTCTTTCTAGACAGATTTATAGAAAAATAGAATGTGTGGTTATGTGTGGAGAGTTTTTAAAAATCTTCATTGGTATTGGACTCTATAAAGTATTCTGCATCATGCTTTTCGTACTGAACAAGTTCCTTCCACTTAGATCTCTATATTATTCTTTTAAAGTGCTGCATAGTATTTAATAATTTATTTAACCATTCCTCTATGATTAGTTAGGTCTTTTATAAGCTTCGCTATTACAAACAATGTTTTAGTGAGCTAACTTATACATTTACTCTCATACATTCTTCAGAATGTATCTGAGAGCATATTTCTTAAAAATAGAATTGCAGGATCAAAGGTGTATATTTTTATGCCTATTCTTATTTTGATAGAAAAACTGCCAGATTACTTCTCTCCTCAAAAAAGAAAAGAAAAAGGGCAAATGAAAAACAGTGCCAGTTTCCTTTCCAATCAACAGTCTATAAGAGGAAATTTGGCAATTTTGTAACACCAACTCCTCAAACCTCTGCCTGAGGGTATTTCTCTGCCAGCTAAAATATTATTCTTGGTCTTAGAACTTCCGGGTAGCTGATGATCTCTTGGATGCCTGGCTCTGTGGAGGTATGTGATGAGCTGCTCCCTACCCTACCTTACCTAGAAGTGCACCCCACAGCAGGCTCGGACTCCCACTGTTCCATGTTCTTTATCACAATCATCTTTCTATATGATAACTTATCTAGTCATATTTTGGCTCTTTAACTAGGGAATGCTGTCCTCTGGGACAGAAACCATGCCTAGTCATCCTTTCCTTCCCAGCACCTATCATAGTATCTGATAGTGATCCGTGGTCCCTGAGCTGTTTGAACGAATGGCAGAAAAGAGGGTGGGAGGAAGAAGAGAGGGAGGGGGAAAAGAATGTGGTTGATCCCATGAGGGTCCTCAAACCCAGGGAGACTTAATAAAACTCTGCGTGAAGTGCAGGGACAAGATTTCTAGATTTCTCCTGTACCCAAGATATCTGAGCACTCGGAACCAGAAAATGTCTTATTTCTAAAACATTACTCAACCACTTATCTGAACTAAGTAACACTGTTCATCTCCAGTCTTAGAACCGCAAGGTAGAATATGGGATTTGTGAGACAGAAAAGCTCAAACAGTTTGTTCTTTTGAGTTTTCCAAGCACACTGCATTTTTCTTTTCTCGTAGCTTATATGGTAACAAAGATGTGTTTGGAAAAATGAAAACTGGGGGACTTTCTGGTCTGACTGTAGACTTACCTCTTTCCTGGGATCTGTCCTCTCAGTGCTCAGGGGCCTTTCCATAACCACATGGTCTTCTCTCCCACTTCATTTTCCAGGCATCATGCAAGCATCCTGCCCACTCCATCCTGCCTTAACTTTCTGTCCTACACAAGGGAACTAGCTGAAGGGACTCCTCTGCTCATGATTTTAACAGCTGGAAAATTGCTTTATCTTTACTCTGCCCACATGTTGTACACAGGCTTACAGGATATGTCTTATCACTGATTTCTGAGCTGACTCAAGCAATTTCCAGGAAATATTAAAAATCTCCTGAATGCAGTCAAGTTCAAGAACCTGCCTAGAGCCACGCAGGCTGAGCTTGCACAATCCTGAGGCCCCAGAGCAAAATGACCTCAAGTATCAATGAGACGCTCTACTTATAAAGGCAAGCATCCACACATAAGAAAGAGGAATGGAAAAGTAAAAGGAGAACTGAGATGGAGGGAGGGAAAAAGGTTTTTCTTAAAGGATGTGAACATTGTAGTTAAAGTATGCAACTAAATAAAGGTGGCATGTCTTATTGAATCAACTAAGTTGATGGATCCTCAGGTACTGTGTTCTCTGGAGGACCCTCTAACATACTAGTTTAAACACACCATTGTCATGCAAACTAGCTGCCTGTGTGTTTGAGACACTCATTTTTCTGTTAATGACCAAATGTTTACTCTACACACTAGTGACATTAATACCCCAGGCCCTCCGAGATGGTTGTAGTATGTCAGCCACACTGAGCGTCAGTTTTGCTGGTTAGTCCAAAGATGTTTGGCCTCTCAGGTGGCCCTAATGGTAAAGAACCTACTTGCCAATGCTTGATATATAAGAGATTTGGGTTTGATCCATGGGTTGGGAAGATCCCCTGGAAGAGGAAATGGCAACCCACTCCAGTATTCTTGCCTGGAGAATTCCATGGACAGAGGAGCCTGGTGGGCTACAGTCCTTAGGGTCACAAAGAGTTGGACACGACTGAAGTGACTTAGCACCAGAGATGTTTTAGTATTTCCTGTCTGGATCTACAATCTCTTATCTGTGGGGACTTTCTCTCTTCTAGCAACACCTCTCCCATACTATGTATAGCTTTATGATGGGAAGACCTCTCTGGTAACTCTATATATTTTAGAGCCGATGAACAATTATTAAGTATTACCTCATCTGGAGTTTTCATGTTCATTCTCTGTCTTGTGTTACCACTGCCATCACCACCTTGATCCCAAGACATCTTTCTAAATACTGTCATTTGCTTTTGCGTCTTACATATCTGTATATAATACATTAAGTCCCTACATATGAACAGTTCCATTCCAAGAGTGCATTTGGAAATCCAGTTTGTTTGTAAGTCCAACAGTTAGCCTAGGTACCCAAATAACACCATCAACTATATAGTACTGTCCTGTGGCAGTGACAGTGTTAGTCTCAGTCGTGTCTGACTCTTGGTGACCCCATGGACCATAGCCCACCAGGCTCCTCTGTCCATGGGATCCTCCAGGCAAGACTAAATGCAGTGGGTAGCCATTCCCTTCTCCAAGGGTTCTTCCCAACCCAGGAATAAAACCTGAATCTTCTGTACCACAGGCAAATTCTTTACTATCTGAGCCACCAGGTATGCCCCTTGTACTGTAGTCGGTTTATACTTTTCACACAAATAATACATTAAAAAAATAAAGAAAGAAAGAAAGAAAGCATCCTTAGCCTTACAGTACAATTATCTTACAAACACCTGAGCTTACAGGATTGGGCATGCAAACATGTTTGCATTTTTTTATATTTTTTCAAAATATTATTTATTTATTTGTTAGTCTTGTTTTTGGTTGCCCTGGCTCTTTGTTGCTGTACGTAGTCTTCTCTCATTGCAGTGAGCAGGGGCTATTCTTCATTGTGATGCATGGACTTATCATTGCAGTGGCTTCTCTTGTTGCAGAGCCCAGGCTCTAGGTGTGCAGGCTTCAGTAGTTGTGCCACGTGAGCTGTGGGCTTAGTAGTTGTGGTGTGAAACTCTAGGACATTTGAGCTTCAGCATTTGTAGCACATAGGCTCAGTAGTTGTGGCTCCTGGGCTCTAGAGCTTGGGCTCAGTAGTTGTAGCGCATAGGCTCAGCTGATTCGTGGAAGATGAAATCCTCCCAGACCAGGGACTGAAACTGTGTCCCCTGCATTGGCAGGCAGATCCTTATCCACTATACCACCAGGAAGTCCCACATTTGCATCTTTGAAGGTTTGTAGCTAGAAGGTTCGTATGTAGGGGGCTTCAGTTCAGTTCAGCTGCTCAGTCATGTCTGACTCTTTGCAATCCCATGGACTTCAGCATGCCAGGCTTCCCTGTCCATTAGCAACTCCTGGAGCTTGCTCAAATTCATGTCCATTGAGTCGGTAATGACATCCAACCATCTCATTCTCTGTCGTCCCTTTCTCCTGCCTCAAATCTTTCCCAGCATCAGGGTCTTTTCCAATGAGTCATCTGTTTGCATCAGGTGGCCAAAGCATTTGAACTTCAGCTTCAGAATCAATCCTTCTAATGAATACTCAGGACTGATCTCCTTTAGGATGTATTGGTTGGATCTCCTTGCAGTCCAAGGGACTCTCAAGAGTCTTCTCCAACACCACAGTTCAAAAACATCAATTCTTCGGCATTTAGTGTATACTTAAGGAAATGGCAACTCACTCCAGTACTCTTGCCTTGAAAACCCATGGACAGAGGAGCTTGGTGCAGGCTACTNTTGCAGTCCAAGGGACTCTCAAGAGTCTTCTCCAACACCACAGTTCAAAAACATCAATTCTTCGGCATTTAGTGTATACTTAAGGAAATGGCAACTCACTCCAGTACTCTTGCCTTGAAAACCCATGGACAGAGGAGCTTGGTGCAGGCTACTACCCATGGGGTCGCAAAGAGTTGGACATGACTCTTTCACTTTCACTTTCACTTATATATGACATGATATAACCTATATAATATTATAATAATAGTTGCCATTATGAGCACATAATTGTTTTCTTTGTCAAACTAGTACTGTATTTGAACTTACTCTACACTGGAGGTTCTTGGCCACAGTGTTGAGAGACTTGTTATGTGTATCAGTGCTTTTGGTGCCAAGTTCCCAACACCTAGTTGCCACTGGGTTAAGTGACGATAAAAGGAATGAATTAGCTTCTGCAACTAATATATAAAAATGTGTACGTGTACACACACACACATCTGTATGCTATATGAACTTTGGGCACATCTGCGTCTGACCCTAGCTCCTTTGGGCTGCAGTGCTCTTGCTCCACTGGCTTCATCTCAAGCTCGTGTCACTCATGGTGGCAAAATGACGTTAGCAGTTGTAGGTCCCACATCCCCACTGTGTACCACATGTCAAGGAAGAACTTGTCTTCCTCCCCCGGCACTTCCACCCCAACCATTATGCCACAGTCCTGGTTTTCTCTCCAGGAAAAGAGAGGTCACACTCCTTTTCCTATACCAAACAGAATGATAACAGATGCGCTTAAGTCCTAGAGCTGGGGATGGGTCAATATCAACCTAACTCCATGCGTGTATTATGCTCTAGGGGAAGTGAGAGGTGAGGATGGGAGGGCTGGCAGCAATGTCCTCACAGAGGGCAGTGAAGAAAAAGGGAAATGTGTAAATTCTGAGCTCAGAACTATACATCTTTTTCAAAGTGTCTTATCATGGTCCAGAAGTACCCTTACTGATAACTTGAGTGGTGGGGGGCATGTGAAATATAGGCTTGGCCAAAAAGACCTTCAGGTTTCTCCATAACTCAATTGGACTTTTCTGCCAACCCTACACTATCTAATAGATATTACTCAAGATGTTGAGCAAGCTCTGGGAGTTGGTGATGGACAGGGAGCCTGGCATGCTGCAGTCTGTGGGGTCTCAAAGAGTCGGACATGACTGAGTGACTGAACTGCCTGACTGAAGATGTTGAAAACCTGTTCTAACCCATCAGATACTCAGGGCAGGAACTCTGGGTTATTTCTCTTTTTAGCACATGGCAAGTAGGAACTGAGTTTACTCCTGTTCTTTCTTACTGCCAGCTGTCCCTCTCTGTTTTCTTTCCTGTTAATACCCTGATGTTTACCCTCCTCTTCCATAAACTTGCCCCTGTCTGCCATTAGAGGAAGGCAAGTCCACTGTCCACCCTTGCCATTTCTTTTCTGGAGAATGTAATTTGGAAAGAAAGAACATAAATGCTTGACTATCTCATCAAGTGAAGGAACCTCACTGAGAGGGTCAACTAGAGAATGATGTGTTTTCTCTGGGCACTGTAAACAAAGGCACCCATCCATGTCTTCAATACCTTTTGGCTGTGGAGCAATGTGGGACAGACCTGGAGCTGCCTATGGCTTTGATGTAATTGGGTTTCATAAAGGAAAATCTTTATTTAGATGGACTGTGTGTCATTTGTCACATGTAGACCTGATACTCTGGCCCACTGTTTTAGGATGCACATTTCTTACGATTATTCACTTAGAGGTGATGAGTTAAAGCCAAGCTGCAGATGCTTCTTCTCAGTCCTGTTTGGATCAGGCACGTGTAAAAGATCTGTCTATGTATCTGTCTGTGTAGTCTTGTGCCAGGAGCCAGCGTGGGAATCCCACCCGTGAAATGGTCACATGGCAGAAATCCGATGGGCAAGGCGATTCGGATTTCAGAGATTCCCCCTGAGTTTCCCTGAGCATCTACACCCCCAAAAATAAGGAAACCCGAATATGCCTGCTGCCAGGAGCCAGCGTGAGGATTCCACCTGTGACATTGTCATGTGGCAGATTCAATGGGCAAGGACAATTTGAGTCTCAGAGTTTCTTTCTGGCATTTCCTGAGCATGTACCTAGAAAATAAGAATCTGCCTGACATTGTACTTTTTCTAATTCTTCTGACATTCTCTGGAAAAAGTTAACTCAGGGCTTTAGTCTTCTGCATTTGAAAGGAGTGTTTCAGCTCAACCCCCTCTGATAATGCTTTCATTTACCTAAGTTTCCTGGATCTTTTTATAGCTTGTGAATTGCTTACAGCCTCCAACTGCGAGGGGCATGAAGCTTAAGTATTTAAGGTTACAGAGCCTCTTCTATACAGCCAAAAATCCTATTGGTTATAGGATCTCACTGTTGACTCAATGATAGCTGCCAGACCTCCTTATTCTTTGTCTTTTGGGCACCCAGGAAGATGTTAATCAATGTAAACGGGATATGGGAAAAGATATATAGTAGTTTTGATGTTAGCAATGCTAGACTTTTGAGTTAATTATCTTTCCTTTGTTATAAATCACTGTATGCCTCTTGTTACAAACTGCTATGTAAGAATGTAACTTTATTTAGTGCTTTCTGGGAATGGCACCAGACTTTGGGAAGAACAACANGTGTAAAAGATCTGTCTATGTATCTGTCTGTGTAGTCTTGTGCCAGGAGCCAGCGTGGGAATCCCACCCGTGAAATGGTCACATGGCAGAAATCCGATGGGCAAGGCGATTCGGATTTCAGAGATTCCCCCTGAGTTTCCCTGAGCATCTACACCCCCAAAAATAAGGAAACCCGAATATGCCTGCTGCCAGGAGCCAGCGTGAGGATTCCACCTGTGACATTGTCATGTGGCAGATTCAATGGGCAAGGACAATTTGAGTCTCAGAGTTTCTTTCTGGCATTTCCTGAGCATGTACCTAGAAAATAAGAATCTGCCTGACATTGTACTTTTTCTAATTCTTCTGACATTCTCTGGAAAAAGTTAACTCAGGGCTTTAGTCTTCTGCATTTGAAAGGAGTGTTTCAGCTCAACCCCCTCTGATAATGCTTTCATTTACCTAAGTTTCCTGGATCTTTTTATAGCTTGTGAATTGCTTACAGCCTCCAACTGCGAGGGGCATGAAGCTTAAGTATTTAAGGTTACAGAGCCTCTTCTATACAGCCAAAAATCCTATTGGTTATAGGATCTCACTGTTGACTCAATGATAGCTGCCAGACCTCCTTATTCTTTGTCTTTTGGGCACCCAGGAAGATGTTAATCAATGTAAACGGGATATGGGAAAAGATATATAGTAGTTTTGATGTTAGCAATGCTAGACTTTTGAGTTAATTATCTTTCCTTTGTTATAAATCACTGTATGCCTCTTGTTACAAACTGCTATGTAAGAATGTAACTTTATTTAGTGCTTTCTGAGAATGGCACCAGACTTTGGGAAGAACAACACAAATAAGTCTTCTGGTTAACAAACTCTTATCAGAAAAGAGCCATAAAATGTTAATTGGCCCTTTTCGCCTGAAGATGATGTAAATCACCTAAGACTTGTGTATACAACTAGGTATGCAAAGAGAAAAGCCTGGTTTTTGATAAGAATTTGGGCTGCTAACACTGCATAAATTTGTATTACCCCTTGATCTCTATGTACAATCAAAAAATGTATAAAAGGCCTTGAAGGACAATAGGGGCTGGGGCCAGTTGCTGGACTGGCTTCCCCCGTGTCTCCCTCTTACTCTAATTTCTGGCTGAATTTCCATCTGGGGCGTGGAGGCTCGCCATGTCTACTTACTTGTCCTGGCTTTTAAGTCCTACGTGAAAGGGAGCCCAAGGTGGGGCACCCTTAGAGATTCAAGTGGGCACCGGCAGCCCAACGTAGATGGTGCAAACCTCTTGTCTCGAGGTTTTATTGGCTTCCCACGTAAACCAAGTTATTCAGCCTCTTTTCTTCACTTAATTTTCCTACTATACCATTATTTCCTAATCTAATCTTATATTTCTGAATAAATAAGTTTTTTCTCGCCAACGCCGTTCACGCTTCGAATTCCCTGGACCCGCCGGGGCAGGACCCCGGCAGTCTTGAGTATGATCTCTGACCATGGGTCAGGATTTCTTCTACTCAAAGAGACATGGATTGAATAGGGCTGGATTGTGATACTTAGACACCATAACCATAAAGCAGTGCTTAACTGTAAAACAGAAAATTTATATGCAGTCAGAAATCAAAATAACATCATTTGGCTTTAGAGATGGCAAAATTCTGAATAAATGTGATTAACCTGACTTCTTCTCTGCCCTTTTCATCTCTCTCTTTTAGTGCCCCTCCTTTGCTGGTAGGGCATTAAGTGCATGTATATTCTGTCTTTTAAATAATCTAGTTCTGGGTCCAGAAGGGAATCAGATAGCTAATTTTGCCCAGTAAGTTTTGACATTCTATCCTGCTATGTGAACTTTCCCTGGAAAAATAAAAAACTGAACAGATAGAAAGACTTAAGCCAGCTTGGTTCTAACAAAAGGAATATTGAGGTCACTAAAAGACTCTAGACTCCAGACACTGAATGTTGCAGCTGCTCGCATGGTGACCTCATGGAGAGAGAAGAATCCTCTTTAGCCAGAAAATACAAGTCACTCAAGAGTTCATTTTCCTCAGCCCCACTGCTGGACAGCACTCTTCCCTTGTCCTATCTAAATGCAATCTCTCTCTTCTCTGTCCTTGACCTAATCCCCTCTGGCCAAACAAAGACAATACTTCAGCAGTTCTTCCCTCCTTTTCTTTATTGGATCATTCCCATCAGCCAGCAAATGTGCCATTGTTCCTCTTATCTTTAATAATAATATTAATAGCCTCCAAATCCCCCAAGGCTATACCCGATTTCTCTATTTTTTTCTTTGGTGATAAAATTCCTCCAAACAGTTGTCTTTACATGGAGACTGATTCATCCCCTCCCATGAAATCTTAAGGCCAATCCAGCCTAGTTCCTCCAGCTTCCCCAGCCCTAGAAAAGAGCTCTCTTCATCTCCACATTACTAAATCCAGTAGTCAGTATTTGGCTTTGATACGGGTTTCCAGGACACCATTCTGTCTTGGTTTTCCTCCTACCTTCTCAAACTCTGTCTCCTTTGCTTGTTTCTCCTCTTCTCTACAAAGCTGAGGTGCCCCAGGGACCCCCACAACTCTCATTTTACTTTAATTTTATGTCGATAACTCTAGGAATTCTATCTCCAGTCCAGACCTCTCTCTTGGGCCTCAGCCTCATAACCAACAACCAACTCAATTTGAATGTCTAACAAGCGTTTTGAAACTCAGCATGTCCAAGATGAACTCCTATTTTCCCCTTCCACTCACTCCCATCCCTACCAAAACAGTTCTACACTTAGTCTTTTCCACCTTCATTGCTAAAGACTCTAACCAGTCCATCAGCATATTATCTTGAAAAGAGAACCAGACTTCAGACTCTCCAGGTATTACTACATGGTCTGGGCCTGCCAGGATTACTAGCCACCCTGCTTCTACTTTTCGCCCTATCAGTTCAGTTCAGTTCAGTCGCTCAGTCATGTCTGATTCTTTGTGATCCCATGGACCACAGCACACCAGGCTTTCCTGTCCAACTCCTGGAGCTTTCTCAAACTCATGTCCATCGAGTCAGTGATGCCATCCAACCATCTTATCCTCTGTCGTCCCATTCTCCTCCCACCTTCAATCATTCCCAGCATCAGGGTCTTTTTCAATGAATCAGTTCTTTGCATCAGGAGGAAAAGTATTGGCATTTCAGTTTCAACATCAGTCCTTCCAATGAATATTCAGGACTGATTTCCTTTAGGATTGACTGGTTGGATCTCCTTGCAGTCCAAGAGACTCTCAAGAGTCTTCTCCAATGCCTCAGTTCAAAAGATCAATTCTTCGGTGCTCAGCTTTCTTTAGAGTCCAACTCTCACATCTGTACATGACCATTGGAAAAACCATAGCTTTGACTAAATGGACTTTTGTTGGCAAAGTAATGTCTCTGCTTTTTAACATGCTGTCTAGACTGGTCATAGCTTTTCTTCCAAGGAGCAAGCGTCTTTTAATTTCATGGCTGCAGTCACCATCTACAGTAATTTCGGAGCCCCAAATAATAAAGTCTCTCACCGTTTCCATTGTTTCTCTATCTATTTGCCATGAAGTGATGGGACCAGATGCCATGATCTTAGTTTTTTGAATGCTGAGTTTTAAACCAACTTTTTCACTCTCCTTTTTCACTTTCATCAAGAGGCTTTTTAATTCCTCTTTGCTTTCTGCCATAAGGGTGGTATCATCTGCATATCTGAGGTTATTCCTCAGTTATTCCTCCCAGCCATCTTGATTCCATCTTGTGCTTCATCCAACCCAGCATTTTTCATGATGTACCCTGCATATAAGTTAAATAAGCAGAGTGACAATATACAGCCTTGATGTACTCCTTGCCCGATTTGGAACCAGTCTGTTGTTCCATGTCCATTTCTAACTGTTGCTTCTTGACCTGCATACAGATTTCTCAGGAGGCAGGTTAGGTTTCTCCCTATAGTCTTCTCTCAACACAGCAGCCACTCCACTCCACTTGGAACAAATCAGGTAGCAGTCCTCCAGTGGCTTGCTCAGGGTCAAAGCCACGGTCCCACATCATTTGGCCTCTTTACTTGCTGACTCTTCTCCTACTGTGTTCTCCTTCTTAATTCTACTGTGGACACCTTGGACTTCTTGGTCTTCCTCAAGCACCCAAGGCATGCTCCTACCTTAGGGTCTTTGCACTGGAGATCCCTTTTGCCTGAAATATTCTTTCCCCTAATATCTGTGTGACAGATCTTTTGCTTCCTGTAAGTCCTTGCTAAAATAGCACTCTCTAGATGAATCCTACCTGACCTTCCCACTTAAAACTGGAACTTGTCCATGTACCACTCCTGGGCTTCCTTATCTTGTTCTGTTTTTTTCCAAGGCACTTATCACCTTCTGGCATGCCATATATATATATATATATATATATATATATATATATATATACACATACACACACACACACACACACACACATATATATACACATGCACACACTCTCACATATATGTGATATAATTTATATATATATATATTATTTTCAGTATAATATTTTGTTATTGTCAATCTCCCAGCAACCCATAGAATGTAAGCTTCTATAAGATGGGGTGGTTATTTTAGTCACTTTGTATCCAGGTGTCTAGTGCAGTACTTGGTATTTTCAGGGGCTCAATAAATAGTAATTTATTCCTAGTCTATTATCAGCTGTTTTCACTTTTTACATTGTGAGCATTTTCTATGATTAGCACACTTATATTTGATTTTATGCCCAATCCTATGTGTATAGTGACATACTGAAGACTCTAATTCCATGACTTTATCATTATCTTGGAATAAAATAATTCAGATTTTCTCTTTAAATGGAAAGGACTTTGAAACCGCATCTCTCTAGGTCCCATTCTGAGGCCTATTTCTGTATCAGAGTACTGTAAGGACATTAGCAAGGCACAATGAAAATCAGAGCTAAGATAGCAGTCTGTTGTCTCTACAAATTCCAGAATGCGTAGCTCAAGCACTTTTGCAGTGGCATAGTGGTTAAGAGCATGGTCTTTGGAGTCAGACTCCTTGACTTCTTATCATGGAGCCAAGATTTACTGGGCCTATATTTTGTCATCTGTAACACTGCCTTACTATTTTAATCATTGTTGTTGATGGTCCCATAATAGTTGAATAGGTGGTATGGTGGGCAGCATAATGGCTCTCCAGAGATGTCCACATCCTAACCCCCAAATCTGTGCATGTGTTACTTTACATGGCTAAAGGGGCTTGGCAGATGTAATTAAGGTTACAGACCTTGAGGTGGAAAAATTACCCTTGATTATCTGTGGGCCCAGTGTAATCACATGGACCATTAAAAGTAGAGGAGGAAGAGTCAGTAAGAAGAGGCAGGAGAGACACAAAGCATGAGAGGGACTCACCCCACTGTTGCTGGCTTTGAAAATGAAGAAGCAGTGAGCCAAGGAATGTGGGCAGCCTCTAGGAGATGAGAACAGCCCTGGCCAGAAAACCAGCAAGGAAACAGGACTTGGTCCTAAAACCACGTGGAGCTGAACCCTATCAGCTGAGCTCAGCCTGCATGAGCCTGAATGTGCCTTCTCCCCTACACCTCAGGGAGACAAACACCTAAATTCTGACCTCGTGTGACCCATGGCCAAGCCCACTGGACTTCTGACCTATAGAACTGTGAGAGAGTAAATTGAAGTGCCAAGTGACTAGGAAGGACAACCAAGTCACTATTTGTTATTCAAATTCCCCATATAACGCTGTGGAAAAGCTTTCAAGTGGGATGGAGATTAACATGCTTGCCTTGTGTCGCATGCCATGCTAGGACCTGTATGTGTGTCATCTCTTTCCAAACACAGACTGGAGCATGTACATCGCAAGACTTCTACAATGAGGGTAGAAGGTCAAGTGTTGGGTCACGAAAGGGAATGAAATCCCTTGGCACTTTGTGTCTTTCCTGTGTCTTCCAGAAATCATGGCTGGGGTTACTTGATTTCCTAATTGTAGTAGTTTTCATTGAAGCATATTATTTTTGTTATAAAAAATTAGAACAGAGAATAATATGACAATTACCAATCTACCTGTCATCTAGATTTCACTAATGTAAATGCTTTTGCCATATTTGACTCAAATCTACCTTTTTATGATAAAAACAAAAGATGTCCCAGGTTTGTTGTAGTCCTCCTGTGCCTGGCCAGCTCTCATCCCCTCTTGGGCCTAAGAGGTAACCACTGTACCTAAACCGCTTCTGTTTAGGAATAGGAAGCAGAATGCACATCCCTTCTGTCCAGGCTTCTATACTGGTGCTACATATGCCTCTACCCATGTGCCATAGTGTATTCTAATGTATGTAGAGTATTATTGTAACGTAGTGTTAGTGTGTTAGCCTTACACAGGTGGAAATGCGCTGTACCTTTTATCCTGCAGTGTGCCTTCCCATTCTATATTGTGTTTTCACTGTTTATGTTGATATATATGGATGTAAGTTGTTTAACTGCTGAATAACATTCCAAAGAAAGGACCTACTAGTTTATTTGCGTATTGATCGACACTTAGCGAGTTTCCAAATTTTAGCTACTACAAAACCCACTCTAATGAGCTCTCCTGTGCATTATTGTTGCATGCATGTGGAGACTTTGTGTAATATGTAAATAACTTTCCTCTAGGAGAAGACTTCATGTAAGATGTAAATACCTTTTGTCTAGGAGAGGACTCACAACACTCAGGCTGTGCACGTCCCTGCAGCTGCACCTTCTCTTGACATTGCCAAGGGGCTCACCTGATTTGCACACCCACCAGCAGCACATCAGAATGTCCCCAACAATAATGACTGTCAAACTTTTAAAACGTTTCCCTATCTGATACGTGTGGAACTGTCTTTTTTTCCCCCTAGGTTTNGTGCACGTCCCTGCAGCTGCACCTTCTCTTGACATTGCCAAGGGGCTCACCTGATTTGCACACCCACCAGCAGCACATCAGAATGTCCCCAACAATAATGACTGTCAAACTTTTAAAACGTTTCCCTATCTGATACGTGTGGAACTTTCTTTTTTTCCCCCTAGGTTTTCTTTTATTTCCACTTATTGTTGGAATCATTATGTCTTTTTTTTTTTTTTTTCACTTAAAAAGTTTCTATTGGGGTATAGTTGATTTACAACGTAGTTTTAGTTTCAGGTGTACAGGAAAGTGAATCAGTTATACGTATACATATACCCACTCTTTTTAAAGATTCTTTTCCCATACAGGCCAGTACAGAGTATTGAGTAGAGTTCCCTGTGCTATACAGGAGGTTCTTATTAGTTATTTATTTTAAATATAGTAGTGTGTATATGTCAATCCCAATCTTCCAATTTATTCCTACCCTCTTTACCCACTAGTAAGCATTTATTTTCTACATCCATGCCTCTACTTCTGTTTTGTATTTAAGCTCATTTGTACTCCCTTTTATTTTTTAGATTCCACATATAAGTGATACCATATTTGTCTTTCTTTGTCTGACTTATTTCACTCAATAAGGCAATCTCTAGTTCCGTCCATCTTGCTACAGATAGCATTATTTGTTCTTTTTATGGTTGAGTAGTATTCCATTGTGTATATGTACCACACCTTTTTTATGATGATTTTTTGATGAACATTTAGGTTGCTTTCATGTCCTGGCTATTGTAAATAGTGCTGCAATAAACATTGGAGTGCATGTCTCTTTTCAAACTACGGTTTTCTCTGGTATATAACCAGGAGTGAGATTGCTGGCTCATATGGTAGTCCTATTTTTAAGTTTCCTCCATACTGTTCTCCATAGTGGCCTTTTAATTATAATGTCCTAATTAATTGTAAGGTTGACCATCTTCCCATATCTTAACTGGCCAGTCAGTTTCTTTCTTCTAGAAATTATTTATAACTTTGTCCATTTTTTTTAAATTGGTAGGTTCATTTTCTTCTGGCTCATTCATAATTCATCATATAATCCAGAAACACATTTGCTAGTTATAAGAATTGCAAAGATCTTCTCCCTGTTGATTCCTTGCTACTATAATTTTATTTGGGGTGGCTTTTCCAAAAAAAAAATTCAGAAACTTATTTAACACAGTCAAATTATGGATTTTTTCTTTTATATTATGTACTTGCTGGGTTGTGTTTGAGAAACCCTCTTTTCCCTGAGAGGAGACTGAGAGGCCACCAAGGGATGAGGGAGATGAGAAGGGGTCATATTTGTGGGCTTTTCTTTCTCTGCTCTCCTCAGAATGGTACCTCATATGTCTATTTTATGTTTGGACTCCTACATAGCTTTGCATTGAAAGAGTTGTCTTGCTATTTAAAAATATATGTACATTGAATATTATTATATTTGCTCTGAGATTCATGTATATTAAGACAAAAAAAAATGAGTGACTTTACTCAGAAGAGAAAATAAAGAATAAATATAATGTTTCAGTTTTTGTTTGCTGGGGAAAGGAGGACTACCAATTTGCCTGGAAAGGGAAACCCTTAGCACTGAGTCCTAGCTGCAATATATCACGTGAACTCTCATGTCAAGGAAGGACCCAGCGTGCAATAGTATAAATGGTAGGTTCCGAATGTTCAGAAAGATTCTCATATGGCCTTGCTTATAGAACTAGATGGAGACAAAAGATTCATCTTGGAATACAGGGTACTTTCAGGACTCTATTGAAATGGGAAACTCTGTATGTTCTGGCTATGTCCCAAGTCACAGATCAGCTTTGAGCTCCACCTAAGGCTCTGATTGGTGCTGTAGTATCTGTAGAATCACAGGGTCTGGAGGAGGGAGCTATTCCCCCTCATCAGGTGTTCATTGTAGTTTTCAGCCTTTCCTCTTTGTTCTTTCTCTAGAAGGCATTAAAGGGGTTATTATTTAGTGAACTCAGATCCTTTCTGTTTTGAAGGCTCTTCATATTCAGCAGCCTGCAAAGGTGAAATAAACATGCACAGACCATTGCCACCTTCTAGTTTATAAAACCTTCTTACCCACAGCTCTGTATTTGTGAATTTAATGCTTTTCACCAGATGGGAAAATCTAGCTCATTCTTTATTTCAGTGTTGGCTGGATAGCTCAGATTAGGTGGAATATCTTGTTTTGAAATGTGCATGTTTTCAGAGGTACTCCTATCTCTAGCAAAAGTATGAAGGCAAAAGAAAAGATCATTTTACTTGATTACTTTTTTCTTTTTTATTGGAATATAATTGCTTTACAGTGTTATGATAGCTTCTGCTGTACAACATGAATCAGCTATAGGCATACATATATCCCTTCCCTCTTGAGCCTCCCTCTAACTCCCTGCCCCCACCCCTCTAGGTCCTCACACAGCACCGAGCTGAGCTCGCTGTGCGGTACAACAGCTTCCCGCTAGCTGTCTATCTGACAAATGTTGGTGTATATAAGCCAGTGCTGCTCTCCCAATTTGCCCCACCTTCGCTTTCCACAGTGTGTCCACCCGTCTGTCCTCCAAGTCTGCATCTCTATTTAATGATTATCAACTTGAATTTCTAAATCTTTTACTCCCCACAAGTATATTCCCCCCGCCTTTTTCTCTCTTTCTTATTTTAGTCTGTATTATAGTCTCGTTTTAAATTCTCTCACTTAGGGCTCTTTGGTTATGCTTCACTTTGTTTTTTAAAGTAATCTGCTTAAGTTTAAAATGATCTGTTTTCTTAAACAGGGTTAGCACACTTGATAATATGTTTCCTGGCATTCTGCCACTGTCCTGTCACCCAGCTGTCTGGATTTATGCTTGTTTCTTCAGGAATGTGCAGAACTGTTCTGAATAAAGATAAAGAAAGGAATTCAAAACTCTTGTCCCAAGAGAGGCATGCAGAGTGATTTTTTTCATACTTATACAGTAAAGAGGATGACTAAAGCTTTTCCTTTGAATAGTTAGAATATAAAATTAATACTCAGCTGGATTTTTCTACCCCCACACTGGAGTATGTATTAGTGGAACTTCCACAGTGTGTCAATCCATAGACATTTCTTCAAGTAGTCTCCATTTCACAGGTCTGGGGGTTGAATCAAGTAAAAAGAATGCATGGATTGCTCCTCAGATTGTGAAAGATCTCTAGGTCCTGTTCTAAACCACTATGTGGGCTACACACACACACACACACNGATATCTCGTTATAGTTTTGATTTGCATTTCTCTAATAGCAACGTTGAACATCTTTTCATGTGTCTCTTGGCCATCTGTATGTCTTCTTTGAGGAAATGTCTATTTAGGTCTTCTGTCCACTTTTTGATTGGGTTGTTTGTTTTGATGCTGTTAAGCATCATGAGCTCTTTCTAAATTTTAGAGACTAATCCCTTGTTGATCACATCATTTGCAAGTATTTTCTCCAAATCTGTGGCCTTTCTTTTCATTTCATTTCATTTCCTTTGCTATGCAAAAGTGTTTGCATTTAAGTAGGTCCCATGTATTTATTTTTCATTTTATTGCCATTATTCTGGGAGGCATATCAAAAAAGATATCACTGTACTTTATGTCAAAATGTTTTCTGCCTATGTTTTCCTCTAGGAGTTTTATAGTGTCCAGTCTCACATTTAGGTCTTTAATCCATTTTGAATTTATTTTTGTGTATGGTAATAAAGAATTACCTAATTTCATTTTTAACATGTAGCTATCCAGTTTTCCCAACACCACTTATTGAAGAGACTGTCTTTTCTCCATTGTATAGTCTTGCCTCCTTTGTTGTAGATTAATTGACCACAGGTGCATGGGTTTATTTCTAGGTTTTCTATTCTGTTTCACTGACCTATACTTCTATCTTTGTTCTGATGACTGTAAATTTGTAGTAAAGTCTGAAGTCAGGGAGCCTGATTCCTCCAGCTCTGTTTTTGATGATAATAGTCTTAAGATTGCTTTGGCTATTTGAGATTTTTTTGTTGTTGTTTCAGTTCTGTGAAAAATTCCACTTGTAATTTGGTAGGGATTGTGATGAATGTGTAGATTGCCTTGGGTAGTACAGTCATTTTGGTAGAATTGATTCTTCCAATCCACAAACATGGTATATCTTTCCATCTATTTATGTCTTCTTTGATTTCTTTCATAAACATCTTTTAATTTTTCACATACAGGTCTTCTGTCTCCTTAGGTAAGTTTATTCCTCGATATTTTATTCTTTTTGATGTGATGAGTGTCATACCATTTTGATTGCTGTAACTTTGTAGTGTAGTCTGAAGTCAGGAAGCCTGATTCCTCCATCTCTGTTTTTCTTTCTCAGTACTACTTTTGTTATTTGAGATCTTTTGTATTTCCATACACTTAAAAAAAATTTTTGTTCTAGTTCTGTGAAAAATGCCATTGATAATTTGATAGGGACTGTGTTAAATCTGTAGATTCCCTTGGGTAGTAATTAGTCCTCTGGTCCAGTGTCTTTCCATTCTTGTTCCTTTCTCTCTCATTGTTTAAATCAGCCAATTCTAATTAAAGTATAATGACTGTACCAGCATTTCAGTATTACCTGTGAATTTGTCAGAAATGCAGATCCTCAGGTCCCACTTAAGACTCACTGTCTCTCTCTGGGTAGGGCCCAGCAATGTATGGTTTAGCCAGACTTCCAGGTGAATCTGATGCACACTCAAATATGAGAACCACTAGTTTAAATAATTTTCTTCCTCCTACTGAGGCTCATCCTCCTGAATCTGCTCACAGCTCTCTGTCTTCTAATCTTGATATACATGGAGAAGGATTTTGTGATCATGCTAACTGCCACAGAGCCAAACTATCATTGTTAAGATGAGGTCAGAAGAAATCTCAACCTCTGAAAAATCAGCTAAAATTAGTCAGTTGGGTGTGATGGAGAGAGCATGGATTCTCATATTAAATGGCTCCAGATTCAAGTCCACCAAACATTCAAATCCACCACCTGTTAGCTGGTGAAGTCTCAGGCTAGTTATTTACATCTCTGTAGCACTGTCCATAAAATGTGTGTAAAAGACCAAAGTTACAGGGCTATTATAAAGACTAACTGAGGTAGCATATGTGAAGTGATAACACACATCAATCACTCTGGAACGTTTCCTTCTTCCTCTTCACCCCATCTCTAGTAAAATCACAGTCAAAATAAGCATGTCTACACCTGTGCTCTCCTCCTGACCTCTCCCAAGGCTTTACCACAGAAGTCAAGGTATCTTCTTGGACCAATCAAAGTATCTCTCAGTCTGTCATCTAATCAAGATGCCCAGCTTCTATCCTCAGGGGTAGAATGTGCCCAATATAAATGTTATGATGTAGTCCTTTTATTTGATCTAATGTTATAGTGACTGCCATCAGAAGAGGGTAGAAGTAGGCAGGAAATCTAGAGAATGAAGATTCAATGTTTAAGAATTGCTAATATTCATATAGAACTATCCAACAAAAAGAAAGTGACAGATAGTTCATCAGGGAAAGCTAATGATTTTGGAGAGGAAACAGTTCAAAGTTTTTCCATAGTCTGGGCAAAGCATCTCTTAAAAGTGTTCTATTCCTTTTGTGCTGAGTCAGTACTAATAATTTATCATTGATTGACTTTTACTCTGTTCCTGATCCTAAACTATTAAATCAATGTATATGCATTGAATCCTCAGCAGTAATTGCTATTACCACCCTCACCTCCACCCTCAATATACAGATGAGACAACTGAAATTTAGAAGCTAAAGACAACTTGCCTGAGATCACCAAGACCTAGATTCAAATGTAGAATTCCACTCCAGAGCCTTAGTCCTTAATCACTAACCCTCAAATTCCTAATTCAGTTTCCCAAGTAGCTCAGTGTGAAGGAGTGAAACCTATATTCTACCCATGGAAAAGTTTTATGTTTCTACTATCACTCAGTTGTACACTGATTTATAAATCTCTCTCTAGTTAAGTTTGCTTATGAGTCAGTGCCTGGGAACTTGATAAGCTCAGGGACAGCTGATAGAATAACATATCTAAAACTACAAAGTTGAGGGTTAGGTCTTGTCCTGAGATTACATTACCAAGGAATTTCCTACCTGAGCAGGCCTGCTGGAGGCATCTAGCCAACCAGCCAGTTCCCTTCTTTTCAGTTCAGTCACTCAGTCATGTCCAACTCTTTGCGACCCCATGGACTACAGCACGCCAGGCTTCCCTGTCCATCACCAACTCCAGAGCTTGCTCAAACTCATGTCCATCAAGTTGGTGATGCCATTCAACTATCTCATCCTCTGTCATCCCCTTCTTCTCCCACCTTCAATCTTTCCCAGCATCAGGGTCTTTTCCAATGAGTCCATTCTTCACATCAAATGGCCAAAGTATTGGAGCTTCAGCTTTAGCATCAGTCCTTCCAATGAATATTCGGGATTGATTTCCTTTAGGATTGGGTGGTTGGATCTCCTTGCAGTCCAAGGAACTCTCAAGAATCTTCTCCAACACCACAGTTAAAAAGCATCAGTTCTTTGGCACTCAGCTTTCTTTACAGTCTAAATCTCACATCCATACATGACTACTGGAAAAACCATAACTTTAACTAGATAGACCTTTGTGGCAAAGTAATGTCTCTGCTTTTTAATATGGTATCTAGGTTGGTCATAGCTTTTCTTCCAAGGAGCAAGTGTCTTTTAATTTCATGGTTGCAGTCACCATCTGCAGTGATTTTGGAGCCCCCAAAGATAAAGTCTCTCACTGTTTTCATTGTTTCTTCATCTATTTCCCATGAAATGATGGGACCAGATGCCATGATCTTAGTTTTCTGAATGTTGAGCTTTAAGCCAGCTTTTTCACTCTTCTCTTTCACTTTCATCAAGAGATTCTGTAGTTCTTCTTCACTTTCTGCCACAAGGGTGGTGTCATCTGCATATCTGAGGTTATTGATATTTCTCCCAGCAATCTTGATTCCAGCTTGTGCTTCATCCATCCTAGCATTTCGCATGATGTATTCTCATATAAGTTAAATAAGCAGGGTTGCAATATACAGCTTTGATGTACTCCTTTCCCGATTTGGAAGCAGTCTGTTGTTCCATCTCCAGTTTTAACTGTTGCTTCTTGACCTGCATACAGATTTCTCAGGAGGCAGGTAATGTGATCTGTTATTCCCATCTCTCTCAGAATTTTCCACAGGTTATTTTGATCCACACTGTCAAATGCTTTGGTGTAGTCAATAAAGCAAAAGTAGATGTTTTTCTGGTATTCTCCTGCTTTTTTGATGATCCAACAGAAGTTGGCAATTTGATCTCTGGTTCCTCTGCCTTTTCTAGATCCAGCTTGAACATCTGGAAGTTCTCAGTTCAGGTACTATTGAAGCCTGGCTTGGAGAATTTTAAGCATTACTTTTCTAGCATATGAGATGAGTACAGTTGTGCAGTAGTTTGAACATTCTTTGGCATTGACTTTCTTTGGGATTGGAATGAAAACTGACCTTTTCCAGTCCTGTGGCCACCGCTGAGTTTTACAAAATTTTCACCTTCTTTTATACCACCTTAAATGCAGTACAATTCAATCACAGCTGAACTCAGAGAAAAATTTAGAGTGATTATGTTGAAAGGAATAAGTTCCTAGGAGTTTTAAGGATTAGTGATGTTAAGGGCTATCAGAAATTCTTTGTTAAAGGTGGCAAATGAGTTTCATTTCAAGACTAAAACTAGACCACTTTCTTAAACTATATACAAAAACAAACTCAGTAGATTGGTGATGGTGATAGTTAAATCATTAACCCATGCCCTGCTCTTTTGCAACCCCATGGACTGTAGCCTGCTAAGCTCCTCTCTCCATGGGATTTCCCAGGCAGGAATACAGAAGTGGATTGTCATTTCCTTCTCCAGGAGATCTTCCCAACCCAAGGATCAAGCCCGTATTTCCTGCATTATAAGTGGATTCTTTACTGCTGAGCCACCAGGGAAGCCCCGAAAATTTATTAATAGCTTAAATATAAGTCCCCAAACCATCAAATTCCTAGAAGAAAATCATAGGCTATAGGTTCTTTGGCATTGGTCTTAACAATATCTTTCTGGATCTTTCATCATAGGCAAGGATAATAAAAGCAAAAATAAACAAATGGAACTATGTCAAACAAAAAACTTTTTCATGGTGAAGAAAAGTATCAACAAAATAAGAAAGCAAAAATGCTGAATGAGAAAATATATTTGCAAGTATTACCTGATAGGCGTTAATATCCAAAATATATAAAGAACTCATGCATCTCAATATTTTTAATAATCTGATTTTTAAATGGGCAGCAACAAAAACAGACTTTTCCCAAGGAAGACACACAGATGTCCAACAGACAAATGGAAGATGTTCAACATAACTAATCATCAGCTCAGTTCAGTCACTAAGTTGTGTCTGACCCTTTGCAACCCCATGAATAGCAGCACGCCAGGCTTCCCTGTCCGTCACCAACTCCTGGAGTTCACTCAAACTCATGTCCATCGAGTCAGTAATGCCATCCAGCCAT